>CM055124.1:95029462-95384908 GCA_029206835.1 Rana muscosa | reverse complement strand
ATTGAAAGGTGGTTGAGCAGCTCTGAGCATTGGTAGCCTTGGATTTGCTCAGCAGTGTTGGTATAGCAGCAGATCTGTGGAGGGCTCCAACCAGACAATCCTGCCCATCAGTAGGGTTTGAATGATAGAAGAGTGTAATTTTATGTAGATGCCGATGATTGGAGTGGCGCATGCCTAAGCAGGTTCGGTGATCATGTGACCAGTTTTCCATCCCGCCCTGCATTATACCTGTGCAGATATCAGTCTGTAGCAATGAGCCGTGATCCTCCTGTATCTTCTCCCCGCAGCAAAGCGTTACCCTCCGCAATATGGTGAAAATTTCTGTATCTATAAAAGTGCGGCGAGGAACTGGAGGTGAGAGCCAATTCTGAAGACGGTAATGGAACAAGCAGTGCCGTCATAATGCAGTCAGCAATGTATTGTAAGCCAAAGTATTTAATGTCTTAGATGATTGGTGGTGGCACTGCGTGCTTATCCTCCTATCTATGCGGTTTCAGATGACGTGATGGTGAATTCCTTGGATCTGGTCCCAGGGGATTGTATCCTCATTCCTCCGGAAGGTCTGTTGTTGCCGTGCGATGCCGCCCTGCTGGCCGGGGAGTGTATGGTGAACGAGAGCTTGCTGACAGGTGGGGGTCCATACCGTGCTATAATACTCTTACCTATATACTGTGCATATACATGGCCAATCAAACATGACTTTAGCTTGATGCGTGTTTGGTCACATATTCCATCTCTCCAGATGTTGTTATGGGTGGAGAAAGAGTGTAAGCTGAGCGTGCAGATGGGAGGGGTTGAGGGAGGAGCTGATCAGAGACCGTGAGGGAATAAAGATAAGGAAGAATGGTCCCTGAACATGGACAGAAGGAGAATGGAGGAGGAAGGATGGCATCTGGACTGGGGGCATGGAGGAGGCTGGGTGTCATGTGATTGTGGCAGAGGAGCAGCAGCTGACCATTAAATATTGGGAGAGACTGAGGAGGTGAAGTTGATGAGGCAGGAAATGGAGAGAAGGCAGAGGAGATGATCATTGATGGTGGGAGATGTAGTCATTGACCATAAAGATGAGCAACAATGGTGTCTGAACGTGGACTTGGGGCAACAGATAAATAGAGGAGGAATGATGGCAACTGGCTTATGGAGTGGGGGCATGGAGGAAGCATATGGAGGAGTCAAGGTGGGGGGATACGGTCATGGATCATGGGGAGAATAGGTAGAGAGGGGCTGATGGTGAAAATGAGAGAGTAGACAGAGAAGATGATCGTGAATTAGGAAGGGTGGAGGAGTGGGGTCATGGACCATGGGGAGAATGGGTATAGAGAGGGCCTGAGCATGGTAAGGGTAAAGGGGAAGATGATGGTGGTTGGCAGTATGGAGATAAAAAGGGGGCTGATGGTGAACATGAGAGGGCATACAGAGGAGAGATGATCATGAATTGGGAAGGTTGGAGGAGGAGAGGGATATGGTGATGGACCATTGGGGGAGACTGGGTAGAGAGGGGCTGAGCATGGTAAGGTTGCAGGGGAAGATGATGATGATGATTGATGGGAGGAAGTGGGTCAAGGGGGCTGATTGTGGACGGGGAGAGCGTAGACACAGGGGATGATCATGAATTGGGAAGGTTGGAGGAGTGGGGACAGGGGTGGGGGGGGAATAGGTAGAGAGGGGCAGAGCATGGTAAGGGTTCAGGGAAGATGATGGGGGGGGGGGGGATAGGTAGAGAGGGGCAGAGCATGGTAAGGGTTCAGGGAAGATGATGGGGGGGGGGGGGGGAGAGGGTAGGATGGGGCTGATGCTGGACAGGGAGAGAGGAGGCATAGAGACCTGACTGATGCTGGGAGGTGGAGGCAAGAGAGGAGCAGTAGATGATAATTTCCTCTGGGAGAGAATGCAGAGGAGGTCCGGTCATAGACTGAAGAATGAAGAGGCGGGGGTAGGGGTAGGGGGGTCGTGTATGAAGTGTCATGTCTTCTTCCTGATGTGTGAATTTTGGGTGCAGCTGTTGCAACAGACGCAACACACCTCTGGCAAGGGGAAGGTATACCTGTAACTAAAGAGGTGTGGTTTAGTAGGAAGGGGCAGGGCCTAACATATTTATGAAATGTCAGGCGGTATTTAATATCTGCTTGGGGTTTTTTAGTACTTTATTTTGTTCCATTATGTATTATTATAGGGTGCTGTCCTTCATCATGTTATATTGTACTTTAGTATATGAAGTGGATATTCTGTAACCTAGGCATTTTATTTACAGTATTTATTTTATATTTATTTTAAACATTTAATATTTTATGATATATACATAATCATTTAATATTTTTTTATATATATATATACTATTGTATTTATATTTAGTAACCGAGGCATTTTATTTTATTATTTTATATTTATTTAAATTTTTTTAATATATTTTATAATATATACTTAATTTTAGATTTTTTTTTTTTAGTTTTAAATTTGTTTTATTCAGTTTTTTCTACACAAATATAGCTTTCATTACATTTCCAATAAGCATAATAATAAAAAATTTGCATCTAAAATAAACACGTCATCACATTTACAACAACAACAACAATACTATGGGTCTATCCTGCATCATCCTAATTTTTCTTCTCTCTATTACCTCAGCTTTCCCCTATACCCCCTGTGGGGAAGAGAAAGGGAAAACAAAAAACCCCCACCACCTATGTCATTTTAAACACATCGTGCTCACTTCCCATATTTTGTTCTATATTTTAACTTTGTGACATCTAAAATTATTTCATTATCTATAAAGGGGCACGGGTATCCCTTTCTTCCCCCAATACCCACTAACCTCTTTGTGAATCAAAAAAAAAAAAACACCCAACCACCTATGTCGGTCTGAATGTTTGTTTGTTTTTTATATATATATATATATATATATATATATATATATATATATATATATATATATATATATATATATATATATATATATAATCTTTTTATTTATATCTATATTAAATATTTTAAACATTTTTTATATATTTTATAATATATACACAACAATTTTATTTATACTTGGTAACCTAGGCATTTTATTTTAGATTTTTGATTTTTTTAATATATATATATATATATATATATGTGTGTATGTTATTTATATTTAACCTAGGTATTTTATTTACAGTATTTATTTTATATATATTTTAAACATTTAATATTTTATAATATATACATAATCATTTAATATTTTATATATATATGATCATTTTATTTATATTAATATTAAATATTTTAAAATTTTTATATATTTTATAATATATACACAACAATTTTATATATATATATATATATATATATATATATATATATATATATATATATATATATAATAGTCATTTTATTTATATTTAGTAACCTAGGCATTTTATTTAGTGTTTTCTTTTCTTTCCCGCTGTCCGATTTTATAGGGGAAAGCGTTCCTGAAATGAAGACGCCATTGCCTGATGGCCCTAACGCCGCTGACACCGTTTACGCCTCAGATGCCCACCGCCGCCACACGCTGTTCTGTGGGACGCAGATCATCCAGGCCAAGAGCTACGTGGACAGTGATGTCATCGCTGTCGTACTAAAGACAGGTACCATATGACCTTCTACTGTTCCTCCCTCACATTGACGTTGGCAGTGCTGTACCATATCTGTCTGATTGGTCCAAAAATGGTCACGCCTCGCTCTGAAGGTGACAGGTGCTCTTAAAAGAGATGCTAAATATTGAAAATACATCCAATGTATCAATGTTCTAGGGGTAGCTTCTCCCAGTCTTGTATGTCCATGGTATGTACCGGTTATATTTATCATGCAAGTCTAAACATTTGACAGCACGCAGCGCCTGCTCAGTTCCCACCCTTTGTCTGGTTGGAGCACAGTCTCCCTTCAGGGCGGCTGTAAACCAATAAGAATATCCCAGCGTAGTCAATGTGTAGCACTGGTACCAGAGCAGACGTTTGAAGGATGAGGAAGGAGCCTCTGATGACTGTAGGATGGCAGACAGTCCTGGATGTTCTTATGGTGATCACTTTCTGCTCTCTCCAGGGTTCTGCACAGTGAAGGGGAACCTCATCAGCTCCATACTCCACCCCAAACCAATCTTCTTCAAGTTCTACCGTGACGCCATCATGTTTGTGCTCGCATTGTCCGCTTTTGGTAAGAATTTATGACCATGTCGCTCCATGCATTTTTTTTATGTGAATTTTTTTATTTTATTTTTTAATCCTGTTTTATTGTTTTTTATGTGAATGATTTTTTTTTTCGAATCACGGTTTATTGTTTTTTATTTTTTATGTAAATTTTTTATAAAATCACATTTTTTTTTTTTTTATGTGAATTATTATTTTTTATAATTACTTTTTATTTGTTTTTTTTATGTGAAAATATATATCTATAAATATATAGATCTCTCTCTCTCTCTCTCTCTCTCTCTCTCTCTCTCTTTTTCTCTCTCGCTCTCTTTTTTTCTCTCTCTCTCCTCTCTCTTTTTCTCTCTCTCTCTCTCCTCTCTCTCTTTTTCTCTCTCTCTCTCTTTCGCTCTCTCTCTTTCGCTCTCTCTCTCTCTCTCTCTCTCTCTTTCGCTCTCTCTCTCTCTCTCTCTTTCGCTCTCTCTTTCTCTCTTTCGCTCTCTCTTTCTCTCTTTCTCTTCTCTCTCTATCTATATATGTGTGTGTGTGTGTGTGTGTTTATTTATATATATATATATATATATATATATATATATATATATATAAATATAATTTTTTTTATAATCAGATATGTAGGGGAGATATATATATATATATGTGTGTGTGTGTGTATGTATGTATGTATGCGTGTGTGTATATATATATATATTGTGACAGCAGGAAGGTAAAGTCACCTGGTTGCATCCAGGGGGGTAGATATATTTCGCCCAGATTCAGGCTTTACGCCGATTTATACAACTAGGTGGAGAGTTGTATAAGGCTAGTGGGCTCATGGATGACTCATACCTCTAGGGAGAGGGCTGGGCGTCGTACAGACAGGGAGTTGATGAGATCAGCTGAACCTTGTCAGCTCATTTAGGCCTCTATAAGAAATCCCAGCTTCATTAGATGTTAGCTCATGCCTGGAAGCAGACCTGTGTGGACTGTCTAGGGAGAGTGAACCCCTGTGCGGTGAGAGAAAGCCTGTGTGGCTATATTTTGCTTGGACATTTAAAACCAGGGACTTAGGGACTGGGACAGCACTAGGCTGATCCCAGTTGTTAGTTAGGAAACCTGTAAGTTTAGTCAGAGGTCAAGTTGACCAGGATTTATTTTGTTTATGTTTTTTTGCCTTGCTGTGTTTTTGTCACTGTAAATAGAAAATAAACCGCACCTTTTTGATTTTGAAAACCACAACCTCCGTCTGCTGGGCCTGTTTTTGGGTGGGGAGCCCATCCCGGGGGTCACACATACCCGCTGCCGAGCTAACCCCCTCACAGTTGGTGGAGAATGCAGGCAGTTTTTTTTTAAGCCAGCATGGAGGAGATACTGAAACAGCTGGCTCTAGCAAATGCCAATCAACAGCAGACAAATGCAGGTTTGCAAAGGAGCCTTGCAGCCCAGCAGCAAGCTCATCAACAGAGCCTTGCAACTTTACAACAGAGTCTGGAGGCTCAGCAACAAGCCCAACAGCAATCTGAGGCCCGCTTCATAGACCTGTTGCAGAAGCAAGAGCAGAGACTACAACAACAGATGGAAGCAGTAATGCAGCAACGTCCGCAGACCAGTGAGGAAAGCCGTCCCACTAATACCGCGTCCTTTGGGGTGAGTCGTTTATTGACAAAAATGACTGGAGAGGATGATCCAGAGGTATTTTTGACCACATTTGAAAGGACCGCTGAAAGAGAAAAGTGGCCTGAGGAGCAGTGGGCTGGACTAGTGGCTCCTCTGTTATCTGGTGAATCGCAGAAAGCTTACTATGACCTAGAGCCTAACCAAGCAAAAGACTATGTGATGCTAAAAGCTGAAATATTGGCAAGGCTGGGTGTCACCCTGGCTGTCCGGGCTCAGCGTGTGCATAACTGGACTTTCCAGCTTGGAAAACCCCCCAGGTCTCAAATGTATGATCTCATTCACCTGAGCAGAAAGTGGCTACAGCCAGAGACTTTGTCCGCACCAAAGATTGTGGAACGTGTTGTAATGGATCGGTTTTTGAGAGCTCTTCCTACTGCCATCCAAAAGTGGGTAAGCCATGGAGACCCAGAGACGGCCGATGGTCTTGTGGATCGTGTGGAGAAATACTTGGCTACAGAGAACCTGACGGCCTCTTCCAGAGACACTCGGACTTTCCACCCTAAGACCAGACCATCCCCAGGGGCGGATAAGAGGATTCCAAGGGGTGAGGGTGGAGAGAGTGAGAGGGTGGGAGCTCTACCCCAAGTTTGGCGAGAACAGCCTGGGAAATCAGCGGCTCAAGAGGCCGCAAGAAGGATCGTTTGCTACCGCTGCCGGCAAGCGGGACATATTGCAGCAAATTGCCCGGTTGTGGAGGAACCCATGCAGTGTGACTTTCTGACGGGCAGACGTCAGTCGCTGTGTGCGACAGTCGCATGCACTGCCATTCGGGGAACTGAGAAACATTTATGCAAAATGTGTATTAATGGTAGAAATGTTGTGGTATTGCTGGATTCAGGTAGCCTTGTGACCCTGATAAAGGCTGAGTTAGTTAAAACAGAGGTCTCTGGGAATAGCAAGGTAGCCGTTATTTGTGTGCATGGGGACACCCGAGAGTATCCAGTGACTACAGTGTGTTTCGAGACCCCCAAAGGTACCCTCTCTCATCCAGTGGGCTTAGTATCTCAGTTACCGCATGACGCCATTGTGGGAAGGGATTTTCCGAAGTTCTGGGAACTGTGGGATGATCCTGAGCCCCCCACTGGTGCCCCTATGTACCAGGAATGTGATAGCCAGAACTCCCCTGAGAGTGGTGAGGACTCTCCGGAATTTCCCTTGTCAGTATTGGCAGGGGAGACTCAAGAAACTGGAGAGGAGCCCACCTCCTCAGACGAAAACCTACCGTCTGTGGAGTTTTCTGATCTTGAGGTTCACAGGGAAAACTTTGCCACAGAACAGTTGAAAGACCCCGCCCTAATAAAGGCACGGGAAAACGTAGTGAAAATAGATGGCGAGTTAGTGAACCCAGATAATACCGGCACTTACCCATACTTCAGCGTAGAGAAGGACCTACTGTATCGGGTGGCAAAAAGGGCAGAAGAAACCGTTGAGCAGCTTGTGGTGCCCAAACCTTACAGGAAGTTGGTGTTGGAGTTGGCCCATGGGCACATTCTTGGAGGTCATCTGGGGACAGAGAAAACCCGAGAGAGGGTATTACAGAGATTCTATTGGCCTGGGGTGATGAAGGACATAGAAAATTATTGTTCCTCCTGCCCTGTGTGTCAGAGGTCGGCCCCGATGCCACATTTCCGTAGCCCGCTGGTCCCTCTACCCATCATTGAGGTCCCGTTTGAGAGAATCGCAATGGATTTGGTAGGTCCTATAATCAAGTCCGCTAGGGGGCACCAGTACATATTGGTTATAATGGACTATGCCACCCGTTATCCAGAAGCGATCCCTCTCAGAAATACCTCGGCCAAAACCATAGCCAAAGAGCTATCTCTTGTTTTCAGCCGGGTGGGTATTTGTAAAGAACTGCTTACGGACCAAGGTACACCCTTTATGTCCCGGGTTATGAAAGAGCTGTGTAAATTGTTCAAAGTGACGCAATTGCGTACATCTGTGTATCACCCCCAAACCGATGGGCTGGTTGAAAGATTCAACAAAACCCTAAAACAAATGTTGAAGAAAGTGGTGGATAGAGATGGAAGGGATTGGGACTGTCTACTTCCTTATTTGATGTTTGCTATTAGGGAGGTGCCCCAATCCTCTACGGGATTCTCCCCCTTTGAGTTACTGTATGGGAGACACCCAAGAGGGCTGTTGGATATTGCCAAGGAAACTTGGGAAAGTGAGAGTTCTCCCCACAGGAGTGTGATTGAGCATGTCGCCCTGATGCAAGATCGAATTGCACAGGTAATGCCCATCGTGAAGGAACATTTGGCCCAAGCGCAGTTGGCACAGCAGAGAGTGTACAACCGTGGAGCCAAGACCCGTACCTTTTCCCCGGGGGATAGGATATTGGTACTTGTCCCTACGGTTGAAAGTAAATTCCTTGCCAAATGGCAAGGCCCCTACGAGATAATGGAAAAAGTGAGCGAAGTGAATTACAAGGTCAGACAACCAGGAAGGCGAAAGCCCGAACAGATCTATCACGTTAATCTGTTGAAAGCCTGGAGGGATAGAGAGTCCCTAGTCGCAGACACTTGGTCACCAGCTCAAACTGGTTGCGTGATTCCTGAGGTTGGAATCGCAGCCACCTTGTCACAACCCCAACAACAGGAGGTTAAGGAGTTTGTGCTTCGCAACAAGGAGGTATTCTCTGAGCTGCCGGGACAAACATCTGGGGTAGAGCATGACATTATTACCCCGCCCGGTGAAAGGGTGAAGTTAAAACCCTATCGGATCCCAGAGGCCCGACGGGAGGCAATACGGGAGGAAGTACAGAAAATGCTGAACTTAGGGGTGATAGAGGAGTCCCAAAGTGATTGGTCTAGTCCCATTGTGTTGGTGCCTAAACCGGATGGGAGCTGGCGATTTTGTAACGATTTTCGTCAGTTGAACAAAGTTACAGAATTTGACACCTACCCCATGCCACGTATAGATGAGTTGATCGACCGGCTGGGAACAGCCCGATACATGACGACTCTTGACCTCACAAAAGGGTATTGGCAAATCCCCCTGGCCAAGTCGGCCAAAGAGAAAACCGCATTTGTAACCCCAGACGGGGCGTTCCAATATAAAAGAATGCCGTTCGGGTTACAGAATGCGCCGGCCACATTCCAGCGGAAAATGGACCAGATGCTGAGGCCCCATCGGAAGTATGCTGCGGCTTACCTGGATGACATAATTGTCCATAGCACAGATTGGGCCTCACATCTGCCAAAAGTGCAAGCAGTCCTGGACTCTGTTCGGGAAGCAGGGTTTACGGCTAACCCCAAGAAGTGTACCATTGGGCAGGAGGAGGCCAAATATCTTGGGTACACCATTGGGAGGGGAGTAATAAAACCCCAACTCAACAAAGTCGAGGCCATCCAGAGTTGGCCACGTCCCAACAGCAAGAAGCAGGTACGAGCCTTTCTGGGAATCGCTGGGTATTATCGGCGATTCATTCCCCACTTTGCTTCTAAGGCTGTGCCCCTTACCAACCTGACGAAGGGGAAAGGGTCGGTCATGATTAAATGGACCCCCGAGGCTGAGGCAGCATTCCAATTCTTGAAACAAGCCTTATGTAGCCAGCCAGTGTTGTACTCACCCGACTTCTCTAGAGACTTTGTCGTACAAAGTGATGCGTCAGATGTGGGGTTAGGAGCAGTATTGTCCCAGGTCTGGAACGGGGAAGAGCACCCAGTCATTTACCTCAGCAGGAAGTTGAAGTCCCATGAGGTAAATTACGCCACCGTTGAAAAGGAGTGTTTAGCGGTGAAGTGGGCTCTAGATTCCCTTCGGTACTACCTGCTAGGTAGGCACTTTGACATGGTAACGGATCACGCTCCGTTAAAGTGGATGGCTCAAAACAAGGAAACAAATAGAAGAGTGAATAGGTGGTTCCTGGCCCTCCAGGAATTCAACTTCACAGTAAAGCATCGCCCTGGCGTTCAAATGGGGAATGTGGATGCTTTGTCTCGAGTACATGAATGCCTGATTGCTGGTGTTCCAACCCCGAGGTTAAAACAAGAGGGGGGGGTATGTGACAGCAGGAAGGTAAAGTCACCTGGTTGCATCCAGGGGGGTAGATATATTTCGCCCAGATTCAGGCTTTACGCCGATTTATACAACTAGGTGGAGAGTTGTATAAGGCTAGTGGGCTCATGGATGACTCATACCTCTAGGGAGAGGGCTGGGCGTCGTACAGACAGGGAGTTGATGAGATCAGCTGAACCTTGTCAGCTCATTTAGGCCTCTATAAGAAATCCCAGCTTCATTAGATGTTAGCTCATGCCTGGAAGCAGACCTGTGTGGACTGTCTAGGGAGAGTGAACCCCTGTGCGGTGAGAGAAAGCCTGTGTGGCTATATTTTGCTTGGACATTTAAAACCAGGGACTTAGGGACTGGGACAGCACTAGGCTGATCCCAGTTGTTAGTTAGGAAACCTGTAAGTTTAGTCAGAGGTCAAGTTGACCAGGATTTATTTTGTTTATGTTTTTTTGCCTTGCTGTGTTTTTGTCACTGTAAATAGAAAATAAACCGCACCTTTTTGATTTTGAAAACCACAACCTCCGTCTGCTGGGCCTGTTTTTGGGTGGGGAGCCCATCCCGGGGGTCACACATACCCGCTGCCGAGCTAACCCCCTCACAGTATATATATATATATATATATATATATATATATAATCTTTTTTTATAATAACATTTTCTTTTTATGAATTAATATTCTTATTCTTTTTTTAACCACATTTTATAGTTTTTTTTTTTTTTTTTATGTGAAAAATATAAATAAATATATATATATATATATATATATATATATATATTTATATTAATTTTTTTCAATCACGTTTTATTGTTTTATATGTGAATGCTTTTATTTAAAAGAATAGTTGTTGCTTCTCACTGTTTTTTTTTTTTTTTTTTTTTTTAAATCACCTTTTCGTATTTCTGATCCCATAATGGTTTTTGTTGTTTTTCAGCTGCCATTGGGCTCATTTACAGCCTTGTGATTCACATTCTGCACAAGGTGTGTAGTGTGTTCTCTCCGTCTCTTTGTGCGCCCCTCCATGGTGGCTCCTCATTAATGCATTGTGTCCTGACCAGGTTAAGGTGTCTGAACTCATCCTGAACACCCTGGACATTATCACCGTCATCGTCCCCCCGGCTCTGCCGGCCGCCATGACAGTGGGGACCGTCTACGCCCAGGGCCGGCTGAGGAAGAAAAATATCTTCTGCATCAGTCCCCCGCGCATCAACGTCAGCGGCAAGATTAAGATGATGTGCTTCGATAAGGTAAGCTGGAGGGGAACTCTGTGTGACCCTGCGGGGGGGGGGGGGGCTGCTCTGCATTCCCTCCACTCCCGATCTACAAATTCAAGGCAGCTTGGTTAGAAAAACCCCACCCCCACCCCACGGTGGTTCATGAGCTCTCCTGTTCCTCTGGGGAGCCCGGGACCGTGGCAAGCAGTAAGAATGGCTTCACACAGAGGAAATAGAGGAACGGTCTTTCCCCCATCTCCTCTTTGACCAATGAAAACACAGCAAACCTTTAATGCTATATTCAGGATTTAGCTGTATAGCCGAAACGCGTTGCATTTTTGATGCTGTGTCATTTTATGTGCAGCCAATAAGTCAAGAGTACAACAAGTGGCCGGCTTTATATACAATGGACCTCTGTGACAAATGAATCAACGGATTGCCCACTTCCGATTTCAGAATTGTCATTCCCTGGCTGTAGGAGCCGCTAACTAAGCACAATCAGTGTTTGTTTTATCTGCTTTGGAGGGCATCAGGGTTCTAATAGACCTCTGATGTCTCCATAAAGAGGACCTGTCACCTGCCCAAAGCTATCACAATGGGGGTTTGTTAGCTCCCTTGTGATAGCAATAAAGTTAAATGAAAAAAAAAATTTAAGTGTAAAAGAAAATATACAGTAGGTACGGAAATTATTCAGACCCCCTTACATTTCTCACTCTTTGTTATATTGCAGCCATTTGCTAAAACCATTTAAGTTCATTTTTTCCTCATTAATGTACACACAGCACCCCCATAATGTACACACAGCCCCCCCATAGTGACGGAAAAACACAGAATTGTTGACATTTTTGCAGATTTATAAAAAAAAAAAAAAATGAAATATCACATGGTCCTAAGTATTCAGACCCTTTGCTGTGACACTCATATATATAACTCAGGTGCTGTCCATTTCTTCTGATCATCCTTGAGATGGTTCTACACCTTCATTTGAGTCCGGCTGTGTTTGATTATACTGATTGGACTTGATTAGGAAAGCCACACACCTGTCTATAGAAGACCTTACTGCTCACAGTGCATGTCAGAGCAAATGAGAATCATGAGGTCAAAGGAACTGCCTGAAGAGCTCAGACACAGAATTGTGGCAAGGCACAGATCTGGCCAAGGTTACAAAAAAAATTCTGCTGCACTTAAGGTTCCTAAGAGCACAGTGGCCTCCATAATCCTTAAATGGAAGACGTTTGGGACGACCAGAACCCTTCCTAGAGCTGGCCGTCCGGCCAAACTGAGCTATCAGGAGAGAAGAGCCTTGGTGAGAGAGGAAAAGAAGAACCCAAAGATCACTGTGGCTGAGCTCCAGAGATGCAGTCGGGAGAAAGTTGTAGAAAGTCAACCATCACTGCAGCCCTCCACCAGTCGGGGCTTTATGGCAGAGTGGCCCGACGGAAGCCTCTCCTCAGTGCAAGACACATGAAAGCCGCATGGAGTTTGCTAAAAAACACCTGAAGGACTCCAAGATGGTGAGAAATAAGATTCTCTGGTCTGATGAGACCAAGATAGAACTTTTTGGCCTAATTCTAAGCGGTATGAGTGGAGAAAACCAGGCACTGCTCATCACCTGTACAATACAGTCCCAACAGTGAAGCATGGTGGTGGCAGCATCATGCTGTGGGGGTGTTTTTCAGCTGCAGGGACAGGACGACTGGTTGCGATCGAAGGAAAGATGAATGCGGCCAAGTACAGGGATATCCTGGAGGAAAACCTTCTCCGGAGTGCTCAGGACCTCAGACTGGGCCGAAGGTTTACCTCCCAACAAGACAATGACCCTAAGCACACAGCTAAAATAACAAAGGAGTGGCTTCACAACAACTCTGTGACTGTTCCTGAATGGTCCAGCCAGAGCCCTGACTTACACCCAATTGAGCATCTCTGGAGAGACCTAAAAATGGCCGTCCACCAACGTTTACCATCCAACCTGACAGAACTGGAGAGGATCTGCAAGGAGGAGGGGCAGAGGATCCCCAAATCCAGGTGTGAAAAACTTGTTGCATCTTTCCCAAAAAGACTCATCAAAAGGGTGCAAATACTAAATACTGAGCAAAGGGTCTGAATACTTAGGAGCATGTGATATTTCACTTTTTCTTTTTTAATAAATCTGCAAAAATGTCAACAATTCTGTGTTTTTCTGTCATTATGGGGGGTGCTGTGTGTACATTATGGGGGGGCTGTGTGTACATTATGGGGGGCTGTGTGTACATTATGGGGGGCTGTGTGTACATTAATGAGGGGAAAAATGAACTTAAATGATTTTAGCAAATGGCTGCAATATAACAAATAGTGGGAAATTTAAGGGGGTCTGAATACTTTCCGTACCCACTGTATATATATTTTTTAGTAATGAAGTATCACCTACGTTTTTTATGTACCGTAGTTTGTCACCATTTCGTGGGCGTGCACAATTTTTAAATCGTGACATGTTTGATATCGAATTACTTGACGCAACCTCGTACCACGTATTTATTTATATTTGACCAAAAAAAATTGATTTGTGTACACTTCAATTCATTTTAGTGTATTTTTTTTTCCTAAAAAAATTCATTTGATTACCGGCTGTGCGTGACAGAAATTTGCAACAGCCACCATTTTATTCTCTAGGGCCTCTGCTTTCTAGAAATATATATATATAATGTTTGGGGGATTCTAAGTAATTTTCTTGCAAAAAATAAATAAAATGCTAATCGTGTGTGTGTGTGTGTGTGTGTGTGTGTGTGTGTGTTTTTTTGTTTTTTTTTAATTATATACATATATACTGTGTGTGTGTGTATATATAATATATATTTATATAATTCTTTTATATATATATAAAATACATATATATATTTTTTTTTTATATATATCTATATAATGTTTGGGGGGTTCTCAGTCATTTTCCAGCAACAAAAAAAAAGTGCTAATCTTTTGTGTGTGTGTTTTTTTTATATACATATATACTATGTGTGTGTGTATATATATATATATATATATATATATATATACACATATAATGTGTGTATGTATGTGTGTGTGTATATATATAATATATATATATAATTATTTTTATAGAGATGTATATCTCTATAAAGTTTGGGGGGTTCTAAGTCATTTTCTAGCAAAATAAAAGTGCTAATCTTTTGTGTGTGTGTTTTTTTTTTTTTTTTTTTTTATGTACATTCACATATATATTTTATATATTTATATGTGTATGTATGTGTATATTGGTTGAACTGGATGGACTGTTTTTTGAGTAAAAAATTGACCCGGTGTTCAAACTCGTCTCCTATTCATTCCATTCAGTTCCAGTCTGACCTCCATGTTACCCCCAGACAGGTACTCTCACCGAAGAAGGACTGGACGTTTGGGGGGCGGTCCCACTCGAGGACACCTACTTCCTGCCGATTACCCACGATCCTCGCTCGCTGCCAGACGGGCATCTCTTATATTCTCTGGCCTCCTGCCACTCCATCACCCTGCTGAATGGACAGCCCATCGGAGACCTGATGGACCTGAAGATGCTGGAGTCCACCGGATGGGTGAGAAGATATATAACGTTCTTCTTGCTGACCCTGTTAGGTGGCCGGTGTTGCCGTGCCGGATCTTGGTTCGGATTGTCCGGCAGTTTCGTTAATTAATTCATTCATTTTCCATCCTTCAGGTTCTGGAGGACGGAGACGCAGATCCGCGTACCAAGGACATTTTTGGGACCAAAGTGCTGTCGCTGATCAAGCCGCCCACCCTGGAGGAGCAGCCGCATGGCCCTGTATGTGACAATCAATACAGCACGCCTCTTTTCTGCTGTCCTGTTTCCTGGGCAGGGGATCTTCACCACTTGCCCTCTGGAAGATTTAACCCCCCCATCTTGACCAGACCATTTCTTGCTTTTTGGTACTGCGTTACTTTAACCACTTCAGCCCCGGGAGGATTTACCCCCTTAATGATCAGGCCATTTTTTGCGATACGGCACTGCGTCACTTTAACTGACAAAAAAATAAATTTACATCCTTTTTTTCCACAAATAGAGCTTCTCTTTGGTGGTATTTGATCAGCTCTGCGTTTTTTTTTTTTTTTGGGGGGGTTTTTTGCGCTATGAACAAAAAAAGAGCAACAATTAAAAAAATATATATATTTTTTTAACTTTTTGCTATAATACATATCCAATAAAAAAAGTAAAAAAAAAATGTCTTCAACAATTTAGGACAATATGTATTCTGCTACATATGTTTTGGTAAAAAAAATACCAATAAGTGTATATTGATTGGTTTGCGCAAAGGTTATTGTGTCTACAAAATAGGGGATCGATTTAGGGACTTTTAATTGTTTTTTTATTAATTTTTTTATTGTTTTTACTGGTAAAGGCGGCAATTTGTGATTTTTAGCGGGATTGCGGCGGACAAATCTGACCTTAAGTGACACTTTTTTTGGTGACCAGTGACACCAATACAGTGATCAGTGCTAAAAAAAAAAAAATGCACCGATCACTGTATAAATGTCACTGGCAGGGAAGAGGTCAACACTAGGGGGCGATTAAGGGGTTAAGTGTTCCCTAGAGAGGTGCTTTCTTACTGTGGGGGGGGGGGGCTCACTGGGAGTAGAGAGAGATCGCTGTACTGGATCACTAGGAACAGCAGATCTCTCTCTCTCTCTCCCCTCCCCTGTCAGAACTCTCTCCTCCCCTGTCAGAACAGGGATCTGCCTTGTTTACAAAGGAAGATCCCCCTGTTCTGCCTCTGTGAGGAGCGATCGCAGGTGGCCGGCAGACATCGAGTCTGCCCGACCCGCGTGCGCACTCCTCCCCCTGTGTGCAGCGGGATGAGCTCACTGGGAGTAGAGAGAGATCGCTGTTCCGGATCACTAGGAACAGCAGATCTCTCTCCTCCCCTGTCAGAACAGGGATCTGCCTTGTTTACAAAGGAAGATCCTCCTGTTCTGCCTCTGTGATGAGCGATCGCAGGTGGCCGGCGGACATCGAGTCTACCGGACCCGCGTGCGCACTCCTCCCCCCGTGTGCAGTGGGATGGGCTCACTGGGAGTATAGAGAGATCGCTGTTCCGGATCACTAGGAACAGCAGATTTCTCTCCTCCCCTGTCAGAACGGGGATCTGCCTTGTTTACAAAGGAAGATCCCCGTTCTGCCTCTGTGAGGAGCGAACGCGGGTGGCCGTCGCACATCGAGTCTGCCGGACCCGTGCGTGCGCACTCCTCCCCCTGTGTGCAGCGGGCGCACGCGCGTCCACACAATCGCATGCACGGACCAACGTACGTTCAGTTCGTGCAGCCGAGCCGCAGTATATCTGTGGTGGACGGTCGGCAAGTGGTTAACTGACAATTGCGCGGTCGTGCGACGTTGTACCCAAATTAAATTGATGTCATTTTTTTTTCCCTCACAGATAGAGCTTTCTTTTGGTGGTATTTGATCGGCATTGCGGTTTTCTTTTTTTTATTATATAGATGAAAAAAGACCGAAAATTAAAAAAAAAATAAACATTTTTTCCTGACAGACTCCATGGCAGCCTACGTGTGGGTTAATCCCGCCCCTCATACCTCATAGGACCCTTCTCCCATAAATCTTTGCTCTGGGCCAGAGGCCGTGTTCCTTTTTCTGTCCTCCTCCTAGGACCAAGATATAGTCTTACCTTTTCATGAAGTTTTCCTGTAATCCAGGCCTGGCGGTGTGCACGGCGTTACGTTGGTGGTTAGCGGTGATCCTCTCTGCAGTCCAGCAATCCTAGCTATTAGCAGGTGGACATGGGCGATATGATGTGATACCATGAAGAGCTTACTAACCTGGCCATTGGCAGGCAAGCGGCAATATGGCCAAACGTCCCAGCTATTAGCGGGAGGCTTTGTAAACGCCCAATCGTGCGGTGGGTCGAGCGAACAGCTCCCCAGTCCCAGGTTCTGGTCCGGATCGTGCCGTGGTGGTGGTAATGTACAAAGATATTCCTTTTATATGGCAGCCGTATTTCTGTGTTTTGTGTGTCTCCTTATTTTCTATCAAGCTCCAGTGAGTGGCCACGGCGGCTGGAGCGCAGCTGCGTTCCAGCTCGCCGTTTCAGGAAGTCGCTGCGCATCCGCAAGCCGTGAACAAAGATTCCGTGCTTGGTTCGTGCAGGCGCAGTTTCGCCAAAATGGCGGCGGCGGTCGCGCATGCGATTGGCCACCACCGGATGGCAACCGCTATGGGGCGGTGACATCGTTTACGGTGGCAGATTTAAATAGCTGTCAAAGCAGCTATTACTTGGGATGACTTGCAGGCTTATGCGGTATTTACCCAGGCACTGGGCTCTGGTTTACAAGGTAAATTGTTTGCTGCAGGCTCCCTGGGTGCTGGCTATGTTTTGTTATGTGCTCTCTCATGCCTGTTGTCACTCCTGTTTCTCATAACGCTTTAATGATTCATTTCACTTTCAAACTGCCTTGCCATGGATCTGTCACCGCCCTCTTGTGGCCAACCCTTGCACTGCAGGTAGGATTTATTTCTTTTCTACCTGTGATGCTTGGGTTCACTCATTCAGGAGCTCTTAACCCTTTCTTTTTCACTCAGCTCTTCTAGGTCTGAACACCAAAGCACGGCAAAGACCGTCCTAGGTCTCAACGTTGTCACTCCTCTTCAAGGTCCAGGCGTCAGATCTTCCTTTTAGATCTAGGTACCACAGATAGGAGTCTAAAACCACCTCTGGGCGTCACTCTCACCACCACTCCAGCCGCTCTGTGAGGAAAGCCTGCTGGGTATGCGGGGCCCAGGTTCCTAAAGGCAAATCGCTCTGCGAGCGATGCTTTTCTAAAGTCGCATAAGAAAGAGAGGGTGGAGACCAACAAGTGGAAGCACTGGTCAGAAAGGTGGTCCATGAGTCCCTGAGTAAAGGGGATTCTGGTCATACCCACAACCCTGCTGGTGACACTATGTCAGTCCCTATTAGGGATGATCTCAAGGCTCCAGGCCCTTCACAGCCGAGCCATTCCTCAATTGAAGCCTCAGACAGTGAGGTGGAGGTAGATGACCCTGGTGCAGGTTTTGAATTTGCCCTAGTACCACAGCTGGTCAAAAGCTGTCAAAGAAGCTTTGAGATGGAAGAGCCAGTGGAGGCAGCCTCCAAACAGAGGAAATATTTTAAACGCCTCAAAAAAGAACACCCTAATTTCTCCTTTCAGCGCAATAATTACCGACGAATGGGGTGGTGTTGAAAGGAAGAATTGCCTGTTAATGAAGGTATCAAAAATGTACCCATTTAAAAGCAAGGATGTAAAACACCTGGAGTCGGCTCCTCTCATTGACTCGGCCCTAATGAGGATGGTGAGGCACGTCACACTCCCATTGGAGGATACTGTTTACTTTAGGAATTGCCTGGAGTGGAAAATTTATACCGACCTCAAGCGGATCTACATTACAGCGGGTATGACCTGCAAACCAGCTCTAGCTCTCGCAGCCCTTTCTAAAGCGATGGAAGTCTGGACAGACGACGTAGATGCTTCTCTGAGGAGCATCTCGGAAGAACTGGCCAGGAGCTCACCTATTCATGGGCTAAGGTTGACGTTGGCTTTTCTCGTGGGGCTTCCCTAGACATAATTCGCCTGGTGGCTCGGATCATGCTGACATCTGTCACGGCTAAGCGTGCCTTGTGGCTGCGCCCATGGGTAGCTGACCCTGCCTCCAAGCAGGCATGGTGCAGGATTCCATTTGGGGGTTCGTCCCTCTTTGGGAACATATCGGACAGTGCCATCACCCGTGCCACAGGGGGCAAGTCGGGGTTCCTTTCCCAGGATCGCCGTCTGCTAAACCAGAAGAGAACACAGCCCAGGCAAAGTTCAGATCGAGCAAGGAATGCTCGCTACTATAGGCCTGGCCGTGAGTTCAAGAAGACCTGGAAGAAAAAGCAGCCTTCAGGCCAGAAGTTTTCAAAAGGGGCATCTTCCGGTGGACAAGAATCCCCTAAGTCTTTATGATATTTCACCTGCCTAAAACAGAGCAAGTCGGCATCCTTGCCTCTCTCGGAAGAGAAAAAGCGAATTCTCCTGTCTCTCTTGTGGCTCAGGGCGCTGCAATTCCAGTTCCAGATGACAAAAGGTTTTAAGGGGTCTACTCGCCCCTCTTCATGGTGTTGAAGAAAAACGTCTCCTGGAGGCCAGTTATAGACCTAACCCACTTGAATTATTTTATCTAGAAGGAGAAGTTCAAGATGGAGACACTACTCATGATCAGTCAAGCAATCCAACCAGGCGATTGGCTTGTCTCTATAGACCTGAAGGACGCCTACTTCCATGTTCCGATTAGCGTCAGAATTCCAGAAATACCTTCGCTTTGCTGTCGATTAAATCCGTCTGCAGTTCACCTGTCTCCCCTTCGGGCTTACATCGCCTCGTGTGTTTTCAAAACTTGTTGGCTGTCGTGGCTCTGATCAGGACCAGAGGTGTCCGTCTGTATCACTATCTAGACGACCTGCTGTTGTCTCGGGACAAGGAGCAGTTGCTAATCCACAGATTCCAGGTCATCTCCACTCTACTCGAGTTTGGTTGGCTTCTGAATCTGGAAAAGAGCCATCTGGATCCTACGCAGTCCCTGGTATTCCTCGGGGCACACTTCAACGCTATCAAGAGCACCATCTTGTTACCCCTGGAAAAATCCCAGTGATCCGGGACAGAGTTTGGCTTGCAATGTTGTCCTCATCTCCAAGCCTCTCAATGCCTAAAGATCATTGGTACCATGGTGGCAACAACACCCATGGTAAAGTGGGCTCAGTGGAAAATGCGGCCCTTCCAGAAGGGTTTCCTCCAGCAGTATAATCCAGGGCTTTGGGATCACTTTATCCAAATAACCTCATCCATGCGGGAGAGCTTTCCTTGGTGGCTACAACAGAGGAACCTCCTCAATTGTCACTCCATCGCACCTGTGTCTTGGGTCACCATCACTACAGATGCCAGCAACAGGGGCTGACAGAAGTAGCCCAAGGCATATGGAATTTTCCCTCTCACAGGATAGTCTCCAATGTTCTGGAACTCCGGGCAGCGTTCTGCGCTCTGCAGGCCTTTTACCACTTAACAGCAGGAGACCTCCTAAGACTGGACAACACAACGGCAGTCGCATACATCAAGAGACAGGGGGTACTCCCAGTCTCTCCCTGTCAAAGGAAATAGAGCCCATCATGATCTGGGCCCAGAAAAACCTGGCCAACCTGACAGCTGTCTATCTCCCTGGAGTCCAGAATGTTCAGGCAGATTTTCTGTTGAGAGTTTCTCTGGACAACGAGTGGACTTCCCCCCCCCCCCCCCCGAAGTCTTCAGGTGGGTCCTGTCCCTGGGAGTCATTCCGGAAGTAGACTTGTTTGCCTCCCCATGCAACTTCAGACTAGTGAGATACTACACAAGGTCTTGGTATCCCCAGGCTTTTGGGTAGATGCTCTGACAGACCATTGGCGGTTCCACAGGGCCTATGCCTTTCCCCCGGTTCCTGTCATTCTCCGTTTTTTGTCGAGGCTCAGGATGGAAGAAGCAGAGATAGTGGCAATAGTCCCGTACTGGCCAAACAAGCCATGGTTTCCACTGCTGATGCAACTCAGCTTCCGGGACCCAGTTCCTCTACCCTCCAGACCAGATCTCCTATCACAAGGGGCATTTCTACATCCATGCCCGACCCATCTACATCTGATGATCTGGTTCTTGAGAGGGGAAGGTTGGAGGCCCTAGGCTGTCCAAGTAGGGCCATCTCCACAATATTAAATGCCAGAAGAACAGGCACCAACAGGGTCTACCAGAGGATTTGGAAAAAGTTTTCAGACTACACCTCTTCCACTGCAGGTTCTTGCAATAACCCAAAGATACATGATATCCTGGGCTTCTTACAATCAGGATTGGATCTCTCATTGTCAGTCAGCTCGCTGCGAGTCCAAATTGCTGTAATCTCTGCCTTTACGGGTGTTTCCTGGGCTAGACACCCTCTTACTCAGTAGTTTTTCAGAGGAGCAATAAGGCTCAGACCTCAGAGCCAAGTTTTTCTAATTGGGATCTTCTCCTTGTCCTGGATTTTTTCTTAGGTAGAGAGTTGGAACATGAAGATCAATCTTCTGTCAAATGACTCTCTAATAGTTGTCTTCTTGGTGGCTATAACATCGGCCAAGAGGGTCTCCGAAATCAGCTCTCAGGGATGCAAGGAGCCATTTCTAAACCTTTTAATTCCTATGTTGGGTTCAGACCCCAAAGTGGCATCTGTGTTTCATGACAATCAGGAGATTGCTCTTCCAACGTTCAGATCTACCGAGGATTCCAGTGTTTATCCCTTAGATGTTGGAAAAGCTCTGAGTCAGTATCTTGAAGCTACAGCTTCTTTCCGTCAGACCGACCAACTGCTCGTTCTTTTCACAGGAAGTATAAGGGAATGCGTGCCTCTTCCAGATCTTTCGGAGCATGGATTGTTCAGGCCATTCAGTGGGCCTATAAAGCCAAGGGCTTGGCGCCTCCAGAAGCGGTGACTGCTCACTCAACGAAGTGTCTTCATCATGGGCGGCATCACGTCACGTGCCTCCAGAAGTTATTTGCAAGGTGGCCTTGTGGTCTTCAATTAACACGTTCATGGCACACTACTGCGTAGTGGTTTACGTATCTTGTCTGTTGATGGGGCCAATTAAACTTTTTTTCTTTTGTCCAGCACTCTGCCCACCCGGGTGTGTATGGCTAGTTATTTCCCACACGTAGGCTGCCATGGAGTCTGTCAGGAAAACGGAAAATTTATATCAAATACTTACCGTAATTTTCCTTTCCTGATGGACTCCATGGCAGCAGGAGTTCCCTCCCAGTGGCTGGAGTAGGCTAAATTATGGAACACGGCCTCTGGCCCAGAGCAAAGATTTATGGGAGAAGGGTCCTATGAGGTATGAGGGGCGGGATTAACCACACGTAGGCTGCCATGGAGTCCATCAGGAAAGGAAAATTACGGTAAGTATTTGATATAAATTTTCCGTTTTTACTTTCTACTATAAAACGCATCCAATCAAAAATTTTAAAAAAATCGAATTTATTTATATATTTAGGCCAATATGTATTCTGCTACATATTTTAGGTAAAAAAAAGAAAAAATTACAATAAGCGTATATTGATTTGGTTTGTGTGAAAGTTACAGCATCTACAAACTATGGGATATATACTGTAATTTATTTTATTTTATTTTTTATACTAGTAATGGCGATGATCAGTGACTTATAGCGGGACTGCGATGTCCCGCCATTAAAAAGACCAAATATTTTTGAAAAAAAAAACAACAATAATATTTTTTTTTTACTATAAAACATATCCATAAAAATATAAAAAAATAAATAATCAAATTTCTTCATAAATTTAGACCCATATTTATTCTGCTACATATTTTTGGTTAAAAAAATCCCAATAAGTGTATATTGATTGGTTTACGCGAAATTTAAAGCGTCTACTAACTATGGGATATATACTGGATTTTTTTTAAGTGACTTATAGCGGGACTGCGATAGTATGTCCCGCCATTAGAAAGACCAAATATAAAAAAAAAAAAAAAAAAACAACAATATTTTTTTTTCTACTATAAAAACTATGCAATAAAATATAAAAAAAAAAATCGAATTTCTTCATAAATTTAGACCCATATTTATTCTGACACATTTTTTTTAGTTAAATAAAATCCAATTGGGGTATATTAATTGGTTTACGCGAAAGTTGAAGTAAAACTATGGGATATATACTGGAATTTTTTTTAAGTGACTTATGGCGGGACTGCGATAGTATGTCCCGCCATTAGAAAGACCAAATATTTTGAAAAAAAAAATATATATATATTTTTTTCTACTATAAAACATATGCAAAAAAATAATCAAATTTCCTCATAAATTTAGACCCATATGTATTCTGACACATTTTTTTAGATAAAAAAAATCCCAATAAGTGTATATTGATTGGTTTACGCAAAATTTAAAGCCTCTACAAACTATGGTATATATACTGTAATTTTTTTTTTTATAGCGGGACTGCGATAGTATGTACCGCCATTAGAAAGACCAAATATTTTGTAAAAAAAAAAAAACTTTTTTTTTTTCTACTATAAAACATGCAATAAAAATATAAAAAAAACAAAACAAATTTCTTCATAAATTTAGACCCATATTTATTCTGACACATTTTTTTTAATTAAAAAATCCCAATTAGTGTATGTTGATTGGTTTATGCGAAAGTTAAAGCGTCTACAGACTATGGGATATATACTGGATTTTTTTTGAAGTGACTTATAGCGGGACTGCGATAGTATGTCCCGCCATTAGAAAGAACAAATATAAAAAATAAATAAAAAAAAACAACTTTTTTTTCTATTATAAAAACTATGCAATAAAAATATAAAAAAACAAAACAAATTTCTTTATAAATTTAGACCCATATTTATTCTGACACATTTTTTTTTAGTTAAAAAAATCCCAATTAGTGTATGTTGATTGGTTTACGCGAAAGTTAAAGCGTCTACAGACTATGGGATATATACTGTAATTTTTTATTTATTTTTTATACTAGTAATGGCGGTGATCAGTGACTTGTATATGGGACTGCGATAGTATGTCCCGCCATTAGAAAGACCAAATATTTTGAAAAAAAAAAAAAACTTTTTTTTTTTCTACTATAAAACATATGCAATAAAAATATATATATATAAAAAAAAAAAAAAAAATCAAATTTCTTCATAAATTTAGACCCATATGTATTCTGACACATTTTTTTAGTTAAAACAAATCCCAATTCGTGTTTATTGATTGGTTTACGCGAAAGTTAAAGCGTCTACAAACTATGAGATATATACTGGAATTGTTATTTATAATTACTAGTAATGCTGGTGATCAGCGACTTATAGCGAGACTGCGATATGGTGGCGGACAATCTGATGCAAACCGACACGTTTTGAAACTTTTATGGGAACCAGTGACACTAATACATTGATCAGTGCTACAAATATGCACTGTCACTGTACTAATGACACTGGCTGGGAAGGGGGTAATCAAAGGGTTAAGTGTGTGCCTAGCCAGGAGTCGTGCTTGGTGCATTCAGTGTGTGCTGCTTTCACTGAGGCTACTTTCACACTGAAGCGCTGGATGCGGTGGCGGTATAGCGGCGCTATTTTTGGCGCCGCTATACCGACGTTTTTGCCGCCAGTTTGCGGGCGCTAGCGGGGTGATTTTTTAACCCCCACTAGCGGCCGATAAAGGGTTAAAAATGGAAAAAAAAGTTGGTGGAAATCGCGCTACCCCCGTGACCAATCACTGTGACAGTGAACAAGTGGATTAAAAATCAACAGTTAACCCATACATCACAAATCAGAAATGAACGGATAAGTGAAAAAAGGTTATGTATATAAAACAAACTATAAATCTATGAACATTAGATATAAATAAAAAATGGTCCATCAAAAAAGTTTGTTTAAATAAAGTCCAAAGTATTAACACCAGTGCTTTATGTAGAAATCATAAACAAATTGTGCTGTGTCCACATTCATCTGTGACATTCCACCACCAAAACTCAGGATTTCTCCTTACCAGCTGTACATGACCCCCTATTACAGAGGGTCAGTGTATGCATTCAGTAGTTTCTCCCACAGGTCACCGCAGCACACAACACAAGAGATTCCTAAGATACCGACCTCCGGTTCTCATCAATGGGCTCATATGTATAAAAAGAATGGAACACACTCCACATAGTGCATTATATCTTTTTTTAAAATTTATTCCATAAAAAGCAAGTATTGCACTTACATGTATGCAGTTAAAAAATCGCCTGATTACGTCTGGTGTGCCGGCCGTAGCACATTCAACAGACACCCGTCCTTGTTGGAAATATCAGAGGTGACGACAGCGCTCCGCTCCGCCCTACGTCCGTTTCGTAACAGTTTACTTCTTCCCCGTGCCCCAGGAAGAAGTAAACTGTTACGAAACGGACGTAGGGCGGAGCGGAGCGCTGTCGTCACCTCTGATATTTCCAACAAGGACGGGTGTCTGTTGAATGTGCTACGGCCGGCACACCAGACGTAATCAGGCGATTTTTTAACTGCATACATGTAAGTGCAATACTTGCTTTTTATGGAATAAATTTTAAAAAAAGATATAATGCACTATGTGGAGTGTGTTCCATTCTTTTTATACATATGAGCCCATTGATGAGAACCGGAGGTCGGTATCTTAGGAATCTCTTGTGTTGTGTGCTGCGGTGACCTGTGGGAGAAACTACTGAATGCATACACTGACCCTCTGTAATAGGGGGTCATGTACAGCTGGTAAGGAGAAATCCTGAGTTTTGGTGGTGGAATGTCACAGATGAATGTGGACACAGCACAATTTGTTTATGATTTCTACATAAAGCACTGGTGTTAATACTTTGGACTTTATTTAAACAAACTTTTTTGATGGACCATTTTTTATTTATATCTAATGTTCATAGATTTATAGTTTGTTTTATATACATAACCTTTTTTCACTTATCCGTTCATTTCTGATTTGTGATGTATGGGTTAACTGTTGATTTTTAATCCACTTGTTCACTGTCACAGTGATTGGTCACGGGGGTAGCGCGATTTCCACCAACTTTTTTTTCCTTAATCATTACCATGTATGGTAGTTTACATCTCTAATCGCAGCTCTCCATAGCTACAAAGCTACCAGTTAAACGTCTGGAGTTTTTTTCTTTCTTTTTTTCTTAATTTATTTATTTAGCGCAGTTTTTCTCCTTCTTCTCCAAAGGGTTAAAAATGCCGGCAATAACGCCTCTTTGCGGTGTTTTGAGGGCGTTTTGGAGGCGCTACCCCATTGATTTCAATAGGCAGGGGTGCTATAGGAGCGGTACATTTTTTTACCGCTCCTATCGCGCCTCAAAGATGCGGCTTGCAGGAGTTTTTTCACCCTCCTGCAAGCGCAACGCTCCAGTGTGAAAGCCCTCGGGGCTTTCACACCAAATACAAAGTAGCAGCTTTTTTAGGGCGCTTTGCAGGCGCTATTTTTAGCGCAATAGCGCCTGAGTGTGAAAGGGGCCTAAGGGATGTGCTTTGCAGGGAAACAAAATCCAGTACATCCCCCCCCACTGACAGGACAGAGCTCCATATTGTTTGTATTGTTTGCAATCACAGAGCTCCGCCCTGTCTTCCTCCTCGCCGATCAGCGGGTTGCCGGTGGTCAGTCATTGGCAGGCTCCCGCTGATCGGCTTGTGACTAATCACAGCACAGCCTGGCGCGCCCCCCCGCCCCCCCCCCTGCCCAGAGGTGCTGGATCACGTACTGGATACTTGATCCAGCAAAGGAGAGCCACTTGGCGCCATACTCCTACGTGCGGCGGTCGGCAAGTGGTTAAGCCATGATTTCTCAAGACGTCTTCCAGGACGGCACAATGAGAGATGACTAGTCCACCTGACAGGAAACACAATCAATCAAAGAGGTTAAAAACCCCACCCCTCCCTGTGCTCCTCAGTTTTTGATTGTGTTTCCCCACAGCGAAACCGTTTGTTATTTTCTAAAGACCTAAAGCCTGGTGCTGGAGGTCTCCCCCTGGGACCTAGGTCGAACGCTTAGGAAGCCTCTGGACCTAGCAGGACGGGCTCATCCTTCCTGGGGGGTCCCCCTTTGTTGTTACATACTCAGGGGGGAAGGAATAGCCTTGAAGAACCCCCCTGAGTTTTTTTTTTTATGAAGCCCTAAGGTACCTGGAAGCTTCAGGGGCCAAATGTTTCCTCTTTTTTCTCCCTACCTGGTGGGTGTCCACTTCGGAGGGGGGGCTGGCAGGTCTCCCGCGAATGCGGTGGTGAGCCCAGCGGTGAAGCGCTGTTCTGGCTATTGGCGCCGCTCAGGCTTGTGCGGCGCCATTTTCCCATGGCCTGGAGGACTCAGTGATTTCCTCCTCTAGCGCCCGGAATGACGTCACCGCGTGCCGCGCCACTTCCGGTTCGGGTCTACGGCAAGATGGCGACGGCCGGCGTCTTTTCAGCCAGCTTCCATTATAAAGATGCCAGGAAAAGAGGCGCCCATTCCTCCTGTTTGCTCTACGTGACACGGTTCGAGCCCGGACGGCGCATGGAGCATGAGGAAAGGCCCGGTGCGGCCAAGGCTACAGAGGAGGCCACAGGAGGTGAGTCCTACCCAGCCAGCAGGGGTTATGATGGGGGAGGTACCCCGACTCTTCCCCCTTTTGCTCTGCACAGGGGTGTTTGATGCTACAAAATTCCCTGTGTATATTTGTTTTTTCTGCAGGAGGGGACGTCACTGCCCAGGGGTCTACCAGCCATCCCTCTAAAGCCCCTGCTCGCATCAAAAGATGTGGCTACTGCAACGATAGGTTGCCTCCAGATTATTCCAGACCTTTTTGCTTTAAATGCATTCAGAAATTGGCTGGAAAAGAAACATCTCAGGTCATGAAAGACTTCCTTTCTGTCCAGACCCAGATGCTGACTACGCTTAAGGACCTCTCTCAGGTCTAGGGAACCAGAACCTCAGACAAGTGGGGGGGGGGGGCTCCTCCTCTCAGGCGAGTTCTTTGACTCCCAGGGTGGTTAAAAAGCGCCCGCAGCCTCTAAAATCCCTACCTTCACAGGGTTCGGAGCCGGAGGAGGATTCAGATATCTCTGATCGAGAAGTATCTGATGAGGGTCTGGTGGATAGTCAGGCAGAGGAAGAGGAAGAGGGCTCCAGGCCAGGAAGGCACATCTTCTCGGCCGACGATATGGAGGGCCTCCTTGGGGCAATTTATGCTTCCGAGAAGATCCAGGAGCCTGCGGAACAGGTTTCCGCACAGGATAGAATGTACCAGGGTTTGTTGAAGTCCCAACCCAGAACCTTCCCTGTCCACCAGGCACTGAAGGACATTATCCTTCAAGAATGGAAGGATCCTGAAAGGAAGCTTCTAAGACCAAAAACGTGGAAACGTAGGTGCCCCTTTAAGGAGCAAGATGAAGATAGGTTCTTCAAAACACCCAGATTGGATGCCTCCTTAGCCCAGGTATCCAAACAGTCGGACCTCTCCTTTGAGGATACTGGTAACCTCAAAGATCAGATGGACCGGCGTGCTGAAACCACCTTGCGGAGGGCCTGGGAAGCCAATGCGGCAGCCATGAGCCCAGCACTGGCTTCAGCATGCGTAGCCAGGAACGTGGATTCATGGATTTCCAAATTAACGGACCATGTTTCAGCTACTTCCAAATCCAAAGAAGTTTTGGAGTCGTTGCAACTAATAGGTAGCGCGGTGGCGTACCTAGCGGATGCAGCGGTAGAAACCATAAGAACCACTGCAAAGACTGGAGCCCTTTTAAACTCTGCAAGAAGAGCTGTATGGGTCAAAACCTGGGATGGTGATAGTGCATCCAAGACCCGTTTATGTGGTCTCCCATTTGAGGGCTCCCTTCTTTTCGGTACAGGACTTGACCAAGCCCTGTCCGGGTCCACCGAAAAGGGCAAGAAATTTCCTACCAAACCTAAAAAGGATGTTTTTTCGAGGCCCCCAGGGTAAGAACCGGTCTTCAGACAAAAGACCTGTCAATACTAGGAGGTGGAGTGCTGGCAAGGACAAACAGAAGGGAGGTATCATTTTCTCCAGCCAAAAGCCTAATGACAAGAACTCTAAGTGACGTAAGGGTAGGGGGAAGGCTTTCCCAGTTTCACCCCAGTTGGGAAAGCATAACTCAGAGCCCCCATGTCCTCTGAATTTTAAAAGAGGGCTACAAACTAGAGTTCCTTCACTACCCTCCCCCGAAGTTTCTGGTAACACATCTACCCAGGGACCCCTTAAAAGCTGCAGGTCTGGTACAGAATGTCTCAGAACTGGAAAGGCAGGGAGTAGTTATCCCGGTACCTACAGAACAACAAGGTATGGGTGTCTATTCCCACATTTTCGTTGTCCCAAAGCCGTCAGGGAAGCATCGGCTTATAATAAACCTGAGACCCTTGAACGCTTGTCTGCGTCGCAAGAGTTTTCGGATGGAGAGCGTGTACACTCTCAGAAAGCTTCTTCTGAGGGGGGTGTTCATGGTGACCATAGACCTATAGGACGCCTATCTACACGTTCCGATATTCCCAGCACATCAGGCTTTCCTCAGGTTTGCAATCACTTCTGCCCAGGGAGTGCAGCATTGGCAGTTTGCTGCGCTTCCTTTCGGACTGTCCTCCAGTCCAAGAGTCTTTACAAAGATCATGGCGGAGGTGATTGCTTACCTGCACCTGCAGGGTATAGCGGTAGTCCCCTACCTCGACGATCTGCTTCTCTACAATCAGAGTCGAGATCTCCTTCTCGCAGACCTGACCCGGGTCGTGAGCACCTTGGAAAGCCTGGGGTGGATCATCAACAAAGAAAAATCCTCGATGGTCCCAGAACAGAAGAAAGTCTACTTAGGGTTCCTAGTGGATTCCTTGGAAGGAAGGTCTTATGACAACGGTCAGGTCTATGTTGGAGGCAGAGGAATCCTCCTTCAGAAGCATCATGCGGGTGCTGGGTCTAATGACCTCTTGCATCCCAGCGGTGCCGTGGGCTCAGCTCCACTCCAGACCCCTCCAAAAATTCCTTCTATCCTCTTGGGACGGATCAAGGGAATCTCTAGACTACAGGGTCCCCATCCCAGTTGTGGCAAAGGAATCTCTGAGGTGGTGGCTCCTTCCTCAGAATTTGCTGGTGGGTCGTCTGTGGAATCAGTCCAACCCTCTCAGGATAACCACAGACGCAAGCGCCTGGGGTTGGGGGGCTCACTTAGACGAGCTCCGAGCTCAGGGTTCCTGGAACCAAGGTCAGAGGGGCGCCTCCTCAAACCTCCGGGAATTATTGGCGGTCCGGGAGGCCCTAAGGGCCTTCGAGGAGAGAGTCAAGGGCCGAGAGGTCCAGATTCTGTCCGACAATGCCACCACAGTGGCATTCCTGAACCATCAGGGAGGCACCAGGTCGCGTACCCTTCTGGCTTTGTCTCTGGAGATCCTGAGCTGGGCAGAGCTCCGGATTCCCTATATCACAGCGGTTCACATAAAAGGGGTTCACAACGTAGAGGCGGACTATTTAAGTCGCCACCCAATTCTCCAGGGAGAATGGGAGTTGAACCCAGAGGTGTTCGATCTGGTGTGCCAACGGTTCGGCAATCCGGAGATAGACCTCTTCGCCCTCAGGGAAAACAAAAAGCTAGAGAGGTTCTTTTCCCTGACCCGGGAATGGGGCTCAGAGGGAGTGGATGCGCTGGCCCAGGTGTGGAGTTTTCATCTGGCCTATGCCTTTCCCCCTCTGGGTCTGATTCCGAGGATCCTGCAGAAGCTGGACCTCTCAGAATGCTGTCTCATTTTGGTCACCCCCTGGTGGCCCAAGAGAGCCTGGTTTCCCACTGTGGAGAACTGGTCTGTAGCTCCCCCTCTCCATCTTCCAGTTCGGTCAGACCTTCTTCTTCAGGGTCCGGTCTTCCACCCAGAGCCCAGCTTCTTCAAACTGACGGCCTGGTGCTTGAAAGGCAGAACCTGCGGGAGAAGGGCTGTTCAGAGAGAGTGATCACCACTCTCCTCTCTAGTAGAAAGGAGGTCACCAGGCGGATTTATGCTAAGGTGTGGGGGGTCTTCTCTCGCTGGTGTTCAGAGAGAGAGGTTTCCCAACAGGAAACTTCGGTCATTCTGGAATTTCTCCAGGATGGAGTTGATCTGGGGCTGGCTACCAAGACACTAAGAGTTCAGGTAGCAGCCTTATCTTCCTGGACAGAAGATTGTCCCAGGACCCGTTGATTAAAAGGTTCTTGTCAGCTAGGGACAGAATGTCCCCAGTGCAGATTTCCAGGGTTCCACCCTGGGATCTCTCCTTGGTTCTAGAACAGTTAACTAAGGCTCCGTTCGAGCCTTTAGACAGTATTTCTATTAAACTTCTCACAGTTAAGTTTACCTTTCTGCTGGCGATAACGACAGCCAAGAGAGTAGGTGATATGCAGGCTCTGTCAATTAAAGAGCCGTTTTTTCGTTTATTTGAGGACAGGGTTGTTCTCAGGCAGGACCCCCTGTACCTTCCCAAGGTAGTATCAAAATTTCATAGAACACAGGAAATAATACTCCCTTCTTTTTGTTCCAATCCCCAGAATGAAAGGAAGGCTTCCTTTCATTGTTTGGATGTCAGACGATGTCTGCTTTCTTATTTGGATAGAGTTAGCGTTTTCAGAAAATCCAGCCACTTATTTATTAATTTTTCTGGTCAGAAAAAGGGCCAACAGGCTTCTAGAGTAACCATAGCTAGGTGGATAAAACAAGCAATCTCCCTAGCTTATGACCAAGCTGCTAAGACAGCCCCGAAGGTTAAGGCACATTCCACTCGGTCTCTGGCGACCTCCTGGGCAGAAAGGGCCGGAGCTTCGGTCGAACAGATCTGCCAAGCTGCGACATGGTCAAGCCAGAACACCTTTCTGAAACCTTATAGAGTGGAGTTGCTGTCGCCTCAGGACCTCTCATTTGGTAGGAAGGTCCTGCAAGCGGTCGTCCCACCCTAAGGTAGGCCTGCAAGTTACTTGCTTCTCTCTCATTGTGCCGTCCTGGAAGACGTCTTGAGAAAAGTACCAGTTACTTACCGGTAATGGTCTTTCTGGTAAGTCTTCCAGGACGGCAGGCCTACTTCCCACCGCTCTGGTTAAGTATATTAATATATATGTAGAGTTGTTGTGGTATGTTGTTTTCACTCTCGTGCACTAGTGTGGAGTACTTTTTCACAAACTGAGGAGCACAGGGAGGGGTGGGGTTTTTAACCTCTTTGATTGTGTTTCCTGTCAGGTGGACTAGTCATCTCTCATTGTGCCGTCCTGGAAGACTTGCCAGAAAGACCATTACCGGTAAGTAACTGGTACTTTTCGATCACATTGACCCTGTGCTGTTTTCTTTCCCCCCCCCCCCCCCCCCCCCCCAGAAGCACACAGTCCCGGTGGGCATCCTGCAGCGGTTTCCGTTTTCCTCCAGCATCCAGCGGATGAGCGTGATCGCCAGACAGTCGAGCGATCCGCATTCTCAGCTCTACATGAAGGGGGCGCCAGAGATGGTGGCCAGTCTGTGCCGAAACGATACGGGTGAGCGCCCTCTGTGGCCGTTGAAGGATTTAAGGGGACTTTAAAGAAAAAAAAAAAAATTATAACAATGTAACAATTTGTGATTTTTTTTAATTTATTTTTTGTTCTCGCAGTACCGCCTGATTTCTCCTCCATGCTGCGTCAGTACACTCAGGACGGGTTCCGGGTCCTGGGCTTCGCTTATAAGTCTCTGCCGTCCACCAGAACATTTGAGGAGGCGCAGGCTGTGACCAGGTTCGGCCCTCGATCTATAGATATTCCTGTATCCGTCTGCTCACTAGATGGGATTTATTAACCACTTTCTACCCGGGCCCATTCTGACATTTCTCTCCTACATGTAAAAATCATCATTTTATTGCTAGAAAATACACAGAACCCCCAAACATTATATATGTTTTTTTTTTTAGCAGAGACCCTAGAGAATAAGATGGCGGATGTTTCTTTTTTTAACCTCGCACGGTATTTGCGCAGCAATTTTTCAAACGCGTGTTTTTCGTGCATTAAAAAAAACAGTAAAGTTAACCCAATATTTTTTTATGTAATGTGAACGATGATGTGACGCCGAGTAAATAGATACCTAACATGTCACGCTTCGAAATTGCGCAAGCTCGTGGAATGGCGCCAAACTTCGGTACTTAAAAATCCCCGTAGGCAACGCTTTAAAAACTTCTACAGGTTACATGTTTTGAGTTACAGAGGAGGTCGAGTGCTAGAATTCTTGCTCTCGCTCTAACGTTTGCGGCGATCCCTCATGTGTGTGGTTTGAACGCCGTTTACATATGTGGGCGCGGCTTACGTATGCGCTCGCCTCTGCGAGCACACGGGGACGGGCGCTTTTAATTTATTTTTATTTTTTTACTTTTATTTTTCTGTTTTGACACTTTTCTCTTTTTACATTTTTTTTTCTCACTTTTATTCCTATTATTACAAGGAATATAAACATCTTTTGTAATAGGAATATGACATGACAGGTCCTCTTTACAGCGAGGTCAATAAGTCCCCACATCTCACCTCTAGGGTGGGAGGCCTGAAATTGAAAAAAAAAAACAACAAAAAAACGATCTCAGCTTTCCAGACGAAGCGGCGGAATTTTTTTCAAGCGCAGAGGACGGCGTGACGTCATAACATCGCGCCCCGGCGTGACGTCGCGCCCCGGCGTGACGTCACAACGTCACGCCCTGGCGTGACGTCATCGCGCCCATCCTACGAACGATCATAGAGACTCTGGGGACAATCTGGTCCGCTGGAAATCTCTATGGTCAGCACCTGGGGGCCGGTCGGTTCCTTCTCCGGCTTGTTGATGGCGGGGGCGAGCCGGGAGAAACACCGGAGGGCGGTGGGAGGGGGAGGGACGTCCCCTCCCACTGCCTGTAGGAACGATCAAACCGCCGCTATGATTGTTCTTATGGTAAAAGGAATTGCTGACTCTATAAGAAGATATCTGAATGGTGCCTGTAGCTGCACCCATCATTCAGATATCACCGCTCAAAGTCTGCGACGTCATATGACGTTACGCGGGCGGCAATCGGTTAAAGGGGTTGTAAACCTCAGACATGAAATATGAACAAAGCATATACCTCTATAGCATCGGTGCTCAACCTGTGGCCCTCCAGCTGTTGCGGAACTACAAGTCCCATGAGGCATAGCAAGCCGCTGACAGTTACAAGCTCAACTCCCAAAGGCAGAGGCATGATGGGACTTGAAGTTCCGCAGCAGCTGGAGGGCCGCAGGTTGAGCACCCATGCTCTATAGTGTGTACTTGTCTCACTGAGTGTCATTCCTGTCTTCTGCCTCCTTCCTCTGCTATGTGCATGAGTCACTTCTGACAAGTTTTCCCTGACACCAAGAAAAAAATGGTGACGGGGAGGGAGCTCCAGCACACAGACTGTGATTGGCAGCCTCAGCTCTGTTCCTGTGTGAAGGGGGTGTGTCCCTTGCCTCCAATCAGCTTTCAGATGAGCTCTCCTCGCTGATGTGACTTAAGCTCCCTCCCCGCCCCCTTCCTTTCGGAGCTGAGAGATTCTATGTGAATTCTGCACTTTTGAATGGATGTAGAGGAGAGAGGGCCGCAGATAAACAAGTACAAATTTTATGTAGGGAGATTTGTTTTATCTCAATGTATCACCTGAGGATATGGAGAATTTACAAACTCTTTCATGCACATGGGATGTGTAGTATAGTTAGACACAAATGGGGACGGGGTGGAGGCCTTCCTTTAACGTCTGCAAAATACCAAAATCTATCAAATGATGGCAAATTGTTGCAAACGAGATTTCTTAAAAAAAAAACAAAAAAAAAAAAGATCGTCAATGTAAATCTTCTATAATCGCCTGCTTACCACCTGTTTCCCCCCCCCCCCCCCCCCCCCTAGAGAGTCGGCGGAGCGTGAACTGACCTTCCTGGGGTTCCTGATTATGAGGAACGTGCTGAAACCCGAGACGGCGCCCGTCATCTACTCCCTGAGAAAAGCCAACATCCGCGCCGTCATGGTGACCGGTCAGTGGCCTTATGGGATTCCCCATCTTTTTATAGAAATCTTGCAGAATGGAGCTGAGACGTGTTTTACAATTTTCCTCTTTAGGTGACAACATGTTGACCGCCGTGAATGTCGCCAAGAGCTGCCACCTTTTGGAGGTAACGGAAAAGGTTTTCTTTGTGAACGCCTCTCCTCCCACTTACGACAGCTCCGCGACCCTGAGATTCATCCCGTCCGAACCCACCGCGGGGGAGGAGAACAGAGAGGTGAGTGCCCCCCCCCCCCCCGCGGGACGGTCCCGGCTCTGTGCGCCAATAATACCGCCAGACAGGGCCGCCATCAGGAATTTTGGGGCCCCTTACACAGCTTCAGGCATGGGCCCCCTGGAGCAGAGGAGAACCAGGGGGGGGGGGGTACTGCCGCCGCGAATTGAGAAGCGGGGGGGGCGGCCGCGAATTGAGAAGCGGGGGGCTTTGTGTGCTGACGGACAAAGAAAGAACAAAAAAAGGGGGGGGTTGCCATCCGGGGGCCCTGGGGACCTCTGGGCCCCTTACAAATAAAATATATATATGTTTTTGTTTTTTTAAAAAGGGGGTTGTTGCCATCCGGGGCCTTGGGGACCTCTGGGCCCCTTACAAATAAAATATATATATATATTTATTTATTTTTAAAAGGGGGGTTGCCATCCGGGGCCCTGGGGCCCTCCAGGCCTCTGGGGGACCTCTGGGAAATTAAAATTAAAACAAATATATATATATTTTTTTTTTATAAAAAAGGGGGTTACCATCCGGGGCCCCGAAGACCTCTGGGGACCTCTGGGCCCCTTCCAAAAAAGAAAAAAAAAGGGGGGGCTGCCATCCGGGCCCCTGGTGACCTCCCTCTACCCCCCTGATGGCGGCCCTGCCGCCAGGCCTCTCGTGGCTCCCGGGAGTGTGCGCAAATCTGACAAATGGAAGCGATCCAATGGCTGTGCAGCCACCCGATCGCTTCCATAACCCCCCCCCCAGTCCCTACGTTTGTCCCCGCCATATTTCCCAGACTCTGCACACTCATTGGTAGATCCAGGACCAGCATGGTGGGTGCAGCCGGGTAGAGGGGGAAGGGAGATCAGTGAATGTCTGTTTGCTGATCTCCCCTTCTTGCTAAGTACCGTGAAAAATGGCACTTCCAGGTCCTGGTGTCGCTTACCTCAGCTAGTATGGGCGGGGAAGAAGCTAATGGAGTGCAATCTCTACTCCATTCGTTTCCTTACAAGGCAGATGAAATGCAGTATCTCACAAAAGTAAGTACACCCCTCAGTCACATTTGTGTGAATCTTTTCATGGGACAACACTGAAGAAATGACACTTTGCTACAATGTAAAGTAGTGAGTGTACAGCTTGTATAACGGTGTAAATTTGCTGTCCCCTCAAAATAACTCATTACACAGCCATTAATGTCTAAACCTCTGGCAACAAAAGTTAGGACACCCCTAAGTGAAAATGTCCAAAATGGGCCCAATTAGCCATTTTCCCTCCCCGGTGTCATGTGACTCGTTAGTGTTACAAGGTCTCAGGTGTGAATGGGGAGCAGGTGTGATAAATGTGGTGTTATCGCTCTCACTCTCTCATACTGGTCACTGGAAGTACAACATGGCACCTCATGGCAAAGATCTCTCTGAGGATCTGAAGAAAAGAATTGTTGCTCCACATAAAGATGGCCGAGGCTATAAGAAGATTGCCAAGAACCTGAAACTGTGCTGCAGCACAGTGGCCAAGACCATCCAGCGGTATAACAGGACAGGTTCCCCTCAGAACAGGCCTCGCCATGGTCCACCAAAGAAGTTGAAGTCACGTGCTCAGCGTCATATCCAGAGGTTGTCTTTGGGAAATAGACGTATGAGTGCTGCCAGCATTGCTGCAGAGGGTGAAGGGGTGGGGGAGGGGTCAGCCTGTCAGTGCTCAGACCATACGCCGCACACTGCATCAAATTGGTCTGCATGGCTGTGGTCCCAGAAGGAAGCCTCTTCTAAAGATGATGCACAAGAAATCCTGCAAACAGTTTGCTGAAGACAAGCAGACTAAGGACATGGATTACTGGAACCATGTCCTGTGGTCTGATGAGACCAAGATAAACTTATTTGGTGTCAGATGGTGTCAGGCGTGTGTGGCGGCAACCAGGTGAGGAGGACAAAGACAAGTGTGTCTTCCCTACAGTCAGGCATGGTGGTGGGAGTGTCATGGTCTGGGGCTGCATGAGTGCTGCCGGCACTGGGGGGCTACAGATCATTGAGGGGACCATGAATGCCAACATGTACTGTGACATACTGAAGCAGAGCATGATCCCCTCCCTTCAGAGACTGGACCGCAGGATAGTATTCCAACATGATAACGACCCCAAACACACCTCCAAGGCCACCACTGTATTGCTAAAGAAGCTGAGGGTAAAGGTCATGGACTGGCCAAGCATGTCTCCAGACCTAAACCCTATTGATCATCTGTGGGGGATCCTCATACGGAAGGTGGAGGAGCGCAAGGTCTCCAACATCCACCAGCTCAGTGATGTCGTCGTGGAGGAGTGGAAGAGGACTCCAGTGGCAACCTGTGAAGCTCTGGTGACCTCCGTGCCCAAGAGGGTTAAGGCAGTGCTGGAAAATAATGGAGGCCACACAATATTGACACTTTGGGCCCAATTTGGACATTTTCACTTAGGGGTGTCCTCACTTTTGTTGCCAGTGGTTTAGACATTAATGGCTGTGTGTTGAGTTATTTTGAGGGGAGAGGAAATTTACACCGTTATACAAGCTGTACACTCACTACTTTACATTGTAGCAAAGTGTCATTTCTTCAGTGTTGTCACATGAAAAGATACAAGAAAAGATTTACAGAAATGTGACTGAGGGGTGTACTTACTTTTGTCAGATACTGTAAGTTGTAGAAAAGAAGCCGGTGGTCTGGTGTATAGCAGTGACTCTCCGGGGACTTTGTTTAGATCTCCTTTAGATACCTGAATAAAATGAATCGTTTTTTTTGGGGGTCTTCTCTGTCTCCACGCAGGGGCTGTACCAGCAAGGAGGAGGAGCGTTCCTGGACCGCGGGCCGTTCTGCTTCGCCATGAACGGGAAGTCTTTTGCGGCTCTGACTGATTACTTCCCCGAAATGCTGCCCAAGGTGAGACCTTCCTGAATTCTGTCTCACTAAATTCAAGGTTTGTCCTCTGAAAAGGATCCTGCTGGAATCGGGATCCCCCTTTAGGTTACATTGTGACATTTTTCTGCTTCTTGATCACTGAATGGATGTAGAGGAGAGAGGGCTGCAGATAAACAGGATGAGCACCCATGAGCTTAGAAGATGCTGGACGTGCTCCAGCCAGGACATGAGGCGGGGCTCTATCTGACTTGCTGCAGCTTCTAATGCACATGGTGAGAAGCTCACAGTGTGCAGTGAAATCAGAGGAAGGCATTTCAGTCCAGGGGGAGGAGCCGCTACAACCTGTGCAAGACTGAAAAGAAGGCCGGAGGGAGGATTTAACAGATCTTGGAGTAAATATCTGCATTTGACTTGGTATTACCCTCCAGGAAGATTCCGACTGGGAGAGAGAGAGGATTTGGAAGCCAGTCAGGTTTGCAGTATGCACATGTGCTGACAGGAGGAGAGAGCAGAGAGATGACCTCACCAGTTTGTTCCTGCTCCTTTGCTGTCAAATGACAGGCTTGGGGGGTGACTGAGCTGTGTTACTTAAAGGGGTTGTAAAGGCAGAAGGCGCATTCTATGCATTAGGATAAAAAAACCTTCTGCGTTCAGCAGCCCCCCCCCTAATACTTACCTGCGCCCCATCTCTCTACAACGATATCCAAGAGTGCCTTGGCCGTCCGAGACGCTCCTCCTGATTGGCGGCGCCATTGGCTCATGCTGCTGTCAATCAGTCAATCAACCAATCAGGAGAGAGAGGGGGCAGGGCCAGGTGGGGGCTCTGTGCCTGAATGGACACAGGGAGCTGTGACTTGGCTCAGGTGCCCCCATAGCAAGCTGCTTGCTGTGGGGGGCACTTGAGAGGAGGGAGGGGCCAGGATCACAGAAGAGGGACCCGAGAAGAGGAGGATCCGGACTGCTCTGTGCAAATCCATTACACAGAGGAGGGAAGTATAACGTTTGTTATTTTTAGAGGAAAAAAAAAAAAAAAACAAGATTTTACAATCACTGTAACTGCGGAAGAGAGAGGTCAGGGAATCAACCTGTCTCCACTCTCTGCAGAGCTGTGTGAGTCTCAGGTCTGGGTGAATAGGGCAGCACAGTGGCTAAGTGATTAGCCCTTCCGCCTGGCAGTACTAGGGGTCATCGGTTTGGATCCCAACCACGGCACCACCCGCCTGGTTTCTTCCGGGTACTCCGGTTTCCTCCCACACTCCAAAGACATGCTGGTAGGTTAATTGGTCTCTGTTAAAAATGGCCCAGTATATATGTGAGATGGGGATTTTCGATTGTAAGGAATATATTTTAATGTTGTGTTTGACCTTTGACCTGGAGCTTAGCTATAAGAATACAATGTTGGGTGGAGTTGCTTTTGCGCCCTTTTTCTTTCTCGTACATCACGGGACACAGAGCGACATAGTCATTACTAATGGGTTATATAGTTACCGTCAGGTGCTGGCACTGGCAACTTCCAAAACCGGAAGTACCCTCCCCTATATAAGCCCCTCCCATCCGGGAGCACCTCAGTTTTTTGCCAGTGTCTAAGGTGTTGGCCAAGAAGAAACATGTGTTTTTCACTGAGCTTGCGTACAGGTTCTTTTGGGCCTCAGTAAGCTATTCCGGATCCGACCAAAAAAGCTTCATAGCTAAACGGTCGGTACCCGGGCCTTGCAGAGAAGAGCAAGGTTCTGCCTGTAATGCTTCTCTTAGGAGAGCTGGACCCTGGGATCCAGAGCTCTGGTCATACCCACGACCAAGATGTTTTCTGTGCAGGGTGCTATACAGGTCCAGGGGAGTGGAATCCTTGGGAACCCGGTCCCTGAAGGTTTGATTACAATGCCTGCCGTGATAGGTGAAGTTTGGGCTTTTGTGGACCAAACAAAGTCCTGCGGCGGGGAACAGGTAAGTGGGGGCCCCCAGGAACTTGGTTCTATTGGGGGACCCCCAAGCCTAATTTGTCTTTCTGTCTGTTACCTAACGGTATTCCCGCTAATATCTGTGCATGCCTGTAACTACTAAAAAAAAAAATGTAATAATTTTTAATGGTGGTCAAGAAAAAAAAAAAAAAAAAAGAATGTTTTTTTATATATGTTTAGTATATTAAACTGCGGTACCTGTGTTTGTCCACTAGAGGCCGCTGTGGAATGTTTTTCTTGTCATATGGACTAGTTTCTTCTCAGAGAGCAAAGTCCAGGCAGCTGGTGAGTTCTCCTACAGGAAACTGTTTCCTCTGCCATGTTGCAGTGTTCGTCTATCCCCCGGCCTGCGGCAAAGGGGGCCCTGGCTCCTGTCCCTGGTTTCCATGTTTGAAAATTAGCGCCGAGGCGCACGTGGCCGCGCGCGTGCGCGTGCACGCGCCTCTATATATAGAGGTGGCCGGAAAAAGGGGCGGGGCCTGGGGGATGACGCTCTGTGCGTGCCGCAGCGCTTCTGCGCATGTGCGGGCGTCCCAGCAGGTTTTTAAAAAAGCCACATTATTGCAGTAAGCTGGCTATGAAGTACAGAGACAGAGCTGGCAACATTTAAAGGCATACAGCAAGCGGTTGATACAGGCATCCCCTAGAAAGGCACATTAGTAGACACCAACTGTTTATTATAGCAGCATTTATGCTAGACTATTATCAGTAACTGGTGTATTTTCGGCTGGAATACCTCAGCTTTGTGGCTTAGGAATATGCCGTCTAAAAACTCCGGGACTAGAAATTCCAGGAGGAATAGGGGGTCTCCATCGGGCTCTGAGGATCTTGGGCATGCTTTGGCTGCACCAGTCTCCCCTGAAGAATCAGAGGTTAGTGACCGTAGGGCACCCCCAGGAGTACCTGGTACTGTGGCTGTCCCCAGTTCACCTGCTCCTGTGTATGTAACAGAGGAGGTTTTTTCCTCAGCTCTGGGAGGGCTGGAAGAGAGATTGTCAGCACTAATTGCTGCTTCCCTGTCACAGGAGAAAAGCGCTCGATCTCCGTCTCCTCCCTCAGAGTGCCTGTTAACAGAGCAACAGTCCCATACAGAGAACGACCTACCTGAGGGGGATCAGGATGAGGTTGATTCAGTTGTAGAGGAATCAACAGTGGAGGAGCCGTTCTCAGCATCACATGCTGAGAGGTTATGGGTGCAGTCCCTGACTAATATGGTCCGATCAGCATTTAAAATGCCACTTGCGGAGCCATCCTCCTCTTCTGTCTCCTCGTTGGGGTCGCTAAAAGCTCCCCAGACTGTTTGTTCTTTTCCGATCCATCCTTTACTGGAGGGGCTCATTTACCAGGATTGGGAGCATCCTGACAAAATATTTACTCCCCCCAAGAGATTTCCGGTGGTCTATCCTATGGAGGATAAGTTCGTCAGAAAATGGAAGGTCCCTACAGTGGACGCAGCCATCTCTTGTGTGAATAAATCACTGACATGTCCGGTGGAAAATGTCCAAATGTTCAAGGACCCAATAGATAAAAAATTGGAGTCCTTATTGAAATCTGCTTTTTCTACAGCAGGATTGGTGACACAACCAGCAGTGGCAGCTATAGGGGTCTGCCAAGCAGTGAAGGATCAGTTGAAACAGGTCTTAAGGGACGTGCCAGATCAGCAGGCTCTTGCTCTAGCTGATCTACCTAGAGCCTTATGCTTTGCGGTGGACGCTATAAAGGATTCAATCCATCAGGCCTCCCGCCTTACGCTGTCTGTAGTACATATGCGCAGGCTTCTATGGCTCAAAAACTGGTCTGCTGAAGCTCCCTGTAAAAAAATTGCTGGTCAGCTTCCCATTTCATGGGGAGCGCTTATTCGGGGAAGACCTGGACAAGTATATCCAGAGAATTTCCAGCGGTAAAAGTACACTCTTGCCGGTCAAAAATAGAGTTAGAGGTCCCTCTTTTAAGAGGCCGGCCTCTCCAGTCCCTAGGACATCGGCTGTGAAACAGTTCCGACGGCCTCCCCGGTCAAATCCCGGAGGTAAAAATCAGGGACAGTTGCAGGGTAACAAGAAGCCCTGGAGCAGGAGAGGTACAAAACCTCCCCCAAAGTCAAATGCATGAAGGGTTGCCCCCACCCAATCGGGTGGGGGGAAGACTTCAGTTGTTCACAGAAACCTGGCGGGACACGATCCGAGACAGATGGGTGCTCTCCGCAGTAAATCTGGGATACAAATTGGAGTTAAAAAACTCCCCTCCTTCCCGCTTCATAAGGTCGAACGTGCCAAGGGATCCCCAGAAGAGAGGATCCCTCCTGTTGGCACTGGAACAATTATTGCTTCAAGCAGTAATTATAGAGGTCCCCCTGGAAGAATGGGGGTTCGGGTTTTACTCAAACCTCTTTACAGTTCCGAAGCCAAACGGGGACGTGAGGCCCATATTAAATCTAAAAGGGCTAAACAAATTCCTACATATCAGGACTTTCCGGATGGAGTCGATCCGATCGGTAGCCACTGCCCTACAAGGGGAGGAATGGTTAGCCTCGATCGACATCAAAGATGCGTATTTGCACATCCCCATCTTTCCAGCCCACCAAAAATTTCTACGCTTTGCGATAGAAGGGCGCCATTTTCAGTTCAGAGCCTTACCCTTCGGTCTGGCCACAGCACCAAGAGTGTTCACAAAAATTCTGGCCCCATTATTGGCCAATCTAAGAACACGAGGTGTAACGATAATGGCATATCTAGACGACTTGTTGCTGATAGACCACTCAGTGGAAAAACTAGAAGTGGTTGTTCACGAGACAATCAAGTATCTGGAATATCACGGTTGGATTATCAACCGAGACAAGTCAGCCCTAAAACCAGTCAAAAGTCTGGAATACTTGGGGCTAAGGCTGGATTCAGACCAGAGAAAAATTTTCTTGCCTCGAGAAAAGGGGTCGTCTTTGAGAGATTTGATCCACTTAGTGGGTTCAAAAAGACAGCCATCCATACGCCTGTGCATGAGGCTGCTGGGAAAAATGGTGGCATCATTCGAAGCAGTACCCTACGGTCAATTCCATTCAAGGAAGTTGCAAAGGGCCATACTGTCAGCCTGGAACAAAAAAGTTCAGGCTCTGGACGTACCAATGTCCTTGTCCCCTTCCGTTCGCAGAAGCCTCCGTTGGTGGTTGGTTCCCCGGAATCTGGAAAAAGGGAAATCCTTCAGTCCGATTTCTTGGAAGGTGGTCACTACAGATGCCAGCCTTTTAGGCTGGGGAGCAGTACTGGAGCAATGGTCTCTCCAGGGCAGATGGTCGGATGCGGAAAAGGCCCTGCCCATCAATCTCTTAGAGATACGAGCAGCCCGGTATGCCCTAGTAGCATGGACATCCAAACTCCAAGGGTCCCCTGTCAGAGTTCAGTCAGACAATGCCACAGCAGTGGCATATATCAATCGTCAGGGGGGCACCAGGAGTCGTGCAGCCCAAAGGGAAGTAAATTACATCCTGAGATGGGCAGAAAGATATGTCCCAGCCATATCTGCGGTATTCATTCCAGGGGTGGAGAATTGGAAGGCGGACTTTCTAAGTCGCCAACAATTATGCCCAGGGGAATGGTCCCTTCATCCCGAGGTTTTCCGGACAATATGTCAGCGGTGGGGAACACCGGATGTAGATCTGCTAGCATCCAGGTTCAACACGAAAGTGGACAGGTTTGTCTCTTGGACAAGGGATCCCCTAGCGTGCGGCTCGGATGCCCTAGTGTTCCCTTGGGATCAGTTCAAGCTGATATATGCATTCCCACCGCCACAATTGTTACCTCGATTACTCCGCAGAATCAGGGTAGAAAAGAAACCAGTGATTCTGGTGGCTCCAGCGTGGCCCCGAAGAGCATGGTACGCGGAGATTGTAAAAATGTCTGTGGGGAGTCCTTGGACCCTCCCACATCGTCCGGACCTGCTTTCGCAGGGACCGATATACCACCCTTCCTTACCAGCCCTAGGTTTGACGGCCTGGCTATTGAAGCCCACATTCTAAAAAGGAGAGGGCTCTCTAATGCTGTGGTGTCTACCATGATCAATGCCAGGAAACCGGTATCCAGGCAGATCTACTATAGAATCTGGAAGGCGTACATCGCCTGGTGTGAGGCCAGGAAATGGCATCCACGTAAATACGTAATAGGTAGAATTCTGGACTTCCTACAATGGGCTGTAGATAGGAAGCTTGCCTTGAGTACTATCAAAGGTCAGATTTCGGCCTTGTCAATATTTTTTCAAAGGCCCTTGGCTTCGCATTCACTAGTCAAAGCCTTTATACAAGGAGTGATGCGTATTAGTCCTCCGGTTAATATTCCCATATGTCCATGGGATCTAAACTTGGTTCTGTCGGTTCTACAGAAACAACCATTTGAACCATTACAGCATATTTCCTTAGTGCTTCTCACCAGGAAATTGATTTTTCTAGTAGCCATTTGTTCGGCTAAAAGAGTATCGGAATTAGCAGCTATGTCCTGTAAGGAGCCATATCTGGTTATCCATAAGGACAGAGTAGTGTTACGTCCTCATCCAGCCTTTCTTCCTAAGGTGGTATCGAGTTTTCATTTGAACCAAGATGTGGTTCTTCCTTCTTTTTTCCCCAAGCCTACTTCGGTAGAGGAAAAGTTATTGCATTCTTTGGATGTAGTAAGAGCAGTTAAAGCTTATCTAAAAGCCACTGCTCAGATTCGCAGAACGGATACTTTGTTTATTCTGCCGGAAGGCCCCAGAAAGGGTCAGGCAGCGTCAAAATCTACTTTAGCCAAGTGGATTCGACAGGTCATAATACAAGCCTATAGCTTGAGAAGTAGACCGCCTCCGTTCAAAGTTAGGGCGCACTCCACGAGAGCAGTTGGAACTTCATGGGCAGTGCATCACCAGGCCTCCCTGGCTCAAGTCTGTAAGGCCGCAACATGGTCTTCCGTACACACGTTTACTAGGTTCTACCAGGTGGACGTTAGAAGTCAGGAGGATGTCGCCTTTGGGCGCAGTGTGTTGCAGGCCGCAAAAGATCCTCATGTCTGATAGCGCTCAGCTTATATATGGTGTATCCCCCCCCTCATTTGGCATTGCTTTAGGACATCCCATTAGTAATGACTATGTCGCTCTGTGTCCCGTGATGTACGAGAAAGAAAATAGGATTTTTATAACAGCTTACCTGTAAAATCCTTTTCTTGGAGTACATCACGGGACACAGAGCTCCCGCCCCTCTTTGGGGACACTTATTGCTTTGCTACAAAACTGAGGTGCTCCCGGATGGGAGGGGCTTATATAGGGGAGGGTACTTCCGGTTTTGGAAGTTGCCAGTGCCAGCACCTGACGGTAACTATATAACCCATTAGTAATGACTATGTCGCTCTGTGTCCCGTGATGTACTCCAAGAAAAGGATTTTACAGGTAAGCTGTTATAAAAATCCTATTTTTTGCTTCAGAAAGACGCTCAGGTGGACATTGTTGCCCTAAATCTGAATTCAGTAGACGAATCCTCCTTTCATGTCTGCAGTCATCCTGATCCTCCTCTTCTCTCGAATTTTAGGTTCTTATGCACGCCACAGTCTTCGCCCGAATGTCCCCCGACCAGAAAACTCAGCTGGTGCAAAACTTCCAAGTTCTGGGGTGAGTGAGCGCCAGGTCCCGTATAGTCAGAATGGCGGCTGGTGAGAAGAAGCCACATAGACCTCCTATAGGTTCTGTAGGCCACAACAAGCCAGGGAAGGCCTCCTATAGGTTCTGTAGGCCACAAAGAGTCAGGGAGGCCTCCTATAGGTTCTGTAGGCCACAAAGAGCCAGGGAGGCCTCCTATAGGTTCTGTAGGCCACAACGAGTCAGGGAGGCCTTCTATAGGTTCTGTAGGCCACAAAGAGCCAGGGAGGGCCTCCTATAGGTTCTGTAGGCCACAACGAGTCAGGGAGGCCTTCTATAGGTTCTGTAGGGCACAAAGAGCCAGGGAGGCCTCCTATAGGTTCTGTAGGCCACAAAGAGCCAGGGAGGCCTCCTATAGGATGGCGCCAAAGGAGCAATGTGTCTTTTGTGCGAATTGTGTCCAAACCAGGCGGACTCCTTATTACTGACATGGCGGCGAAGTTGGAGACACATTGGTGCGATCTATGTGATCCTTGTGTGCACAGGCTGCGGTCCTGGCGGCCAGCTTGGCCCCCCTCGATAAAGAGTAAGGCACCTTGGTTTGAACCCTCGCTGATATGTATTTATGTACATCATTGTGGGGACAATTAAATCAAATTTTAGAGGTGGGGGTGGGGGATGAGGGACTTTGGATGGGTGTTCTGTAGGTCTGGGGATCAGGGACAGTGGACATATTGAATCCGGCAGAGCTGCGGAATGAAGAGGGGTTTAGACCCCTGACATCTCACCAAAGCCCCCACCCCCCACAGGGCTCCTAAAGAAAATAAATAAATAAATAAATAAAATGGTAAAAAAATAAAATAACCCTGGCTGATATGCATTTATTTATATGATTATACAGCTATATTGTATACACCTACCCCTGAAGAAGACACCGTTCGAAACACGTCGGGTTTGTCCTGGCCCTGCAACATGTACAGAAACATCAAGTATAACCGTGTTTACATGTATGTGCAAATTGTCTCCAACCTCGCCGCCATGTTAGTAATGTCAGGCCACATAAGACACATTGATCTTTTGGTGCCACCTGGGCGTTGTCTGGGTTGGGGTGGCTACCTGCAGTGACCTACGTATAGATATTTTTGCGGATTAATGAGTTCTCATTCTCTTCTCTACAGCTACTGTGTGGGGATGTGCGGAGACGGAGCCAATGACTGCGGGGCGCTGAAAGCTGCCGATGTCGGGATCTCTCTGTCGGACAGCGAGGCCTCTGTCGCCTCGCCATTCACCTCCAAAATCAACAACATCGAGTGCGTGCCCATCGTCATCCGGTCAGTGGAGGGCGCTGTTCTGAAATGATTTATTTTACTTGCTCATATATCTTAAATCTAAATATTGCTATAATAATGATTACTAGAAAATGTGTGTGCGCCTTCACAAATGGGTGACGGGTGTTGGAGGATGAGAGCTGGAGGACTGGAGACCTATACTGGAGGTGTTCTGGAGGAAGGGACAATGAGGATGGTGGAACTTGTTCCAGAAGTAGGAGCGTTCTGGAGTTGGGAGGTATTAGGACATTGGAGAGGGGTTCTGGAGTAGGGGTATTGAGGATGGTGTAACTTGTTCCAGATGTAGTGTGTTCTGGATTGAGGGAGAGGGGATCAGGACAGGAGAGGGGTTCTGGAGTAGGGGTATTGAGGATGGTGTAACTTGTTCCAGATGTTCTGGATTGAGGGAGAGGGGATCAGGACAGGAGAGGGGTTCTGGGGTAGGGGTATTGAGGATGGTGTAACTTGTTCCAGATGTAAAGTGTTCTGGATTGAGGGAGAGGGGATCAGGACAGTGGAGGGGTTCTGGAGTAGGGCTATTGAGGATGGTGTAATTTGTTCCAGATGTTCTGGATTGAGGGAGAGGGGATCAGGACAGTGGAGGGGTTCTGGAGTAGGGGTATTGAGGATGGTGTAACTTGTTCCAGATGTTCTGGATTGAGGGAGAGGGGATCAGGACATTAGAGGGGTTCTGGAGTAGGGGTATTGGGAATGGGGATGGTGTAACTTGTTCGAGATCTAGAGTGTTCTGGATTGAGGGAGAGGGGATCAGGACAGGAGAGGGGTTCTGGAGTAGGGCTATTGAGGATGGTGTAACTTGTTCCAGATGTTCTGGATTGAGGGAGAGGGGATCAGGACAGTGGAGGGGTTCTGGAGTAGGGGTATTGAGGATGGTGTAACTTGTTCCAGATGTTCTGCATTGAGGGAGAGGGGATCAGGACAGTGGAAGGGGTTCTGGAGTAGGGCTATTGAAGGTGGTGGAACTTTTTCCAGATGTTGAGGAGTGTTCTGGAGTTGGGAGAGATTTTTCCGAGGTTGTGGTGTATTGGGGCCTTTGGGAGGAGAGAGTGGAAGTGACCAATGAGTGTTCTATGTTGGGAAAACCTAGATGGAATTATCTGTATTGGGGCAAAGTTCAGGCAGCTGAATTCCCACTAAGAAAACAAAACTGACAAGCTTTGGCTCCGCAGGGAAGGCCGCTGCTCGCTGGAGACCTCATTTGAGACGTTCAAATACATGGCAATGTACAGCTTCATCCAGTTCATCACCGTTCTCATCCTGTACACGGTAAGTGGTGGTGGTGGTGGGGTCGGGGGGGGGGGGGGGGGGCGTGTCTTCCAACATGTGTTCTGATCTGTCTTTGAGTGTTGAAGTCTTGAATTTCTGGAGATTGTGAAATGTTTGTGGTCTCGTCTGACCGCCTTGCTAATATAAATGTTTGTTGTCTTACCAGGTGGGCACCAGTCTGGGCGACTTCCAGTTCCTCCTCTTTGATCTGGTTATCACCACCACTGTGGCCATCCTGATGGGCAGAACCGGCCCGGCCAGCGAGCTGGGGATAAAGCGCCCGCTCGGCACTCTGATCAGTATTCCGGTCCTGGGGAGCCTGATATGTCAGACCCTGCTCGTCATTCTCATCCTGCTGATGTCCTACTTCCTGACCACATCGCAGCCCTGGTACGGGTAAAACCTTCCTCTTTGGGGTCCAGGAGAGAGAGCTACTATGTGTATGGGCCTAGAAGAGAAGTCCTCATAGATCAGGTCACTATGTATGGGTCTAGAAGAGAAGTCATCATAGATCAGGTCACTATGTATGGGCCTAGAAGAGAAGTCCTCATAGATCAGGTCACTATGTATGGGCCTAGCAGAGAAGTCCTCATAGATCAGGTCACTATGTATGGGCCTAGAAGAGAAGTCCTCATAGATCAGGTCACTGTGTATGGGCCTAGAAGAGAAGTCCTCATAGATCAGGTCACTGTGTATGGGCCTAGAAGAGAAGTCCTCATAGATCAGGTCACTGTGTATGGGCCTAGAAGAGAAGTCATCATAGATCAGGTCACTGCATATGTGCCTAGAAGAGAAGTCCTCATAGATCAGGTCACTATGTATGGGCCTAGAAGAGAAGTCCTCATAGATCAGGTCACTATGTATGTGCCTAGGAGAGAAGTCCTCATAGATCAGGTCACTATGTATGGGCCTAGAAGAGAAGTCCTCATAGATCAGGTCACTATGTATGGACCTAGAAGAGAAGTCCTCATAGATCAGGTCACTATGTATGGGTCTAGAAGAGAAGTCGTCATAGATCAGGTCACTATGTATGGGCCTAGAAGAGAAGTCCTCATAGATCAGGTCACTGTGTATGGGCCTAGAAGAGAAGTCCTCATAGATCAGGTCACTGTGTATGGGCCTAGAAGAGAAGTCATCATAGATCAGGTCACTGCATATGTGCCTAGAAGAGAAGTCCTCATAGATCAGGTCACTATGTATGGGCCTAGAAGAGAAGTCCTCATAGATCAGGTCACTATGTATGGGCCTAGGAGAGAAGTCCTCATAGATCAGGTCACTATGTATGGGCCTAGAAGAGAAGTCCTCATAGATCAGGTCACTATGTATGGACCTAGAAGAGAAGTCCTCATAGATCAGGTCACTGTGTATGGGCCTGGTCACTGTGTATGGGCCTAGAAGAGAAGTCATCATAGATCAGGTCACTATGTATGGGCCTAGGAGAGAAGTCCTCATAGATCAGGTCACTATGTATGGGCCTAGAAGAGAAGTCCTCATAGATCAGGTCATTGTGTATGGGCCTAGAAGAGAAGTCATCATAGATCAGGTCACTATGTATGGGCCTAGGAGAGAAGTCCTCATAGATCAGGTCATTGTGTATGGGCCTAGGAGAGAAGTCCTCATAGATCAGGTCATTGTGTATGGGCCTAGAAGAGAAGTCATCATAGATCAGGTCACTATGTATGGGCCTAGAAGAGAAGTCCTCATAGATCAGGTCACTATGTATGGGCCTAGAAGAGAAGTCCTCATAGATCAGGTCATTGTGTATGGGCCTAGAAGAGAAGTCCCCTTTCCAGCCCCCCCCCCCCCCCATTCCTATGTCATTAACCGATCTCTCCTACGCAGGTTTCACCCGGTTAATATCACCAGCCAAGCACATCAGCACCTCCCGAACTATGAAAACACGGCCATCTTCCTTGTGTCTGGATTCCAGTATATCATTCTCGCCATCGTCCTATCAAAAGGATATCCTTTCCGGAAGCCTCTATACACCAACAGTGAGTGACCCCTCTACTAGTTATCACAAAGTGTCAGGGTGTCATTGTTCTGGATCCCCCAAGTTTCAGGGTGTCATTGTTCCGGGACCCCCAAGTGTCAGGGTATCATTGTTCCGGGAACCCTAAGTGTCAGGGTATCATTGTTCCGGGACCCCCGAGTGTCAGGGTATCATTGTTCCGGGACCCCCGAGTGTCAGGGTGTCATTGTTCCGGGACCCCCGAGTGTCAGGGTGTCATTGTTCTGGGACCCCCGAGTGTCAGGGTGTCATTGTTCTGGGACCCCCAAGTGTCAAGTGTGTCATTGTTCTGGGACCCCCAAGTTTCAGGGTGTCAATGTTCTGGGACCCCCAAGTGTCAGTGTTTCATTGTTCTGGGACCCCCAAGTGTCAGTGTTTCATTGTTCTGGGACCCCCAAGTTTCAGTGTTTCATTGTTCTGGGACCCCCAAGTGTCAGTGTTTCATTGTTCTGGGACCCCCAAGTGTCAGTGTGTCATTGTTCTGGGACCCCCAAATGTCAGTGTGTCATTGTTCTGGGACCCCCAAGTGTCAGTGTGTCATTGTTCCGGGACCCCCAAGTGTCATTGTTCTGGACCCCCAAGTGTCAGCGTGTAATTGTTCTGGGACCCCCAAGTGTCAGTGTGTCATTGTTCTGGACCCCCAAGTGTCAGGGTATCATTGTTTCGGGACCCCCAAGTGTCAGGGTATCATTGTTCTGGGACCCCCAAGTGTCAGTGTGTCATTGTTCCGGGACCCCCAAGTGTCAGTGTTCTGGGACCCCCAAGTGTCAGTGTGTCATTGTTCTGGGACCCCCAAGTGTCAGTGTGTCATTGTTCTGGGACCCCCAAGTGTCAGTGTGTCATTGTTCTGGGACCCCCAAGTGTCAGTGTGTCATTGTTCTGGGACCCCCAAGTGTCAGTGTGTCATTGTTCTGGGACCCCCAAGTGTCAGTGTGTCATTGTTCTGGGACCCCCAAGTGTCAGTGTGTCATTGTTCTGGGACCCCCAAATGTCAGTGTGTCATTGTTCTGGGACCCCCAAGTGTCAGTGTGTAATTGTTCTGGGACCCCCAAGTGTCAGTGGGTCATTGTTCTGGGACCCCCAAGTGTCAGTGTGTCATTGTTCTGGACCCCCAAGTGTCAGGGTGTCATTGTTCCGGGACCCCCAAGTGTCAGTGGGTCATTGTTCTGGGGCCCCCAAGTGTCAGGGTGTCATTTTTCTGGGACCCCCAAGTGTCAGTGTGTCATTGTTCTGGGACCCCCAAGTGTCAGTGTATCATTGTTCTGGGACCCCCAAGTGTCAGTGTGTCATTGTTCTGGGACCCCCAAGTTTCAGGGTGTCATTGTTCTGGGACCCCCAAGTGTCAGTGGGTCATTGTTCTGGGACCCCCAAGTATCAGGGTGTCATTGTTCCGGGACCCCCAAGTGTCAGGGTGTCATTGTTCCGGGACCCCCAAGTGTCAGGGTGTCATTGTTCCGGGACCCCCAAGTGTCAGGGTGTCATTGTTCCGGGACCCCCGAGTGTCAGGGTGTCATTGTTCTGGGACCCCCGAGTGTCAGGGTGTCATTGTTCTGGGACCCCCGAGTGTCAGGGTGTCATTGTTCTGGGACCCCCAAATGTCAGTGTGTCATTGTTCTGGGACCCCCAAGTGTCAGTGTGTCATTGTTCCGGGACCCCCAAGTGTCAGTTTCTCATTGTTCTGGGACCCCCAAGTGTCAGTGTGTCATTGTTCTGGGACCCCCAAGTGTCAGTGTGTCATTGTTCTGGGACCCCCAAGTGTCAGTGTGTCATTGTTCTGGGACCCCCAAGTGTCAGTGTGTCATTGTTCTGGACCCCCAAGTGTCAGTGTGTCATTGTTCTGGACCCCCAAGTGTCAGTGTGTCATTGTTCTGGACCCCCAAGTGTCAGTGTGTCATTGTTCTGGAACCCCAAGTGTCGGTGTGTAATTGTTCTGGACCCCTAAGTGTCAGTGGGTCATTGTTCTGGGACCCCCAAGTGTCAGTGGGTCATTGTTCTGGGACCCCCAAGTTTCAGGGTGTCATTGTTCTGCGGCCCCCAAGTGTCAGTGGGTCATTGTTCTGGGGCCCCCAAGTGTCAGGGTGTCATTTTTCTGGGACCCCCAAGTGTCAGTGGGTCATTGTTCTGGGACCCCCAAGTGTCAGTGGGTCATTGTTCTGGGACCCCCAAGTGTCAGTGTGTCATTGTTCTGGATCCCCCAAGTTTCAGGGTGTCATTGTTCTGCGGCCCCCAAGTGTCAGTGGGTCATTGTTCTGGGGCCCCCAAGTGTCAGGGTGTCATTTTTCTGGGACCCCCAAGTGTCAGTGTGTCATTGTTCTGGGACCCCCAAGTGTCAGTGTATCATTGTTCTGGGACCCCCAAGTTTCAGGGTGTCATTGTTCTGGGACCCCCAAGTGTCAGTGTGTCATTGTTCTGGATCCCCCAAGTTTCAGTGTGTCATTGTTCTGGATCCCCCAAGTTTCAGGGTGTCATTGTTCTGCGGCCCCCAAGTGTCAGTGGGTCATTGTTCTGGGGCCCCCAAGTGTCAGGGTGTCATTTTTCTGGGACCCCCAAGTGTCAGGGTGTCATTGTTCTGGGACCCCCAAGTGTCAGTGTATCATTGTTCTGGGACCCCCAAGTTTCAGGGTGTCATTGTTCTGGGACCCCCAAGTGTCGGTGTGTCATTGTTCTGGATCCCCCAAGTGTCAGTGTGTCATTGTTCTGGGACCCCCAAGTGTCAGTGTGATTCTCATATGTAACAATGTAACATTTTTTGTCACTGAGTGTTACTCTTATTTTCCCGCACAGTTCTGTACCTGCTGGCTGTGATCATCCTGCTAGCGTTGATGTTGTGGATCACACTCTACCCCCTCCTCTTCATGCGGAATCTTCTGAACCTCATGGTCCTTGAGGATATGAACTTCAAGCTCGTATTAGTCGGGATCGCAGCCGTCAACTTTGTAGCCGCCTTCCTCATTGAGGTACGTCTGCCGCTCCAGGACCCGGGTCACCTACTCAGTCACTGAGTGAGAAGAATGCCTGGGAACCTGGGGGCTGGGTTGTCCTATACTTGCCCCAAGAGCTTACACTCTATTATAGAAAAAAATATATTGAATGCAATATTGAATAGAGTGTTTATTCTTGCAGTAATAGTAGATCTATAAATGTTTGATCCTGTGTTACATTATCTGTGTCCACATTGAATGCATTTATAAAAACATGTTCCAGTTGAGCGTCATTCCCAGAAACCTGCACTACCAGGAGTGACCACTAGAAGGCTGCTGCTAATAGCCCAGGTTTCTATCACTTGTAGAGAGTGCTCTGGGGCAGGATTCATTTATACAATAATCATCAGTGATGTTGGAGGAGACGGGAACAAAAAGGGGGGGTGTGTTGTGTTCCCAAGTTGATCACCCTCTGGTTCTTGGCCTGTATGCAAATGATGGCAAAAGAATAGGGTTAAAAAAGGAGGACTGTCCAGACTATGTGGTGGACTAGTACTGTTGTTGTGGGTAATGGAAGTATGTATAAAGCGGATCCCACCTGACAGTACTGGTGCCGGCCCGTGTGACACTGACAGGACCCGGGGGGGGGGGGGGGGGCGATCCGGCTGTACAGGCCAAGAACCAGAGGGTGATCAACTTGGGAACACAACACCCCCCCCCCCCCCCCCTTTTTGTTCCCGTCTCCTCCAACATCACTGATGATTACCGTTGGCAGGGGGTTTATACCTACCCTTTAAAAAAAACCCTCCCCCCACCCCAACGGTTCATCTATTACTACTGAAACGGAAGGGGACCAACAAACTTAGCCCTCCTCAACCCTCACAGCATCAGGATTTAAGCGCATGCCAGCAAGCCTTTCCATTATTGGACCAGCCCACAGTTATACCCTACACACTGGTCTCCGACTTTTCCTTTAGCGCTACGTGCCCCTTGTTGGAGAGCCCTTTTCTCCGCCGGGGGATTGTGTCTGCGCCCCTCGGGTGAACCCCGGGCACCGGACGCCGGTGGGACATGGCTCGTTTGGAATAAGAGGTTTTTCTTCCCTGGTGCCTTTTGATTTTATGTTCAATCCCTCCCCTATGGATGCAACCTTATGATCCCCAAGTCTATACATATAACATACTAAAATATCCTTGTTGACACAATCATCTCCCTGAAGAAGAAAAAAATTGTATTTTCCGAAACGCGTCGTTCTCACCATTATATGTTTTTTCTGTAACTATATGGTGTCCCTGATTGTATTATTTTATGTATTGTATGTCATCGTGTTAGCATCCTTCCCATGTTTATACCAATTATCCCTGTAAGATTATCCCTACCCACCACCACTACCTTGTTGCTAATAAACAACCCTTAATTTTCTATCTGTGTTCTACGTATTTACTACAAGAGTAAAGCTTCCTTTTAAAGACCCCCAAGAGGAACCCCCCTTTTCCCGTACAATACACAGCGGGGAAAATAACGATCGTCTCCCCTGCAGATTGTGTAAGTTCTCCCACTTACATAGAAATGAAGGGTCTATAATTTCTATCATAGGTGTATTTTATATGATAGAGACAGAATATCAACCAAAAATCCAGAAAAACACACAATACAAATGTTATAAATGGAGTAAAATAAGTATTTGATCCCCTTAGTAGTTGGTGGGGAAACCCTTGTTGGGAAGCACAGAGGTCAGACGTTTCTTGTAGGTGGTGATCAGGTTTCCACACATCTCAAGAGGGATTTTGCTCCTCTCTTCTTTACAGATCTTCTCTAAATCCTGAAGGTTCCTTGGCTGTCGCTTGGCAACTCGAATTTTCAGCTCCCTCCATACATTTTCTATAAGATTAAGGTCTGGAGACTGGCTAGATCACTCCATGACCTTAATGTGCTTTTTGAGCCCCTCCTTTGTTGCTTTGGCGGTATGGTGTTCTTGGGTGTCATAGTCAGCATTTTTCTTCCTCCAAGCACGGCGAGTCCCCCTCCCCAAGGAAGCACATGTACAGTCATGCCAATGAACATCTAAATGATTCAGAGGAGGATTGGGGAGAAAGTTCTGTGGTCAGATGAGACCAAAATTCAGCTCTTTGTCATCAACTCGGCTCGCCGTATTTGGAGGAAGAAAAATGCTGACTGTGACCCCTAAGAACTCCATCCCTCCAGTCACACGGAGGGGGAAACATGAGGCTTTGGGGTGTTTCTCTGATAAAGGTCCAGGCCGACTTTGCCGCATTGAGGAGCCAATGGGCGGGGCCACGTATTGTAAAATCTTGGGTGAGGACCTTCTTCCCTCAACCAGAACACTGAAGATGAGTCATGGACGGGTCTTCCAGCATGATAAGGACCCAAAACATACCGCCAAGGCAACAAAGGAGTGGCTGAAGAAGAAGCACATTAAGATCATGGAGTGGCCCAACCAGTCTCCAGACCTTAATCCCATAGAAAATGTGTGGAGGGAGCTGAAACTTCAAGTTGGCAGGCGACAGCCAAGAAACCTTAAAGGGGTTGTAAAGGTAAATGTTTTTTCACCTTAATGCATCCTATGCATTAAGATGAAAAAACATCCGACAATACCGCCCCCCGAGCCCCCGTTTTACTTACCTTACCCCTCGAAAGTCCCGCCCTTGTCCCCGTCATCCTCCTCGGTTCTCAGCCTGGCCCTCGATTGGCTACACTGGATGGATTGAAAGCAGTGCAGCCATTGGCTGGCGCTGCTGTCAATCACATCCAATGATGCGGGGGGCGGGGCCGAGTGATACAGTCGGCGGCTACGGCCGCCGCTGTATCACGGGAGCGCGCCCGCAATAACTCTACACCATGCAAGCTCACTCGCATGAAGGTGTGGAGTCCTTGCGGGGAGGAGCCGAGACAGCCGCCGAGGGACCCCAGAAGAGGAGGATCGGGGCCACTCTGTGCAAAATGAGCTGCACAGTGGAGGTAAGTATAACATGTTTGTTTTTTTGTTTTTTTTTCCTTTACTGATCCTTTAAGGATTTAGAGAAGATCCGTAAAGAAGAGAGGAGCAAAATCCCTCCTGAGATGTGTGGAAACCTGATCACCACCTACAAGAAACGTCTGACCTCTGTGCTTCCCAACAAGGGATTCCCCACCAACTACTAAGTCATGTTTGGGGATCAAATACTTATTTTACTCTCTGGACTCCATTTATAACATTTGTAACATGTGATGTTTTCTGGATTTTTGGTTGATATTCTGTCTCTATCATATGATAAAAATTATAGACCCTTCATTTCTATGTAAGTGGGCAAACTTACCCAATCTGCAGGGGAGCCAATCATTATTTTACACCCACTGTATCTACTGCCCATGGCCAGTGAGTGGCCCAGCAGATGGCATTCCTTTTATCCAGTCCATTACTGGAGTCTCTGCCGGTCCAGCCGTCTCTGCAGACAGTGGTGATCAGGATAACGGGTCACCTGTATAGAGGACGTGTCTGAAATGTAATATGTGACCCCCCTCTCCAATCTCTTGCAGACCTCCCTGGATCACGGCTATTGCAACTTTGTGCAGAAACTGCGCAGAAAAAAGGAATCGAAGAAGACGTACAAGAGGTTGGAACTGCATCTCCAGGCGCAGCACTCTTGGCCCCCCGTAAATCAGACTTTGTACCCCAGCAGATCCAAACCATCCAGGTAGCAGGAACACTGCTGACTCCACAAGACTTGTTACCGGCTGCGGAACCCCTTTAGCGGGTGCAAGGTCATTACTACTGACATGTTACTGCCTCCTGGAGGACACCACTGTGATTGGTTCAGACTTTAGAATTTAAAAAATAAATAAATAAATAAAATACTGCACAACTTGTGAAAAGAAAAAAAATGTGAAGCCAAAAATATGAAGGGTAAGAGGAGCTCCCAACACCGGGGGGGGGACTCGGAGCAGACGGCGGCACTGGATTGCTGGAAGATGGCGGCACTGGATTGCTGGAAGCCGGCGGCACTGGATTGCTGGAAGCCGGCGGCACTGGATTGCTGGAAGCCGGCGGCACTGGATTGCTGGAAGACGGCGGCACTGGATTCCTGGAAGACTGAACTGGAAGACGGTGGCACTGGATTCCTGGAAGACGACTTGAACTCCAGATGAGGTTTAACCCAGGGTTCGACAAAGCCTGGGCGCCAGGTCGCCATTGCGACTACAATTAGTGACCTGGGGCTGCACAGCTGGGGTATGCTGTGTCTCCGTGCGCCCGCCGCAGCCCGATCGCGTCGGGCCGCACCGGCCCGTAATTGAGGCCGCGGCTTTGCGGCCTTCTGCAGGCCTATGCTTCCTTCTGTAATCTGGCGCTATCTTGTGGTGGCCGTTGGTATGACAAGACAACAGCAATGCTAATGGAGTTTCCCCTGTCTGTTTTCACTGCCATCTCCTTCCCTCTAATTAGAACCCCCAAACATTATATATATTTTTTTATTCCAACACCCTAGAGAAGAAAATAGCGATCATTGCAATACTTTCTGTCACACCGTATTTGCGCAGCGGTCTTACAAGTGCACTTTTTGGGGAAAAAATACCCTTTTTTGAAATAAAAAATAAGACAACGGTAAAGTTAGCCCAATTTTTTTTTTTTTTAGATTGTGAAAGAATGTTACACCGAGTAAATTGATACCCAACATGTCACGCTTCAAAATTGCGTCCGCTCGTGGAATGGCGGCAAACTTTTACCCTTTTAAAATCTCTATAGGCGACGTTTAAAAAATTCTACAGGTTGCATGTTTTGAGTTACAGAGGAGGTCTAGGGCTACAATTATTACTCTCGCTCTACCGATCGCGGCGATACCTCACATGTGTGGTTTGAACACCGCTTTCATATGCGGGCGCTACTCACGTATGAGTTTGCTTCTGCGCACAAGCTCGGCAGGGTGGGGCTCGTTTCTGGCTCCTAACTTTTTTAGCTGGCTCCTTGATTCCAAGCAAATTTGTCAAGCCCTGGCTTAACCTCTTTATGAAGGCAATCATACTCCCGGCAATACAAGGCTTGAGGAACCGCTGTGCCATGGGCTGGTGAAGTCGGCGTTTCCTTACCAGCAGACAAGACCGGTGATCATTGACTATCGGCTATAATCGCACTATAAACTAAGAACTCCCAGTGCTGGGAACACTTGTGTGCAATAATCTCCTCTATAAACACTCCCTGACTTTATCCTGCGTTGCCTTGTAGTCACCGATTGCTCTGCTCACTGTTTACATGTTTGTGTCCCGTCCCTTTAATCGTTTTTTGTGTCTGTGGTCCCGTTACCTGTCTTTTTTTTTATGTTTTTTTTTTCCTAAACCTATCAAAACAAAAGAATGATGCCAAGGTCAGAAGAAGTTAAAGGGTAACGCCACTAAAAAATATAGCAAATTTGAAATATATATATATATATATATATATATTTATATATAAAAAATTAATATTAACGTATAATACAATTGCTACACGAGTCGTTTTGTAATTGAATGTTATTAAAAATGAATCTTTCCTTTTTCAATCTGCAGCCGCATTTATTTTCTGTAAAATGCAATATGGCCACCCGGAGGCGCTCTATACTAGAACTGCGCGATTAATCGAAATTGCGATCTTTTTCCCTTCCAGATCTTTAAAACGGCATTTCACCATCTTTCTAAACCAGTGCAGAGAGTTCTCAAAGCTGGAAAAAACAAAATCCAGGCAGTCTGACAAGTTTTATTACACGGCGAATAAGTGGAAACAAAGTATCTTTTCGTTCTTTTATTAAAGGAAAGAACTCCGGCGTGTAGATGAAGGAAGTTTAACCATTTAAAGACCACATTTTTTTCTGACATTTGTTGCTTAAATCATTATTTTCTGCTAGAAAATTACTTGGAACACCCAAACGTGATATATTTTTCTTTTAGCAGAGACCCTAGAGAATACAATGGTGATTGTTGCAATATTTTATGCAGTTTTTCAAACGCAATTTAAAAAAAAAAAAAAAAAAATACACTTTAATGAATAAAAAAAAAAGCTAAACAGCAAAGTTAGCCCAATTTTTTTGTAAGGACAGCCGACAGAGCCTGCGTGATGACGTCACCCATAGGCTTACTGTGGGACACCCGTTGTCAGCTGTCCCTCCTCTCCCCTGAAGCTGGCGCTGTGAGCCAGTCGTGACCGGACCGCCCTCAGCATAGGTAAGTAATACATGGCCCTGTCCGGTCACATGATTGGCTCCCAGCGCCAGCTTCAGGGGGGAGGAGGGACAGCTGACAGAGCCTGCGCGATGACGTCATGCATAGGCTTACTGTGGGACACCCGTTGTCAGCTGTCCCTCCTCTCCCCTGAAGCTGGCGCTGTGAGCCAGTCGTGACCGGACCGGAGCGCCCTCAGCATAGGTAAGTAATACATGGCCCTGTCCGGTCACATGATTGGCTCCCAGCGCCAGCGTCAGGGGGGAGGAGGGACAGCCGACAGAGCCTGCGCGATGACATCATGCATAGGCTTACTGTGGGACACCCGTTGTCAGCTGTCCCTCCTCTCCCCTGAAGCTGGCGCTGGAAGCCAATCGTATTCGGACCGGAGCGCCCTCAGCATAGGTAAGTAATACATGGCCCTGTCCGGTCACATGATTGGCTCCCAGCGCCAGCTTCAGGGGGGAGGAGGGACAGCCGACAGAGCCTGCGCGATGACGTCATGCATAGGCTTTCTGCTAGAAAATTTCTTGGAACGCCCAAACGTGATATATTTTTTTTTTTTTTTTTTTAGCAGAGACTCTAGAGAATACAATGGTGATTGTTGCAATATTTTATGTCGCACCGTATTTGCGCAGCGGTTTTTCAAACGCAATTTAAAAAAAAAATACACTTTAATGAATAAAAAAAAAAAGCTAAACACCAAAGTTAGCCCAATTTTTTTGTATAATGTGAAAGACGATGTTACACCACGAGAATCGTGATCTTTATTCTAAGCAAAAAAAATCGTCATTCTCATTTTAGCCAGAATCGTGCAGCTCTACTCTATACACAGATATAAGTTCCTGCTTGTGCGATTGGCTCACAGTTTTTTCCCAGAAGTCTGCACTAAGATACAAGTCAGAATTTCGGGGCATCCCCTGCAACAGAAATTTCCTTTTTTTTTTTTGTGGTGAGACACTCCCAAAAGGGAAATCACATCTAAAGGGATGCAGACCCTGCCACTTTCTTCATTCGAACCCTGCAGGTGCAGCAGCTGATTGATAATTATAAAGCCATTCACTGTGCACAGAGAAACAAACAGCTATTTCTTCAGAATAACAAAAGGGAGGAATCTGCTACAAAGTTTGTTACAATCCCTGCAATGTACAGAGATCACCCAGAGGGGGGGAGGGGTTTCCTCAATGAAAGTGGAGTTATTCTTTAGGAAAAAAGAGGTTGTGAAGTTCATAGGGCAGCATTGCAGGGAGGGTACCAGACTTGTAGGCGGTGCGTTAAGACTGGGAAGTGCCTTCATCTTGATTGGGATGGTACTGAGCCGCGGCTCTGCACGCTGATGAGGTCATCGCTACTATTACAAGGTAATATCTGGGTTTGTAAAGACATTTTGATGCACACAAAGTGTATTTTTTTTTTCCTTTGTGTTTATTGAGGAATATATTTAAATGTAACGCTATCACGGATTGCTGGTATTGTATGTCATCCTAATGACAGGTGCACTTTAATGTTAAGATTTGCTGTGGCCTTTCCGCACCGGGTGAGATATTTGTGCCCACAGTCGTTTTGTTGCATGGGTGTCATTGTGTGTGATTGGCGCCGGCATATGTTGGCACTGCTGCTCATGGTCACCTCCGCACACACGGGAGATTGAGCTTTTAAAGTGGAACTCCAGTCCAATACTCTCCAAGCCAAACCTGCTCCCACCCCCACACTACCTACCCTGTAATGTAAGGATGTCTATACTTGCCTATGCTGAGGGCGCTCCGGTCCGGTCACATGATTGTCTCCCATCGCCAGCTTCAGGGGAGAGGAGGGACAGCCGACAACGGGTATCCCACAGTAAGCCTATGCATGACGTCATCGCGCAGGCTGTCGGCTGTCCCTCCTCCCCCCTGAAGCTGGCGCTGGGAGCCAATCATGTGACCGGACAGGGTCATGTATACTTTCCTATGCTAAGGGCGCTCAGGTCCGGTCACATGATTGGCTCCCAGCGCCAGCTTCAGGGGGGAGGAGGGACAGCTGGACAGCCTGCGCGATGATGTCACGCATAGGCTTACTGTGGCACACCCATTGTCGGCTGTCCCTCCTCTCCCCTGAAACTGGCGATGGGAGCCAATCATGTGACCGGAGCGCCCTCAGCATAGGTAAGTATATAGGCCCCTGTCCGGTCACATGATTGGCTCCCAGCGCCAGCTTCAGGGGGGAGGAGGGACAGCCGACAGCCTGCGCGATGACGTCACACATAGGCTTACTGTGGGAGACCTGTTGTCAGCTGTCCCTCCTCTCCCCTGAAGCTGGCGTTGGGAGTCAATCATGTGACCGGACCGGAGCGCCCTCAGCATAGGTAAGTATAAGGTAAGTATACACGCCCCTGTTCGGTCACATGATTGGCTCCCAGCGCCAGCTTCAGGGGAGAGGAGGGACAGCATAGGTGCGGTATAAAGGTATTTCCTTTATAGGGCAGTTAGAATAGGACTTAGAATGGGGAGTATGAGCAGGTTTAAGCTTAGAAATTATTAGCCTGGAGTTCCACTTTAATTCTGATTCTAATAAAAACAATTGAGTGCCGTCTGCGATACTTTGTAATAAGCGCGCTAATCCGGCTACAAACTCCTCAATTCTGATTGGAAGGATCCCAGTCTATGGGACGAAAGAATTGAAATGTCAGAGTTTTACCGATGACCTGAATGCCAAAGAGCGAAAGAGATGCAGCTTTCCCACCCAACCCCCACACCGCGTCATCCCCGTCCCCCACACTGCGTCGTCCTCGTCCCCCCACACCGCGTCGTCCTCGTCCCCCCACATTGCGTCGTCCTCGTCCCCCCACATTGCGTCGTCCTCGTCCCCCCACATTGCGTCGTCCTCGTCCCCCCCACATTGCGTCGTCCTCGTCCCCCCACATTGCGTCGTCCTCGTCCCCCCACATCGCGTCGTCCTCGTCCCCCCCCCACCGCGTCATCCCCGTCCCCCACACTGCGTTGTCCTCGTCCCCCCACACCGCGTCGTCGTCCCACATCGCGTCGTCCTCGTCCCCCCCACATCGCGTCGTCCTCGTCCCCCCACATCGCGTCGTCCTCTGTCCCCCCACATCGCGTCGTCCTCGTCCCCCCACATCGCGTCGTCCTCGTCCCCCCACACCGCGTCGTCCCCGTCCCCCCACACCAGCGTCGTCCCCGTTCCCCCCACACCGCGTCGTCCTCGTCCCCCCACACCGCGTCGTCCTCGTCCCCCCCACACCGCGTCATCCCCGTCCCCCCCACACCGCGTCATCCCCGTCCCCCACACTGCGTTGTCCTCGTCCCCCCACACCGCGTCGTCCTCGTCCCCCCACATCGCGTCCCCCTCGTCGTCCTCGTCCCCCCTCGTCCCCCCACATCGCGTCCCCCTCGTCCCCCCACATCGCGTCGTCCTCGTCCCCCCACACCGCGTCGTCCCCGTCCCCCCACACCGCGTCGTCCCCCGTCCCCCAACACCGTGTCGTCCCCGTCCCCCAACACCGCGTCGTCCCCGTCCCCCCACACCGCGTCGTCCCCGTCCCCCCACACCGCGTCGTCCCCCGTCCCCCCACACCGCGTCGTCCCCGTCCCCCCCCACACCGCGTCGTCCCCGTCCCCCCACACCGCTTCGTCCCCCCACATCGCGTCGTCCTCGTCCCCCCACATCGCGTCGTCCTCGTCCCCCCACACCGCGTCGTCCCCGTCCCCCACACCGCGTCGTCCCCGTCCCCCCACACCGCGTCGTCCCCGTCCCCCCACACCGCGTCGTCCCCCGTCCCCCCACACCGCGTCGTCCCCCCACACCGCGTCGTCCCCGTCCCCCCACACCGCGTCGTCCCCGTCCCCCCACACCGCGTCGTCCCCGTCCCCCCACACCGCGTCGTCCTCGTCCCCCCACACCGCGTCGTCCCCGTCCCCCCACACCGCGTCGTCCCCCACACCGCGTCGTCCTCGTCCCCCCACACCGCGTCGTCCTCGTCCCCCCACACCGCGTCGTCCCCGTCCCCGTCCCCCCACACCGCGTCGTCCCCCACACCGCGTCGTCCCCGTCCCCCCACACCGCGTCGTCCTCGTCCCCCCACACCGCGTCGTCCCCGGTCCCCCCACACCGCGTCGTCCCCGTCCCCCACACCGCGTCGTCCTCGTCCCCCCCACACCGCGTCGTCCTCGTCCCCACCACACCGCGTCGTCCCCAGTCCCCGTCCCCCCACATCGCGTCGTCCTCGTCCCCCCACACCGCGTCATCCCCGTCCCCCCACACCGCGTCATCCCCGTCCCCCCACACTGCGTTGTCCTCGTCCCCCCACACCGCGTCGTCCCCGTCCCCCCACACCGCGTCATCCCCGTCCCCCCACACCGCGTCATCCCCGTCCCCCACACTGCGTTGTCCTCGTCCCCCCACACCGCGTCGTCCTCGTCCCCCCACATCGCGTCCCCCCTCGTCGTCCTCGTCCCCCTCGTCCCCCCACATCGCGTCGTCCTCGTCCCCCCACATCGCGTCGTCCTCGTCCCCCACCACATCGCGTCGTCCTCGTCCCCCCACACCGCGTCGTCCCCGTCCCCCAACACCGCGTCGTCCCCGTCCCCCAACACCGCGTCGTCCCCGTCCCCCCACACCGCGTCGTCCCCGTCCCCCCACACCGCTTCGTCCCCCACATCGCGTCGTCCTCGTCCCCCCACATCGCGTCGTCCTCGTCCCCCCACACCGCGTCGTCCCCGTCCCCCCACCACCGCGTCGTCCCCCGTCCCCCCACACCGCGTCGTCCCCGTCCCCCCACACCGCGTCGTCCCCGTCCCCCCACACCGCGTCGTCCCCGTCCCCCCACACCGCGTCGTCCCCCCACACCGCGTCGTCCCCCCACACCGCGTCGTCCCCCCACACCGCGTCGTCCCCCCACACCGCGTCGTCCCGTCCCCCCACACCGCGTCGTCCCCCGTCCCCCCACACCGCGTCGTCCCCGTCCCCCCACACCGCGTCGTCCCCGTCCCCCCACACCGCGTCGTCCCCGTTCCCCACACTGCGTCGTCCTCGTCCCCCCACACCGTGTCGTCCCCGTCCCCCCACACCGTGTCGTCCCCGTCCCCCCCACACCGCGTCGTCCCCGTCCCCCCCACACCGCGTCATCCCCGTCCCCCACACCGCGTCGTCCTCGTCCCCCCACACCGCGTCGTCCTCGTCCCCCCACACCGCGTCGTCCTCGTCCCCCCACACCGCGTCGTCCTCGTCCCCCCCACACCGCGTCGTCCCCGTCCCCCCACACCGCGTCGTCCCCGTCCCCCCACAACCGCGTCGTCCCCGTCCCCCCACACCGCGTCGTCCCCGTCCCCCCACACCGCGTCGTCCCCGTCCCCCCGTCCCCCCACACCGCGTCGTCCCCGTCCCCCCCACACCACCGGTCGTCCTCGTCCCCCCACACCGCGTCGTCCCCGTCCCCCCCACACCGCGTCGTCACCCGTCCCCCCCACACCGCGTCGTCCCCGTCCCCCACACCGCGTCGTCCCCGTCCCCCACACCGCGTCGTCCCCGTCCCCCACACCGCGTCGTCCCCGTCCCCCCACACCGCGTCGTCCTCGTCCCCCCACACCGCGTCGTCCTCGTCCCCCCCACACCGCGTCGTCCTCGTCCCCCCCCACACCGCGTCGTCCCCGTCCCCCCACACCGCGTCGTCCCCGTCCCCCCACACCGCGTCGGTCCCCCGTCCCCCCACACCGCGTCGTCCCCGTCCCCCCACACCGCGTCGTCCCCGTCCCCCCACACCGCGTCGTCCCCGTCCCCCCACACCGCGTCGTCCCCGTCCCCCCCACACCGCGTCGTCCCCGTCCCCCCACACCGCGTCGTCCCCGTCCCCCCACACCGCGTCGTCCCCGTCCCCCCCACACCCGCGTCGTCCTCGCCCCCCCCCCACACCGCGTCGTCCCCGTCCCCCCACACACGCTTCGTCCCCCCACACCGCTTCGTCCCCCCACACCGCGTCGCCCCCCCACACCGCATCGTCCCCCCACACCGCGAGGTCCCCGTGCCCCCAGGGCGCATTGTCCCCCCACACTGAGTCGTCCCCCCACGGCGCAGTCGTCCCCCGTCCCCCCACGGCGCGTCGTCCCCGTCCCCCCACGGCGCGTCGTCCCCCCACACCGCGTCGCCCCCCCCACACCGCATCGTCCCCCCCACACCGCGAGGTCCCCGTGCCCCCAGGGCGCATTGTCCCCCCACACTGAGTCGTCCCCCCACGGCGCGTCGTCCCCGTCCCCCCACGGCGCGTCGTCCCCGTCCCCCCACGGCGCGTCGTCCCCGTCCCCCCACGGCGCGTCGTTCCCCCCCCCCCCCCACACTGCGTTGTCCCCCCACACCGCGTCGTCCCCGTCCCCCACAGACTTGTCCCTGCGCTAGATATAAAATTATTATTATTCTACAGGATTTATATCGCGCCAACAGTCTGAAATGTTTTTTTTCTCACTAATAACGCACCTTAAAGGCACCTGAGAATTTTATGACTATTTACACTTTTCTCTCTGATGTGTATTTTGTTTTATGGATCACTGGATGCAAATGTGGAGAAAAAAACTGAGGAGCCAATCAGACGTCTGCTTTACCTGGTTCTGCATCTGATTGGCTGCTATGTGTTTCTTATAATAAACATATTTTTCTTAGATGATTTGTTTTATTGGAAATTCTTATTGGTGATAAGAGGATTGGAGTCCTGCCTACGTGTCGGTGACGTTCAAGTCTAAAGGTTGTAACGAGAAACGTTGGCCACTAGTGGGGCTCAGAGAACGTTCTAACGATCTCCTTATTCTCCAAAGATCATCCAAACACTACTTGGTGGCCCTGTAACTTTATTTCATTATATTGTTTCTTACTGTGTATCTCTGCCTCTTTATAGTGTCCTCCATGAGCTCCCGGACGCCTCCTTTTCCCCCTCACTTTCTTTGTTTGGAATGGGCAGTGAGCATTAGTTGGGGTCTCTGCTCTACGAACTCTGCATATCCCATAGATCATAGATCCCTTTCTAAACAAAGGGGCGTGTTGACTATTTTTTAGACTTTCGGGGGGGGGGGGGGGGGCCCGTCTTTGGTCCCTGTCTTTAATGTCAGTGGGAGGAATAGTGTCCCGTCTTTGGTATCAGTGGGAGGAATAGTGCCCCATCATTGGTATCAGTGGGAGGAATAGTGCCCCATCATTGGTGTCAGTGGATGGAATAGTGTCCCGTCTTTGGTATCAGTGGGAGGAATAGTGCCCCATCATTGGTATCAGTGGGAGGAATAGTGTCCCATCATTGGTGTCAGTGGGAGGAATAGTGCCCCATCATTGGTATCAGTGGGAGGAATAGTGCCCCGTCTTTGGCGTCAGTGGGAGGAATAGTGCCCCATCATTGGTGTCAGTGGGAGGAATAGTGCCCCGTCTTTGGCGTCAGTGGGAGGAATAGTGTCCCATCATTGGTGTCAGTGGGAGGAATAGTGCCCCATCATTGGTGTCAGTGGGAAGAATAGTGCCCCATCATTGGTGTCAGTGGGAGGAATAGTGCCCCATCATTGGTGTCAGTGAAAGGAATAGTGCCCCATCATTGGTGTGGTGTCAGTGGGAGGAATAGTGCCCCATCATTGGTGTCAGTGGGAGGAATAGTGCCCCATCATTGGTGTCAGTGGGAGGAATAGTGTCCCATCATTGGTGTCAGTGGGAGGAATAGTGCCCCATCATTGGTGTCAGTGGGAGGAATAGCGTCCCATCATTGGTGTCAGTGGGAGGAATAGTGCCCCATCATTGGTATCAGTGGGAGGAATAGTGCCCCATCATTGGTGTCAGTGGGAGGAATAGTGCCCCATCATTGGTGTCAGTGGGAGGAATAGTGCCCCATCATTGGTATCAGTGGGAGGAATAGTGTCCCATCATTGGTGTCAGTGGGAGGAATAGTGTCCCATCATTGGTGTCAGTGGGAGGAATAGTGCCCCATCATTGGTGTCAGTGGGAGTAATAGTGTCCCATCATTGGTGTCAGTGGGAGGAATAGTGTCCCATCATTGGTGTCAGTGGGAGGAATAGTGCCCCATCATTGGTGTCAGTGGGGGGAATAGTGTCCCATCATTGGTGTCAGTGGGTGGAATAGTGCCCCATCATTGGTGTCAGTGGGAGGAATAGTGCCCCATCATTGGTGTCAGTGGGAGGAATAGTGTCCCATCATTGGTGTCAGTGGGAGGAATAGTGCCCCATCATTGGTGTCAGTGGGGAGGAAATATGCTCCACTGTGGCGGAGAGTGGGGGGGGGGGATGGTGCCCCAAGGACTGGAAAGAAGCAAGCAAAGGGCTGCCCCCGGGCCGCAGTTTGGAGACCACTAATATCGAGGATCTTCCGTGATCACTTTGGGGTGAAGGAATCTAAGCCCCGCACTATGAGATTCAAATACCAGGTCATTCCACAGATTGCGTATAGAGCTGACGCGTTTCTGGGGCTGTAACTCCGCCCCCTTGATAAAGGATGGAATACAACCCAATAAATAGACAGATGTTCTTCCATACAATGCTGTCAGTCAGGTTTTCATGTTCTCATGAGGCCCACAAAGAAGAGATTATCGTGGAAAAAATATGAATTTTGTGCCGATAACGAAACTGATCACAAAGAAGTCACCCATATGAAATCGCATAGAAAGGAAATGGATTTATATCTTTTCACTTCCTTGTTTTTGTTACATTGTTTGTCAGGATGAAAAAAAAAAAGACACAAAGTCCATCTAGTTCAACCAATAACATTCTAGCCCTGATGAAGGGGGTGGAGTTAGACCCTAGAAACGCGTTGGCTTTGGCTTAACCTTCATTATCATGGTGTGTTGCTTCAGGAAAAGCAGAGGAAGGGAAGGGACAGGGAGGAAACGAATAGGAAATGGAAGGGGGCAGGAGAGGAAGGGAGGGGAGAAGAACGGTAAGTAACATTCCGCCCCCTCTCTTTTTTTGCCTCCCAGTCTCACATTTCGGAGATCACTGAAGATACAATTTGTGATTATTATATTGTTTTGGCTTTTTCTCCTATTCAGGCATTTTGTATGTGAGAGACAACAAGAATCCAGCAGTGGGCGTGTCCGAGAACCCTTCCCCCACATCCCCAGCCAGGGGTTCCCACATGATGGACAGAAGGGAGTGGGGCGGGCGGGGCAGTTTTATAGAGGTAGGTAAGCTGTGCCCCTCCCCCTTTTCCTGGATGTATCTCATGGTTTAATTTCCTGTTCTGATTGGTGGGCATCTTGAGGGGCTCAGTAAGGACTGCGGGATTTTTATCTTCACTCCACTTCTAATGTTTAATTCAGCAAAGCAGACCTGTGGGGGGAGGGGGGATCAATGATTAGGGAGGTTTTTAGTGGGGTAAAGGCTCGGTGCGTGGGGCTCAGCATGACCTGCCTGCCCACTCACATGCAGGAAGAATATAAACATTGGAAGAGAGAGGTACTTGGCACGTGCTGCATTACACAGAATGTGGGTGTGGCATCTGCTATTTCTCCAGGGGCCCCAGAAAGGCCCCCGGCTGGATCTGGAAATGAATGTGCTGCTGATTCTCAGGCACAAGTAACAGAGAAATGTAGTGATGGTGATGTCACCCGCCCGGGCTGGGAGTACTTTAGTGATGGTGGTGTCACCGCCCGGGCTGGGAGTACTGTAGTGATGGTGGTGTCACCGCCCGGGCTGGGAGTACTGTAGTGATGGTGGTGTCACCGCCCGGGCTGGGAGTACTGTAGTGATGGTGGTGTCACCGCCCGGGCTGGGAGTACTGTAGTGATGGTGGTGTCACCGCCCGGGCTGGGAGTACTGTAGTGATGGTGGCTCTTTACCTCCTGAACTGGACACATAGATGAGGAGGACATCTGGGGCCGTTCCTAAGCAATGTAGCAATACTCAACACTCACAGCTATGAGACAGCAAAGAGGACTTGTCTACAAACTCTCCAAAGTGTGTGAGATCCCTGATATTGATCTGCACTTATTGGCTCCTTTTCATTCTGTTAGTGTTACTAAACCCAGAACCCGGCATTCACTATATCTGGTCCCCCCAGAACTCTGCATTCACTATATCTGCTCTGCCCAGGACTCTGCATTCACTATATCTGCTCTCCCCAGGACTCTGCATTCACTATATCTGCTCTCCCCAGGACTCTGCAGTCACTATATCTGCTCCCCCCAGGACTCTGCATTCACTATATCTGCTCTCCCCAGGACTCTGCATTCACTATATCTGCTCTCCCCAGGACTCTGCAGTCACTATATCTGCTCCCCCCAGGACTCTGCATTCACTATATCTGCTCTCCCCAGGACTCTGCATTCACTATATCTGCTCTCCCCAGGACTCTGCATTCACTATATCTGCTCTCCCCAGGACTCTGCAGTCACTATATCTGCTCTCCCCAGGACTCTGCAGTCACTATATCTGCTCCCCCCAGGACTCTGCATTCACTATATCTGCTCTCCCCAGGACTCTGCATTCACCCCAGGACTCTGCATTCACTATATCTGCTCTCCCCAGGACTCTGCATTCACTATATCTGCTCTCCCCAGGACTCTGCAGTCACTATATCTGCTCTCCCCAGGACTCTGCAGTCACTATATCTGCTCCCCCCAGGACTCTGCATTCACTATATCTGCTCTCCCCAGGACTCTGCATTCACTATATCTGCTCTCCCCAGGACTCTGCATTCACTATATCTGCTCTCCCCAGGACTCTGCATTCACTATATCTGCTCCCCCCAGAACTGTGCATTCACTATATCTGGTCTCCCCAGGACTCTGCATTCACTATATCTGGTCCCCCCAGAACTCTGCATTCACTATATCTGGTCCCCCCAGGACTCTGCATTCACTATATCTGGTCCCCCCAGGATTCTGCATTCACTATATCTGGTCTCCCCAGGACTCTGCATTCACTATATCTGCTCCCCCCAGGACTCTGCATTCACTATATCTGCTCTCCCCAGGCTCTGCATTCACTATATCTGCTCTCCCCAGGACTCTGCATTCACTATATCTGCTCTCCCCAGGACTCTGCAGTCACTATATCTGCTCCCCCCCAGGACTCTGCAGTCACTATATCTGCTCTCCCCAGGAGCCTGCATTCACTATATCTGCTCTCCCCAGGACTCTGCATTCACTATATCTGGTCTCCCCAGGACTCTGCATTCACTATATCTGCTCCCCCCAGAACTCTGCATTCACTATATCTGCTCTCCCCAGGACTCTGCAGTCACTATATCTGCTCTCCCCAGGACTCTGCATTCACTATATCTGTTCTCCCCAGGACTCTGCAGTCACTATATCTGCTCCCCCCAGGACTGCATTCACTATATCTGGTCTCCCAGGACTCTGCATTCACTATATCTGCTCTCCCCAGGACTCTGCATTCACTATATCTGCTCTCCCCAGGACTCTGCATTCACTATATCTGCTCTCCCCAGGACTCTGCATTCACTATATCTGCTCTCCCCAGGACTCTGCATTCACTATATCTGCTCTCCCCAGGACTCTGCATTCACTATATCTGGTCTCCCAGGACTCTGCATTCACTATATCTGCTCTCCCCAGGACTCTGCATTCACTATATCTGCTCTCCCCAGGACTCTGCATTCACTATATCTGGTCTCCCAGGACTCTGCATTCACTATATCTGCTCTCCCCAGGACTCTGTATTCACTATATCTGCTCTCCCCAGGACTCTGCATTCACTATATCTGCTCTCCCCAGGACTCTGCATTCACTATATCTGGTCTCCCTAGGAGCCTGCATTCACTATATCTGGTCTCCCCAGGACCTGTCATTTACTATATCTTGTCTCCCCAGGACCTGCATTCACTATATCTGGTCTCCCCTTGACTCTGCATTCACTATATCTGGTCTCCCCAGGACTCTGCATTCACTATATCTGGTCTTCCCAGGAGCCTGCATTCACTATATCTGGTTTCCCCAGGACCCGTCATTCACTATATCTGCTCTCCTTAGGGCCCTGCATTCACTATATCTGGTCTCCCCAGGACCTGTCATTTACTATATCTTGTCTCCCCAGGACTCTGCATTCACTATATCTGGTCTCCCCTTGACTCTGCATTCACTATATCTGGTCTCCCCAGGACTCTGCATTCACTATATCTGGTCTCCCCAGGACTCTGCATTCACTATATCTGGTCTTCCCAGGAGCCTGCATTCACTATATCTGGTTTCCCCAGGACCCGTCATTCACTATATCTGCTCTCCTTAGGGCCCTGCATTCACTATATCTGCTCTCCCCAGGACTCTGCATTCACTATATCTGCTCTCCCCAGGACTCTGCATTCACTATATCTGCTCCCCCCAGAACTGTGCATTCACTATATCTGGTCTCCCCAGGACTCTGCATTCACTATATCTGGTCCCCCCAGAACTCTGCATTCACTATATCTGGTCCCCCCAGGACTCTGCATTCACTATATCTGGTCCCCCCAGGATTCTGCATTCACTATATCTGGTCTCCCCAGGACTCTGCATTCACTATATCTGCTCCCCCCAGGACTCTGCATTCACTATATCTGCTCTCCCCAGGCTCTGCATTCACTATATCTGCTCTCCCCAGGACTCTGCATTCACTATATCTGCTCTCCCCAGGACTCTGCAGTCACTATATCTGCTCCCCCCCAGGACTCTGCAGTCACTATATCTGCTCTCCCCAGGAGCCTGCATTCACTATATCTGCTCTCCCCAGGACTCTGCATTCACTATATCTGGTCTCCCCAGGACTCTGCATTCACTATATCTGCTCCCCCCAGAACTCTGCATTCACTATATCTGCTCTCCCCAGGACTCTGCAGTCACTATATCTGCTCTCCCCAGGACTCTGCATTCACTATATCTGTTCTCCCCAGGACTCTGCAGTCACTATATCTGCTCCCCCCAGGACTGCATTCACTATATCTGGTCTCCCAGGACTCTGCATTCACTATATCTGCTCTCCCCAGGACTCTGCATTCACTATATCTGCTCTCCCCAGGACTCTGCATTCACTATATCTGCTCTCCCCAGGACTCTGCATTCACTATATCTGCTCTCCCCAGGACTCTGCATTCACTATATCTGCTCTCCCCAGGACTCTGCATTCACTATATCTGGTCTCCCAGGACTCTGCATTCACTATATCTGCTCTCCCCAGGACTCTGCATTCACTATATCTGCTCTCCCCAGGACTCTGCATTCACTATATCTGGTCTCCCAGGACTCTGCATTCACTATATCTGCTCTCCCCAGGACTCTGTATTCACTATATCTGCTCTCCCCAGGACTCTGCATTCACTATATCTGCTCTCCCCAGGACTCTGCATTCACTATATCTGGTCTCCCTAGGAGCCTGCATTCACTATATCTGGTCTCCCCAGGACCTGTCATTTACTATATCTTGTCTCCCCAGGACCTGCATTCACTATATCTGGTCTCCCCTTGACTCTGCATTCACTATATCTGGTCTCCCCAGGACTCTGCATTCACTATATCTGGTCTTCCCAGGAGCCTGCATTCACTATATCTGGTTTCCCCAGGACCCGTCATTCACTATATCTGCTCTCCTTAGGGCCCTGCATTCACTATATCTGGTCTCCCCAGGACCTGTCATTTACTATATCTTGTCTCCCCAGGACTCTGCATTCACTATATCTGGTCTCCCCTTGACTCTGCATTCACTATATCTGGTCTCCCCAGGACTCTGCATTCACTATATCTGGTCTCCCCAGGACTCTGCATTCACTATATCTGGTCTTCCCAGGAGCCTGCATTCACTATATCTGGTTTCCCCAGGACCCGTCATTCACTATATCTGCTCTCCTTAGGGCCCTGCATTCACTATATCTGCTCTCCCCAGGACTCTGCAGTCACTATATCTGCTCCCCCCAGGACTCTGCATTCACTATATCTGCTCTCCCCAGGACTCTGCATTCACTATATCTGCTCTCCCCAGGACTCTGCATTCACTATATCTGCTCTCCCCAGGACTCTGCATTCACTATATCTGCTCTCCCCAGGACTCTGCAGTCACTATATCTGCTCTCCCCAGGACTCTGCAGTCACTATATCTGCTCCCCCCAGGACTCTGCATTCACTATATCTGCTCTCCCCAGGACTCTGCATTCACTATATCTGCTCTCCCCAGGACTCTGCATTCACTATATCTGCTCTCCCCAGGACTCTGCATTCACTATATCTGCTCCCCCCAGAACTGTGCATTCACTATATCTGGTCTCCCCAGGACTCTGCATTCACTATATCTGGTCCCCCCAGAACTCTGCATTCACTATATCTGTTCTCCCCAGGACTCTGCAGTCACTATATCTGCTCCCCCCAGGACTGCATTCACTATATCTGGTCTCCCAGGACTCTGCATTCACTATATCTGCTCTCCCCAGGACTCTGCATTCACTATATCTGCTCTCCCCAGGACTCTGCATTCACTATATCTGCTCTCCCCAGGACTCTGCATTCACTATATCTGCTCTCCCCAGGACTCTGCATTCACTATATCTGCTCTCCCCAGGACTCTGCATTCACTATATCTGGTCTCCCAGGACTCTGCATTCACTATATCTGCTCTCCCCAGGACTCTGCATTCACTATATCTGCTCTCCCCAGGACTCTGCATTCACTATATCTGGTCTCCCAGGACTCTGCATTCACTATATCTGCTCTCCCCAGGACTCTGTATTCACTATATCTGCTCTCCCCAGGACTCTGCATTCACTATATCTGCTCTCCCCAGGACTCTGCATTCACTATATCTGGTCTCCCTAGGAGCCTGCATTCACTATATCTGGTCTCCCCAGGACCTGCATTCACTATATCTGGTCTCCCCTTGACTCTGCATTCACTATATCTGGTCTCCCCAGGACTCTGCATTCACTATATCTGGTCTTCCCAGGAGCCTGCATTCACTATATCTGGTTTCCCCAGGACCCGTCATTCACTATATCTGCTCTCCTTAGGGCCCTGCATTCACTATATCTGGTCTCCCCAGGACCTGTCATTTACTATATCTTGTCTCCCCAGGACTCTGCATTCACTATATCTGGTCTCCCCTTGACTCTGCATTCACTATATCTGGTCTCCCCAGGACTCTGCATTCACTATATCTGGTCTCCCCAGGACTCTGCATTCACTATATCTGGTCTTCCCAGGTGCCTGCATTCACTATATCTGGTTTCCCCAGGACCCGTCATTCACTATATCTGCTCTCCTTAGGGCCCTGCATTCACTATATCTGCTCTCCCCAGGACTCTGCAGTCACTATATCTGCTCCCCCCAGGACTCTGCATTCACTATATCTGCTCTCCCCAGGACTCTGCATTCACTATATCTGCTCTCCCCAGGACTCTGCATTCACTATATCTGCTCTCCCCAGGACTCTGCATTCACTATATCTGCTCTCCCCAGGACTCTGCAGTCACTATATCTGCTCTCCCCAGGACTCTGCAGTCACTATATCTGCTCCCCCCAGGACTCTGCATTCACTATATCTGCTCTCCCCAGGACTCTGCATTCACTATATCTGCTCTCCCCAGGACTCTGCATTCACTATATCTGCTCTCCCCAGGACTCTGCATTCACTATATCTGCTCCCCCCAGAACTGTGCATTCACTATATCTGGTCTCCCCAGGACTCTGCATTCACTATATCTGGTCCCCCCAGAACTCTGCATTCACTATATCTGGTCCCCCCAGGACTCTGCATTCACTATATCTGGTCCCCCCAGGATTCTGCATTCACTATATCTGGTCTCCCCAGGACTCTGCATTCACTATATCTGCTCCCCCCAGGACTCTGCATTCACTATATCTGCTCTCCCCAGGCTCTGCATTCACTATATCTGCTCTCCCCAGGACTCTGCATTCACTATATCTGCTCTCCCCAGGACTCTGCAGTCACTATATCTGCTCCCCCCCAGGACTCTGCAGTCACTATATCTGCTCTCCCCAGGAGCCTGCATTCACTATATCTGCTCTCCCCAGGACTCTGCATTCACTATATCTGGTCTCCCCAGGACTCTGCATTCACTATATCTGCTCCCCCCAGAACTCTGCATTCACTATATCTGCTCTCCCCAGGACTCTGCAGTCACTATATCTGCTCTCCCCAGGACTCTGCATTCACTATATCTGTTCTCCCCAGGACTCTGCAGTCACTATATCTGCTCCCCCCAGGACTGCATTCACTATATCTGGTCTCCCAGGACTCTGCATTCACTATATCTGCTCTCCCCAGGACTCTGCATTCACTATATCTGCTCTCCCCAGGACTCTGCATTCACTATATCTGCTCTCCCCAGGACTCTGCATTCACTATATCTGCTCTCCCCAGGACTCTGCATTCACTATATCTGCTCTCCCCAGGACTCTGCATTCACTATATCTGGTCTCCCAGGACTCTGCATTCACTATATCTGCTCTCCCCAGGACTCTGCATTCACTATATCTGCTCTCCCCAGGACTCTGCATTCACTATATCTGCTCTCCCCAGGACTCTGCATTCACTATATCTGGTCTCCCAGGACTCTGCATTCACTATATCTGCTCTCCCCAGGACTCTGTATTCACTATATCTGCTCTCCCCAGGACTCTGCATTCACTATATCTGCTCTCCCCAGGACTCTGCATTCACTATATCTGGTCTCCCTAGGAGCCTGCATTCACTATATCTGGTCTCCCCAGGACCTGTCATTTACTATATCTTGTCTCCCCAGGACCTGCATTCACTATATCTGGTCTCCCCTTGACTCTGCATTCACTATATCTGGTCTCCCCAGGACTCTGCATTCACTATATCTGGTCTTCCCAGGAGCCTGCATTCACTATATCTGGTTTCCCCAGGACCCGTCATTCACTATATCTGCTCTCCTTAGGGCCCTGCATTCACTATATCTGGTCTCCCCAGGACCTGTCATTTACTATATCTTGTCTCCCCAGGACTCTGCATTCACTATATCTGGTCTCCCCTTGACTCTGCATTCACTATATCTGGTCTCCCCAGGACTCTGCATTCACTATATCTGGTCTCCCCAGGACTCTGCATTCACTATATCTGGTCTTCCCAGGAGCCTGCATTCACTATATCTGGTTTCCCCAGGACCCGTCATTCACTATATCTGCTCTCCTTAGGGCCCTGCATTCACTATATCTGCTCTCCCCAGCACTCTGCAGCCACTATATCTGCTCCCCCCAGAACTGTGCATTCACTATATCTGGTCTCCCCAGGACTCTGCATTCACTATATCTGGTCCCCCCAGAACTCTGCATTCACTATATCTGGTCCCCCCAGGACTCTGCATTCACTATATCTGCTCCCCCCAGGACTCTGCATTCACTATATCTGCTCCCCCCAGGACTCTGCATTCACTATATCTGCTCTCCCCAGGCTCTGCATTCACCATATCTGCTCTCCCCAGGACTCTGCAGTCACTATATCTGCTCTCCCCAGGACTCTGCAGTCACTATATCTGCTCTCCCCAGGACTCTGCATTCACTATATCTGGTCTCCCAGGACTCTGCATTCACTATATCTGCTCTCCCCAGGACTCTGCATTCACTATATCTGCTCTCCCCAGGACTCTGCATTCACTATATCTGGTCTCCCAGGACTCTGCATTCACTATATCTGCTCTCCCCAGGACTCTGTATTCACTATATCTGCTCTCCCCAGGACTCTGCATTCACTATATCTGCTCTCCCCAGGACTCTGCATTCACTATATCTGGTCTCCCTAGGAGCCTGCATTCACTATATCTGGTCTCCCCAGGACCTGTCATTTACTATATCTTGTCTCCCCAGGACCTGCATTCACTATATCTGGTCTCCCCTTGACTCTGCATTCACTATATCTGGTCTCCCCAGGACTCTGCATTCACTATATCTGGTCTTCCCAGGAGCCTGCATTCACTATATCTGGTTTCCCCAGGACCCGTCATTCACTATATCTGCTCTCCTTAGGGCCCTGCATTCACTATATCTGGTCTCCCCAGGACCTGTCATTTACTATATCTTGTCTCCCCAGGACTCTGCATTCACTATATCTGGTCTCCCCTTGACTCTGCATTCACTATATCTGGTCTCCCCAGGACTCTGCATTCACTATATCTGGTCTCCCCAGGACTCTGCATTCACTATATCTGGTCTTCCCAGGAGCCTGCATTCACTATATCTGGTTTCCCCAGGACCCGTCATTCACTATATCTGCTCTCCTTAGGGCCCTGCATTCACTATATCTGCTCTCCCCAGCACTCTGCAGCCACTATATCTGCTCCCCCCAGAACTGTGCATTCACTATATCTGGTCTCCCCAGGACTCTGCATTCACTATATCTGGTCTCCCCAGGACTCTGCATTCACTATATCTGCTCCCCCCAGAACTCTGCATTCACTATATCTGCTCCCCCCAGGACTCTGCAGTCACTATATCTGCTCTCCCCAGGACTCTGCATTCACTATATCTGTTCTCCCCAGGACTCTGCAGTCACTATATCTGCTCTCCCCAGGACTCTGCAGTCACTATATCTGCTCCCCCCCAAGGACTCTGCAGTCACTATATTGCTCTCCCCAGGAGCCTGCATTCACTATATCTGGTCTCCCTAGGAGCCTGCATTCACTATATCTGGTCTCCCCAGGACCTGTCATTTACTATATCTTGTCTCCCCAGGACCTGCATTCACTATATCTGGTCTCCCCTTGACTCTGCATTCACTATATCTGGTCTCCCCAGGACTCTGCATTCACTATATCTGGTCTTCCCAGGAGCCTGCATTCACTATATCTGGTTTCCCCAGGACCCGTCATTCACTATATCTGCTCTCCTTAGGGCCCTGCATTCACTATATCTGGTCTCCCCAGGACCTGTCATTTACTATATCTTGTCTCCCCAGGACTCTGCATTCACTATATCTGGTCTCCCCTTGACTCTGCATTCACTATATCTGGTCTCCCCAGGACTCTGCATTCACTATATCTGGTCCCCCCCAGAACTCTGCATTCACTATATCTGCTCTGCCCAGGACTCTGCATTCACTATATCTGGTCCCCCCAGAACTCTGCATTCACTATATCTGCTCTGCCCAGGACTCTGCATTCACTATATCTGGTCCCCCCAGACTCTGCATTCCTATATCTGCTCTGCCCAGGACTCTGCATTCACTATATCTGCTCTCCCCAGGACTCTGCATTCACTATATCTGCTCTCCCCAGGACTCTGCATTCACTATATCTGCTCTCCCCAGGACTCTGCAGTCACTATATCTGCTCCCCCCAGGACTCTGCATTCACTATATCTGCTCTCCCCAGGACTCTGCATTCACTATATCTGCTCTCCCCAGGACTCTGCATTCACTATATCTGCTCTCCCCAGGACTCTGCATTCACTATATCTGCTCTCCCCAGGACTCTGCAGTCACTATATCTGCTCTCCCCAGGACTCTGCAGTCACTATATCTGCTCCCCCCCAGGACTCTGCATTCACTATATCTGCTCTCCCCAGGACTCTGCATTCACTATATCTGCTCTCCCCAGGACTCTGCATTCACTATATCTGCTCTCCCCAGGACTCTGCATTCACTATATCTGCTCCCCCCAGAACTGTGCATTCACTATATCTGGTCTCCCCAGGACTCTGCATTCACTATATCTGGTCCCCCCAGAACTCTGCATTCACTATATCTGGTCCCCCCAGGACTCTGCATTCACTATATCTGGTCCCCCCAGGATTCTGCATTCACTATATCTGGTCTCCCCAGGACTCTGCATTCACTATATCTGCTCCCCCAGGACTCTGCATTCACTATATCTGCTCTCCCCAGGCTCTGCATTCACTATATCTGCTCTCCCCAGGACTCTGCATTCACTATATCTGCTCTCCCCAGGACTCTGCAGTCACTATATCTGCTCCCCCCCAGGACTCTGCAGTCACTATATCTGCTCTCCCCAGGAGCCTGCATTCACTATATCTGCTCTCCCCAGGACTCTGCATTCACTATATCTGGTCTCCCCAGGACTCTGCATTCACTATATCTGCTCCCCCCAGAACTCTGCATTCACTATATCTGCTCTCCCCAGGACTCTGCAGTCACTATATCTGCTCTCCCCAGGACTCTGCATTCACTATATCTGTTCTCCCCAGGACTCTGCAGTCACTATATCTGCTCCCCCCAGGACTGCATTCACTATATCTGGTCTCCCAGGACTCTGCATTCACTATATCTGCTCTCCCCAGGACTCTGCATTCACTATATCTGCTCTCCCCAGGACTCTGCATTCACTATATCTGCTCTCCCCAGGACTCTGCATTCACTATATCTGCTCTCCCCAGGACTCTGCATTCACTATATCTGCTCTCCCCAGGACTCTGCATTCACTATATCTGGTCTCCCAGGACTCTGCATTCACTATATCTGCTCTCCCCAGGACTCTGCATTCACTATATCTGCTCTCCCCAGGACTCTGCATTCACTATATCTGGTCTCCCAGGACTCTGCATTCACTATATCTGCTCTCCCCAGGACTCTGTATTCACTATATCTGCTCTCCCCAGGACTCTGCATTCACTATATCTGCTCTCCCCAGGACTCTGCATTCACTATATCTGGTCTCCCTAGGAGCCTGCATTCACTATATCTGGTCTCCCCAGGACCTGTCATTTACTATATCTTGTCTCCCCAGGACCTGCATTCACTATATCTGGTCTCCCCTTGACTCTGCATTCACTATATCTGGTCTCCCCAGGACTCTGCATTCACTATATCTGGTCTTCCCAGGAGCCTGCATTCACTATATCTGGTTTCCCCAGGACCCGTCATTCACTATATCTGCTCTCCTTAGGGCCCTGCATTCACTATATCTGGTCTCCCCAGGACCTGTCATTTACTATATCTTGTCTCCCCAGGACTCTGCATTCACTATATCTGGTCTCCCCTTGACTCTGCATTCACTATATCTGGTCTCCCCAGGACTCTGCATTCACTATATCTGGTCTCCCCAGGACTCTGCATTTCACTATATCTGGTCTTCCCAGGAGCCTGCATTCACTATATCTGGTTTCCCCAGGACCCGTCATTCACTATATCTGCTCTCCTTAGGGCCCTGCATTCACTATATCTGCTCTCCCCAGCACTCTGCAGCCACTATATCTGCTCCCCCCAGAACTGTGCATTCACTATATCTGGTCTCCCCAGGACTCTGCATTCACTATATCTGGTCCCCCCAGAACTCTGCATTCACTATATCTGGTCCCCCCAGGACTCTGCATTCACTATATCTGCTCCCCCCAGGACTCTGCATTCACTATATCTGCTCTCCCCAGGCTCTGCATTCACCATATCTGCTCTCCCCAGGACTCTGCATTCACTATATCTGCTCTCCCCAGGACTCTGCAGTCACTATATCTGCTCCCCCCCAAGGACTCTGCAGTCACTATATCTGCTCTCCCCAGGAGCCTGCATTCACTATATCTGGTCTCCCTAGGAGCCTGCATTCACTATATCTGGTCTCCCCAGGACCTGTCATTTACTATATCTTGTCTCCCCAGGACCTGCATTCACTATATCTGGTCTCCCCTTGACTCTGCATTCACTATATCTGGTCTCCCCAGGACTCTGCATTCACTATATCTGGTCTTCCCAGGAGCCTGCATTCACTATATCTGGTTTCCCCAGGACCCGTCATTCACTATATCTGCTCTCCTTAGGGCCCTGCATTCACTATATCTGGTCTCCCCAGGACCTGTCATTTACTATATCTTGTCTCCCCAGGACTCTGCATTCACTATATCTGGTCTCCCCTTGACTCTGCATTCACTATATCTGGTCTCCCCAGGACTCTGCATTCACTATATCTGGTCCCCCCAGAACTCTGCATTCACTATATCTGCTCTGCCCAGGACTTTGCATTCACTATATCTGTCCCCCCAGAACTCTGCATTCACTATATCTGCTCTGCCCAGGACTCTGCATTCACTATATCTGGTCCCCCCAGAACTCTGCATTCACTATATCTGCTCTGCCCAGGACTCTGCATTCACTATATCTGCTCTCCCCAGGACTCTGCATTCACTATATCTGCTCTCCCCAGGACTCTGCAGTCACTATATCTGCTCCCCCCAGGACTCTGCATTCACTATATCTGCTCTCCCCAGGACTCTGCATTCACTATATCTGCTCTCCCCAGGACTCTGCATTCACTATATCTGCTCTCCCCAGGACTCTGCATTCACTATATCTGCTCTCCCCAGGACTCTGCATTCACTATATCTGCTCTCCCAGGACTCTGCAGTCACTATATCTGCTCTCCCCAGGACTCTGCAGTCACTATATCTGCTCCCCCCAGGACTCTGCATTCACTATATCTGCTCTCCCCAGGACTCTGCATTCACTATATCTGCTCTCCCCAGGACTCTGCATTCACTATATCTGCTCTCCCCAGGACTCTGCATTCACTATATCTGCTCTCCCCAGGACTCTGCAGTCACTATATCTGCTCCCCCCCAGGACTCTGCAGTCACTATATCTGCTCTCCCCAGGAGCCTGCATTCACTATATCTGCTCTCCCCAGGACTCTGCATTCACTATATCTGGTCTCCCCAGGACTCTGCATTCACTATATCTGCTCCCCCCAGAACTCTGCATTCACTATATCTGCTCTCCCCAGGACTCTGCATTCACTATATCTGCTCTCCCCAGGACTCTGCAGTCACTATATCTGCTCCCCCCAGGACTGCATTCACTATATCTGCTCTCCCCAGGACCCTGCATTCACTATATCTGCTCTCCCCAGGACTCTGCATTCACTATATCTGGTCTCCCTAGGAGCCTGCATTCACTATATCTGGTCTCCCCAGGACCTGTCATTTACTATATCTTGTCTCCCCAGGACCTGCATTCACTATATCTGGTCTCCCCTTGACTCTGCATTCACTATATCTGGTCTCCCCAGGACACTGCATTCACTATATCTGGTCTTCCCAGGAGCCTGCATTCACTATATCTGGTTTCCCCAGGACCTGTCATTCACTATATCTGCTCTCCTTAGGGCCCTGCATTCACTATATCTGGTCTCCCCAGGACCTGTCATTTACTATATCTTGTCTCCCCAGGACTCTGCATTCACTATATCTGGTCTCCCCTTGACTCTGCATTCACTATATCTGGTCTCCCCAGGACTCTGCATTCACTATATCTGGTCTTCCCAGGAGCCTGCATTCACTATATCTGGTTTCCCCAGGACCCGTCATTCACTATATCTGCTCTCCTTAGGGCCCTGCATTCACTATATCTGCTCTCCCCAGCACTCTGCAGCCACTATATCTGCTCCCCCAGAACTGTGCATTCACTATATCTGGTCTCCCCAGGACTCTGCATTCACTATATCTGGTCCCCCCAGAACTCTGCATTCACTATATCTGGTCCCCCCAGGACTCTGCATTCACTATATCTGGTCCCCCCCAGGATTCTGCATTCACTATATCTGGTCTCCCCAGGACTCTGCATTCGCTATATCTGCTCCCCCCAGGACTCTGCATTCACTATATCTGCTCTCCCCAGGCTCTGCATTCACCATATCTGCTCTCCCCAGGCTCTGCATTCACCATATCTGCTCTCCCCAGGACTCTGCATTCACTATATCTGCTCTCCCCAGGACTCTGCAGTCACTATATCTGCTCCCCCCCCAGGACTCTGCAGTCACTATATCTGCTCTCCCCAGGAGCCTGCATTCACTATATCTGCTCTCCCCAGGACTCTGCATTCACTATATCTGGTCTCCCCAGGACTCTGCATTCACTATATCTGCTCCCCCCAGAACTCTGCATTCACTATATCTGCTCTCCCCAGGACTCTGCAGTCACTATATCTGCTCTCCCCAGGACTCTGCATTCACTATATCTGCTCTCCCCAGGACTCTGCAGTCACTATATCTGCTCCCCCCAGGACTGCATTCACTATATCTGGTCTCCCAGGACTCTGCATTCACTATATCTGCTCTCCCCAGGACTCTGCATTCACTATATCTGCTCTCCCCAGGATTCTGTATTCACTATATCTGCTCTCCCCAGGACTCTGCATTCACTATATCTGCTCTCCCCAGGACTCTGCATTCACTATATCTGCTCTCCCCAGAACTCTGCATTCACTATATCTGGTCTCCCAGGACTCTGCATTCACTATATCTGCTCTCCCAGGACTCTGCATTCACTATATCTGCTCTCCCCAGGACTCTGCATTCACTATATCTGGTCTCCCAGGACTCTGCATTCACTATATCTGCTCTCCCCAGGACTCTGCATTCACTATGTCTGCTCTCCCCAGGAGCCTGCATTCCCTATATCTGCTCTCCCCAGGACCCTGCATTCACTATATCTGCTCTCCCCAGGACTCTGCATTCACTATATCTGGTCTCCCTAGGAGCCTGCATTCACTATATCTGGTCTCCCCAGGACCTGTCATTTACTATATCTTGTCTCCCCCAGGACCTGCATTCACTATATCTGGTCTCCCCTTGACTCTGCATTCACTATATCTGGTCTCCCCAGGACTCTGCATTCACTATATCTGGTCTTCCCAGGAGCCTGCATTCACTATATCTGGTTTCCCCAGGACCCGTCATTCACTATATCTGCTCTCCTTAGGGCCCTGCATTCACTACATCTCGTCTCCCCAGGACCTGTCATTTACTATATCTTGTCTCCCCAGGACTCTGCATTCACTATATCTGGTCTCCCCTTGACTCTGCATTCACTATATCTGGTCTCCCCAGGACTCTGCATTCACTTATCTGGTCTCCCCAGGACTCTGCATTCACTATATCTGCTCTCCCCAGGACTCTGCATTTCACTATGTCTGCTCTCCCCAGGAGCCTGCATTCCCTATATCTGCTCTCCCCAGGACCCTGCATTCACTATATCTGCTCTCCCCAGGACTCTGCATTCACTATATCTGGTCTCCCTAGGAGCCTGCATTCACTATATCTGGTCTCCCCAGGACCTGGTCATTTACTATATCTTGTCTCCCCAGGACCTGCATTCACTATATCTGGTCTCCCCTTGACTCTGCATTCACTATATCTGGTCTCCCCAGGACTCTGCATTCACTATATCTGGTCTTCCCAGGAGCCTGCATTCACTATATCTGGTTTCCCCAGGACCCGTCATTCACTATATCTGCTCTCCTTAGGGCCCTGCATTCACTATATCTGCTCTCCCCAGCACTCTGCAGCCACTATATCTTCTCTCCCCAGGACTCTGCATTCACTATGTCTGGTCTCCCCAGGACTCTGCATTCACTATATCTGCTCTCCCCAGGAGCCTGCATTCACTATATCTGGTCTCCCCAGGACTCTGCATTCACTATATCGGATCTCCCCAGGACTCTGCATTCACTATATCTGGTCTCCCCAGGAGCCGGCATTCACTATATCTGCTCTCCCCAGGACTCTTGCATTCACTATATCTGCTCTTCCCAGGACCCTGCATTCACTATATCTGCTCTTCCCAGGACTCTGCATTCACTATATCTGGTCTCCCCAGGACCCTGCATTCACTATATCTGGTCTCCCCAGGACTCTGCATTCACTATATCTGCTCTCCCCAGGACTCTGCATTCACTATATCTGGTCTCCCCAGGACCCTGCATTCACTATATCTGGTCTCCCCAGGACCCTGCATTCACTATATCTGGTCTCCCCAGGACCCTGCATTCACTATATCTGCTCTCCCCAGGACTCTGCAGTCACTATATCTGCTCTCCCCAGGACTCTGCAGTCACTATATCTGCTCTCCCCAGGACCCTGCAGTCACTATATCTGCTCTCCCCAGGACTCTGCATTCGCTATATGTAATAATATAATCATAATGATTACTAAAAAATAATAACTAATAATCATGATAATAAAATAAATGTTGATAGTTAATGAATATTGTTATATGATTGGCTCCCTTTGCAGACAGTTAAATAGTGAAAAAAATTCCTGTTGATAACTTCCTGTTCTGACTGCTATATGATACATTGTTCCAGTGATCTCTATGCATTACAGAACACTTCCCAATTATACTATTATTATTATTGTTATTAATAATAATAATTACTAAAAACAAATAATATAATAATAATTACTAAATACTAATAAATAGTAATAATGATAATATTGATAAAATAAATGTTGATAGTTAATGAATATTGTTATTATCGGATTGCCTCCCTTTACAGACAGTTAAATAGTGGAAAAAAAAAAAAAAGTGAAAAAAAAAATCACTGTTGATCCTGCCAGAATTCCAGTCTGTTAATAACTTCCTGTACTCACTGCCTGTTCTGACTGCTATCAAATACATTGTCCCCAGCGACCTCTGTGGACTACAAAACACTTCCCAACTATACTAATATTATTATTAATAATTACTAAATAATGTTGTTATTATGTGATTGGCTCCCTTTTCGTTTTTGTTAAATTTCCCATTAAAGATGTTTTGTTGTATTTCTTGGACAAGTGAAAAAAAAAAATCTCTATTGATCCTGCCAGAAACCCAGTCATCTAACCCAGTCATCTGATAACTTCCGGTGCTGATTGTTCTGAGTTACATTGTCCTCAGCAATCATTTTGGACTACAGAACACTCCCCACCTACATTCTGGAGAATGGGAGAGGTTGTGTAGTCTCTGTTCAGACACAGTGCAGGGAATAGGTGTTGTCACCCTGGGACAGGAGGTGGGTCAGTTGGCAGGATCACCAGATGAGAATGAAGGGAGATGTAATGTGACGGTTGGGGGGGGGGGGTTCATATTATAATGCGGTGGGCGGAGTCGTCCTCTTTCTTGGGTAGGTTCTCTTTCCTGGTTGGCAGGATTGTTCATGTCCCTGGATGGGACCCGGGGCCCCTCAGGGCTCCATTTCCTCACATCTGTCTTCACTCATCTCCTGTTTATTCCTCTTGTTTTGTGTTCCGAGAACAATAAAAAAAAAAGTTTAAACCTCTTTCCAAATTTCTGGACAATGTGAGCCCCCCCCCCCCCCCCCGAGCAAAGTTCTGATAATCCCCCCCCCCCGGGGGGCGCCGACCTCCTTTGGGGGGTACAAGGCCTCAGTTCTGGGTAATGTCTGCAGAGTGATCCCCCCCCCCACTGATACATGGAGGACCCCCATAGAACCTTCACTGTGTTGTACTTCCCCTCCCCCAGGGGGGGTCTGGAATGTGGTAATAAGGTGTGAATGGGACACAAGGAGACATTAATGGGGTGTAAAAATAACACAATGGGAACCAGCAACAAATTGGAGGGGGGGGGGGGTCACATTACAAAAACAGCTGTTATAGGGCCCGAGGGCCCCTTAGAGGGCCACACACTCCACCAATACAGCCAAACATGGAGGATATGGAGCTGTCAGGAGGGGGAGGGGAGGGAGCGATGTTCTGCAGAGAGGTGAGTGGTGGGATAGTCTGCAGAATGTATTGATATGGATCTGTCAGTAGGGGAGGGAGCGATGTTCTGCGGAGAGGTGAGTGGTGGAATAGTCTGCAGAATATATTGATATGGATCTGTCAGGAGGGGGAGGGGAGGGAGCGATGTTCTGCGGAGAGGTGAGTGGTGGGATAGTCTGCAGAATGTATTGATATGGATCTGTCAATAGGGGAGGGAGCGATGTTCTGCGGAGAGGTGAGTGGTGGAATAGTCTGCAGAATGTATTGATATGGATCTGTCAGGAGGGGAGGGAGCGATGTTCTGCGGAGAGGTGAGTGGTGGAATAGTCTGCAGAATGTATTGATATGGATCTGTCAATAGGGGAGGGAGCGATGTTCTGCGGAGAGGTGAGTGGTGGGATAGTCTGCAGAATGTATTGATATGGATCTGTCAATAGGGGAGGGAGCGATGTTCTGCGGAGAGGTGAGTGGTGGAATAGTCTGCAGAATGTATTGATATGGATCTGTCAGTAGGGGAGGGAGCGATGTTCTGCGGAGAGGTGAGTGGTGGAATAGTCTGCAGAATATATTGATATGGATCTGTCAGGAGGGGGAGGGGAGGGAGCGATGTTCTGCGGAGAGGTGAGTGGTGGGATAGTCTGCAGAATGTATTGATATGGATCTGTCAATAGGGGAGGGAGCGATGTTCTGCGGAGAGGTGAGTGGTGGAATAGTCCGCAGAATGTATTGATATGGATCTGTCAGGAGGGGAGGGAGCGATGTTCTGCGGAGAGGTGAGCTGTGGAATAGTCTGCAGGATGTATTGATATGGATCTGTCAGGAGGGGGAGGGGAGGGAGCGATGTTCTGCGGAGAGGTGAGTGGTGGGATAGTCTGCAGAATATATTGATATGGATCTGTCAGGAGGGAGCGATGTTCTGCAGAGAGGTGAGTGGTGGAATAGTCTGCAGAATGTATTGATATGGATCTGTCAGGAGGGGAGGGAGCGATGTTCTGCGGAGAGGTGAGTGGTGGAATAGTCCGCAGAATGTATTGATATGGATCTGTCAGGAGGGGAGGGAGCGATGTTCTGCGGAGAGGTGAGTGGTGGAATAGTCCGCAGAATGTATTGATATGGATCTGTCAGGAGGGGAGGGAGCGATGTTCTGCGGAGAGGTGAGCTGTGGAATAGTCTGCAGGATGTATTGATATGGATCTGTCAGGAGGGGGAGGGGAGGGAGCGATGTTCTGCGGAGAGGTGAGCTGTGGAATAGTCTGCAGAATGTATTGATATGGATCTGTCAGGAGGGGAGGGAGCGATGTTCTGCGGAGAGGTGAGCTGTGGAATAGTCTGCAGGATGTATTGATATGGATCTGTCAGGAGGGGGAGGGGAGGGAGCGATGTTCTGCGGAGAGGTGAGTGGTGGGATAGTCTGCAGAATGTATTGATCTGGATCTGTCAGGAGGGGGAGGGGAGGGAGCGATGTTCTGCAGAGAGGTGAGTGGTGGAATAGTCTGCAGAATGTATTGATATGGATCTGTCAGGAGGGGGAGGGGAGGGAGCGATGTTCTGCGGAGAGGTGAGTGGTGGGATAGTCTGCAGGATGTATTGATATGGATCTGTCAGGAGGGGGAGGGGAGGGAGCGATGTTCTGCAGAGAGGTGAGTGGTGGAATAGTCTGCAGAATGTATTGATATGGATCTGTCAGGAGGGGGATGGGACAGAGCGATGTTCTGCGGAGAGGTGAGTGGTGGAATAGTCTGCAGAATGTATTGATATGGATCTGTCAGGAGGGGAGGGAGCGAATGTATTGATATGGATCTGTCAGGAGGGGGAGGGGAGGGAGCGATGTTCTGCAGAGAGGTGAGTGGTGGAATAGTCCGCAGAATGTATTGATATGGATCTGTCAGGAGGGGAGGGAGCGATGTTCTGCGGAGAGGTGAGCTGTGGAATAGTCTACAGGATGTATTGATATGGATCTGTCAGGAGGGGGAGAGGAGGGAGCGATGTTCTGCGGAGAGGTGAGCTGTGGAATAGTCTGCAGAATGTATTGATATGGATCTGTCAGGAGGGGAGGGAGCGATGTTCTGCGGAGAGGTGAGCTGTGGAATAGTCTGCAGGATGTATTGATATGGATCTGTCAGGAGGGGGAGGGGAGGGAGCGATGTTCTGCGGAGAGGTGAGTGGTGGGATAGTCTGCAGAATGTATTGATATGGATCTGTCAGGAGGGGGAGGGGAGGGAGCGATGTTCTGCAGAGAGGTGAGTGGTGGAATAGTCTGCAGAATGTATTGATATGGATCTGTCAGGAGGGGGAGGGAGCGATGTTCTGCGGAGAGGTGAGCTGTGAAATAGTCTGCAGGATGTATTGATATGGATCTGTCAGGAGGGGGAGGGGAGGGAGCGATGTTCTGCGGAGAGGTGAGCTGTGGAATAGTCTGCAGAATGTATTGATATGGATCTGTCAGGAGGGGAGGGAGCGATGTTCTGCGGAGAGGTGAGCTGTGGAATAGTCTGCAGGATGTATTGATATGGATCTGTCAGGGAGGGGGGGGAGGGGAGCGATGTTCTGCGGAGAGGTGAGTGGTGGAATAGTCTGCAGAATGTATTGATATGGATCTGTCAGGAGGGGGAGGGGAGGGAGCGATGTTTCTGCGGAGAGGTGAGTGGTGGGATAGTCTGCAGAATGTATTGATATGGATCTGTCAGGAGGGGGAGGGGAGGGAGCGATGTTCTGCGGAGAGGTGAGTGGTGGAATAGTCTGCAGGCTCCCTGGTTGGGTGTAGTGAGGGTCTCTAGGACCCAGTAGGGGAGTCAGTTTTCAGTCTGTAGATTTCTCCCCTTGTGAGAGCCTCAGACAGACAGACAGACAGAGAGCAGAGAGAGTGTCGGACAGACAGAGCTAAGTGTGAGAGGAGAGCCGGACCCCCAACACTCTACATAGAGGTAAGAGAGCCATGTGGGGGGCACAGGTCCCTCCTCCCCCATCACCCCATTAATACTGGAGGGGGTGGGGGAGGGGTCCCTGTGTCTTGGGGGTGATCTCTGCGGAAGAGAATTGGGGGGGTGATATATTTGGTAGGGTGATCTCTGGGGGGGTGGGGTGATATATTGGGGAAGGGGGTGATCTCTGGGGGGGATGGGGGTGATATATTGGGGGGGTGATCTCTGGGGGGATGGGGGGTGTTATATTGGGGAAGTGGGTGATCTCTGGGGGGGGGTGATATATGGGGGGGGATGGGGGTGATATATTGGGGGGGGTAATCTCTGGGGGGATGGGGGGGTGATATATTGGAAGGGGGTGATCTCTGGGGGGAGTAGGGGGTGATATATTGGGGGGGTAATCTATGGGGGGTGATATATTGGGGAAGTGGGTGATCTCTGGGGAGAGATTGGGGGTGATATATTGGGGGGGTGATATATTGGGGAAGGGGGTGATCTCTGGGGGGGGTGGTCTTTGTGGGGGAGTATGGGGGTGATCTCTGGGGGGAGGATAGTGGGTGATCTCTGGGGGGGGGGTGATATATTGGGGGGAGGGGTGATATATTGGGAGGATGATATCTGGGGGGGATGGGGGTGATATATTGGGGGGGAGGGGTGATCTCTGGGGGGAGGATGGGGGGTGATATATTTGAGGGATGGGTGATCTCTGGGGGGGTGATATATTGGGGGGGGGTGATCTCTGGGGGGGTGACATATTGGGGGGGTGACTTGTGAGAATGGATTTTTCTTTTGAAAGAAGCTGAAACTTTGTCCAGAACTTCTTCGGAACTCTCGGAAACTTTGTTGCGATTCGAATTCGCAGACAATGAGAAATTCTGATCGCTGCCCGTAAGCCCCGCCCCCAGCCCAATGTGGAGTGGCCCTTTAAATATTCAGCAAGCGTCCATTGAAGGAGAGATGGAATTATTTATTTATTTTTTTGCCCTTTTTCATTTCCAATTTTTCTTTTTTTTCGTTTCTAACTTTCGAATTTCAAATTTTGATTTTTAAACGATTCTCCAGACAGTTCTCCCGCCTCCGGAGCCACGGCGTGACATCAGTTGGCTCATCTTCAGCCGGTTTCTGTGGTCATGTTGAGGGTCGTCCCGCGACAGCGGCGGTGGTGCGCTCTGGCATGGCGGCCGTCCTCCATGTTTGCTCTGCTCTGCTCCTGCATAAGGGGACTCGGGATCAGAACGCAGAAAATTCTTCCAGATATCCGGCAAACGCATAGCAACCCGCGATCGCCACTTCTCGATCCCGCCAAGACGATCGTTTTATTACTCCCCCCTCCCATAAATGATACATTTCTATATATTGTTCTTCCATTATATTTATATCGCCATCGACCACCGATCAGCGGCGCGCTTCCACCGCACGTTCGGGTAGAAGGATATATTGGGGGGGCAGCTATTAAACCTGAGCGGGCTAAAAACAGGGGCGATCGCTGCAACACTTCCACCATTGTACGCGTTCCGTATAACGCCCTCCATTGTAACGCGTTCGTATAACGCCCTCCATTCGTACGCGTTCCGTATATCGCCCTCCATTGTACGCGTTCCGTATATCGCCCTCCATTGTACGCGTTCCGTATAACGACCTCCATTGTACGCGTTCCGTATAATGATCACCATTGTACGCGTTCCGTATAACGCCCTCCATTGTACTCGTTCCGTATATCGCCCTCCATTGTACGCGTTCCGTATAACGCCCTCCATTGTACGCGTTCCGTATAATGCCCTCCATTGCACACGTTCCGTATAACGCCCTCCATTGTACGCGTTCCATATAATGATCACCATTGTACGCGTCCGTATATCGCCCTCCCATTGTACGCGTTCCGTATATCGCCCTCCATTGTACGCACTCCGTATAACGCCCTCCATTGTACGCGTTCCGTATAACGCCCTCCATTGTACGCGTTCCGTATAACGCCCTCCATTGTACGCATTCCGTATAAGGATCACCATTGTACGCGTCCGTATAACGCCCTCCATTGTACGCGTTCCATATAACGCCCTCCATTGTACGCGTTCCGTGTAACGCCCTCCATTGTACGCGTTCCGTATAACGCCCTCCATTGTACGCATTCCATATATCACCCACCATTGTACGCGTTCCATATAACGGCCACCATTGTACGCGTTCCATATAACGCCCACCATTGTACGCGTTCCGTATAACGCCACCGTTGCACGCGTTCCATATATTACTCACCATTGTACACGTTCCATATATCGCCCTCCATTGTACGCGGTCCGTATATCACCCTCCATTGTACGCGTCCGTTCGCCCTCCTTGTACGCGTCCTATATCGCCCTCCATTGTACGCGGTCCGTATATCGCCCCTACCTAGATCCCTGTACGCGTTCCGTATATCGCCCTCCATTGTACGCGGTCCGTATATCGCCCTCCATTGTACGCGGTCTCGTATATCGCCCTCCATTGTACGCGGTTCCGTATATCGCCCTCCATTGTACGCGGTCCGTATATCGCCTCTACGGTCGAATCATTGTACGCGTTCTCGTATGACACTCAGCTGTGTGACTTCACGCTCCATTCACATGTAAGCATTCCGCGAACACGCAAAGAACACGTGAATTGTGGTGCCATTCATTATTATTGCCACCCTAGACGTGCAACAAATGCGCAATATCAACGCCCAAAAAGGCGCTCGTGCTTCTTTGGCGCACTTGTCGTGCGGAGGGCGGGCCCTATCTGTGTAGCGCAAAGAAGAATGAAGCGCATTGACGCACCGCTCAGATGTGAACGCAGACCACTCTCCGAGGCTCAAACTGTGACATTGTTAGAAAGAAAACCAATTTGTATCGTTCTGCGCGGAGCGGTGAATGTCCCCCGGAGTGTGGGGTCATGGAACCTGAAGCGGGAGAACCCCCTGAACACGTTTTATATACATCATAATATTGGGGGGGGGGGTCCCTGGCTGTCAGTCCTCACTGGTGGGGCCCCATAATACTGGCGGAGCGCCCCCCATAGGTGCCTCCCAGTCCCCAGCTGTACTCGGGTGGTAGGTACCAGCGGAGGGTCGTGTCTTTGTCGCCGTGTCTTCCAGCGGGGAGCGCAGAGGGGAGATGAGGGGGAGGGGCTGGGAGTGGTCCCTAGAGGGGGGGAGGGAGGGGGGCCCCCGTGATGAATCCCAGATGTTTCCATACTGTACGAGGAGAACAAAGAAATTCTTTATTTCATAGGATGATGGCGATCACAGCTGTGCGTCACGCGCTCCGCCATGGGGGGGGGGCACCCCTTCAGCACCTCCACTATTTACCTTCTAAACAGCTGAGCCACAGAGCTGACAATCGCTTAGTCCGGAGACCACAGGTGTCCGCCTTTGTTAGACAGCCGACCTGCGACCTCTGCTCAAGACCTGTGCCTTGTATACCACCCTGTCCCCGCTTCCTCTGCGGCTTCTCACAAAGGTCTTCTCATTCTAATCCCACCATGGCGCCTTTACTATCAATGGCGGCTTCCAATGTTTTGTGAATGAGGCCCTTTATTTCATAAGGTCGCCCTCTTCTTCCTCCAGGCCCTGTACATTCTTTGGGTGTCCATCATGAACCCCCAATGTCTGGGATCTCCCCAAAGTGTCCCAACGGGCCAATCCAGAACTTTCACTTATGTCTGCTACAAACACCGAAGGGTGGCCCCGGCCATATGTTGGGAGTCATGGCGGAGCTCCAGGTGTGCGCCATGTTTGGTTTACTCCAATCTTATCTGATGGTGCGCTGCATTTATCTCACCAGCAGTCTGTAGCTGGGTACAGCAAAGATCCATCACCATGCTTCACAGTAAAGATAGGGGACCACCATGCTTCACAGTAGGGATGGGGGACCACCATGCTTAACAGTAGAGATGGGGAACCGCCATGCTTCACAGTAGAGATGGGGAACCGCCATGCTTCACAGCAGAGATGGGGATCCGCCATGCTTCACAGCAGAGATGGGGATCCGCCATGCTTAACAGCAGAGATGGGGCAACCGCCATGCTTCACAGCAGAGATGGGCAACCGCCATGCTTCACAGCAGAGATGGGCAACCGCCATGCTTCACAGCAGAGATGGGCAACCGCCATGCTTCACAGCAGAGATGGGCAACCGCCATGCTTCACAGCAGAGATGGGCCAACCGCCATGCTTCACAGCAGAGATGGGCAACCGCCATGCTTCACAGCAGAGATGGGCAACCGCCATGCTTCACAGCAGAGATGAGCAACCGCCATGCTTCACAGCAGAGATGGGCAACCGCCATGCTTCACAGCAGAGATGGGCAACCGCCGTGCTTCACAGCAGAGATGGGCAACCGCCGTGCTTCACAGCAGAGATGGGCAACCGCCGTGCTTCACAGCAGAGATGGGCAACCGCCGTGCTTCACAGCAGAGATGGGCAACCGCCGTGCTTCACAGCAGAGATGGGCAACCGCCGTGCTTCACAGCAGAGATGGGCAACCGCCGTGCTTCACAGCAGAGATGGGCAACCGCCGTGCTTCACAGCAGAGATGGGCAACCGCCGTGCTTCACAGCAGAGATGGGCAACCGCCGTGCTTCACAGCAGAGATGGGCAAACCGCCGTGCTTCACAGCAGAGATGGGCAACCGCCGTGCTTCACAGCAGAGATGGGCAACCGCCGTGCTTCACAGCAGAGATGGGCAACCGCCGTGCTTCACAGCAGAGATGGGCAACCGCCGTGCTTCACAGCAGAGATGGGCAACCGCCGTGCTTCACAGCAGAGATGGGCAACCGCCGTGCTTCACAGCAGAGATGGGCAACCGCCGTGCTTCACAGCAGAGATGGGCAACCGCCGTGCTTCACAGCAGAGATGGGCAACCGCCGTGCTTCACAGCAGAGATGGGCAACCGCCGTGCTTCACAGCAGAGATGGGCAACCGCCGTGCTTCACAGCAGAGATGGGCAACCGCCGTGCTTCACAGCAGAGAATGGGCAACCGCCGTGCTTCACAGCAGAGATGGGCAAACCGCCGTGCTTCACAGCAGAGATGGGCAACCGCCGTGCTTCACAGCAGAGATGGGCAACCGCCGTGCTTCACAGCAGAGATGGGCAACCGCCGTGCTTCACAGCAGAGATGGGCAACCGCCGTGCTTCACAGCAGAGATGGGCAACCGCCGTGCTTCACAGCAGAGATGGGCAACCGCCGTGCTTCACAGCAGAGATGGGGCAACCGCCCGTGCTTCACAGCAGAGATGGGCAACCGCCGTGCTTCACAGCAGAGATGGGCAACCGCCGTGCTTCACAGCAGAGATGGGCAACCGCCGTGCTTCACAGCAGAGATGGGCAACCGCCGTGCTTCACAGCAGAGATGGGCAACCGCCGTGCTTCACAGCAGAGATGGGCAACCGCCGTGCTTCACAGCAGAGATGGGCAACCGCCGTGCTTCACAGCAGAGATGGGCAACCGCCGTGCTTCACAGCAGAGATGGGCAACCGCCGTGCTTCACAGCAGAGATGGGCAACCGCCGTGCTTCACAGCAGAGATGGGCAACCGCCGTGCTTCACAGCAGAGATGGGCAACCGCCGTGCTTCACAGCAGAGATGGGCAACCGCCGTGCTTCACAGCAGAGATGGGCAACCGCCGTGCTTCACAGCAGAGATGGGCAACCGCCGTGCTTCACAGCAGAGATGGGCAACCGCCGTGCTTCACAGCAGAGATGGGCAACCGCCGTGCTTCACAGCAGAGATGGGCAACCGCCGTGCTTCACAGCAGAGATGGGCAACCGCCGTGCTTCACAGCAGAGATGGGCAACCGCCGTGCTTCACAGCAGAGATGGGCAACCGCCGTGCTTCACAGCAGAGATGGGCAACCGCCGTGCTTCACAGCAGAGATGGGCAACCGCCGTGCTTCACAGCAGAGATGGGCAACCGCCGTGCTTCACAGCAGAGATGGGCAACCGCCGTGCTTCACAGCAGAGATGGGCAACCGCCGTGCTTCACAGCAGAGATGGGCAACCGCCGTGCTTCACAGCAGAGATGGGCAACCGCCGTGCTTCACAGCAAGAGATGGGCAACCGCCGTGCTTCACAGCAGAGATGGGCAACCGCCGTGCTTCACAGCAGAGATGGGCAACCGCCGTGCTTCACAGCAGAGATGGGCAACCGCCGTGCTTCACAGCAGAGATGGGGAACCGCCGTGCTTCACAGCAGAGATGGGGAACCGCCGTGCTTCACAGCAGAGATGGGGAACCGCCGTGCTTCACAGCAGAGATGGGGAACCGCCGTGCTTCACAGCAGAGATGGGGAACCGCCGTGCTTCACAGCAGAGATGGGAACCGCCGTGCTTCACAGCAGAGATGGGGAACCGCCGTGCTTCACAGCAGAGATGGGGAACCGCCGTGCTTTACAGCAGAGATGGGGAACCGCCGTGCTTTACAGCAGAGATGGGGAACCGCCGTGCTTTACAGTAGAGATGGGGAACCGCCGTGCTTTACAGTAGAGATGGGGAACCGCCGTGCTTCACAGTAGAGATGGGGAACCGCCGTGCTTTACAGTAGAGATGGGGAACCGCCGTGCTTTACAGTAGAGATGGGGAACCGCCGTGCTTTACAGTAGAGATGGGGAACCGCCGTGCTTTACAGTAGAGATGGGGAACCGCCGTGCTTTACAGTAGAGATGGGGAACCGCCGTGCTTTACAGTAGAGATGGGGAACCGCCGTGCTTCACAGCAGAGATGGGGAAACCGCCGTGCTTTACAGTAGAGATGGGGAACCGCCGTGCTTCACAGCAGAGATGGGGAACTACCGTGCTTCACAGTAGGGATGGGGAACCACCATGCTTCACAGTAGGGATGGTGTCTTTGCCTCATAGGTCTTGTTGAATCACCTCCAAACATCGGAAGGTTAAACATCAGTACAACTACATTAACATCAGATTGACAAATTTTTATTAGTACAACAAATAAACAATATACAATGTGTGTTCCTGTAGAATGTGACGCCCTTCAGAAATAGGACCACCGTATCTGCGTTTTCACGCTTTAGTTGTGGCGAGCAGGGGGTGATGGCTCCGGACTCCATATAAACTCTGCCCACTACGATATAATCATTTGTCACAATTTTGATACATATTTGTGACAATGTTGCAGATCATTTCCCAGTCGCGGTTTCTCGCTGTGCGTCACGGATAGTTTATGGAATCGCAGTGTTCGCGGTTGTGATCGAAAGATTCGGTTTTGGTCTCGTCAAATTAATTTTCTGCCAAAGTTTTGTGCCGTTTGGTGTGGCGTTAGTGGCTGTTAGGGTTCCACCTGGGGTGTGTGAACCTATGGCTATGTATGCCGAGCGCCCCCATCCTGCAGTACAGCCCCCGCCCCCCCCCAGACATGATCATCCTATAGGACCCCTCCATGGCCGGGGTCACCTTATATAATGCCGCCATTAGACCATCGCCGCAGGTTATAGGATTAGGAGTTAACGCAGAGGTCTCCGGTGGAGGTCGGTGGAAAAGAGTTGCTGGTAGATCTACAGAAGATTGTACAATCAGATTGTATAGTGTGTGTGGTCACCCCCTCCATTCACTGGGAAGCTGTAGGTGAATCTTAATCTGGCTTTACGCGTTCCGGTCTATACGATCGCCTTTAGATTTATAAAAATCGATGGAATACGAGGAAACAACTAAACTATGTATTTCATTTGTATCATATGAATTGTAGAATTGTATCGATTGGATTCTATGAATAGCGATCTGATTGCGGCACACACACTGCAATGACAACAGGTGACCCCCCCCCCCCCCCCACATCTCGAGATAATTGAACGTTTCCCACACACCAGATCCAGTATTGATGGGGTTGGAAGAAGTGTGGGCGCCATATGGGGGCGGAGTCTGGGTTATAGGCGAACGTAAAGCTGTCCGATTGGTCTGCGGACAGAGAGGGCGTTTATGACGCACAGCCTGGCGCTCGTGTTGAGCGTCGTCCTGCGTTTCCTGTGCGATTTGTAAATGAACGATTGGCGGCTCCCGTGTCACATGACACAACGCTGTTTTCACAGCTGGCGCCCCCCTCCCGCTGAGCGCTGCCATGATGTCATCATTTCCATTTCTTCTTCCACCTTTCCAGCTCCTCCGTCAAACAGAACAAGACGCAAAATTTACGTCAGCGAAAGACGCGTCCAACCGTAAAGATGTCCGCCGCTCCTCCCCCAATCTGTGAGATCGATTCGACTTTTTATTGTATTCGTATTTAATTGGAATCGCAATATGAAGCCGTAATCGGCCATGTAAGAAGGAGGGGGGCACGGCGGGGGCTCAGTGTGTGACGAGGAGGAATGTGGTGGGGGGGGGGGAGCCTCGGGGTGTCTGTAATCAGATGCCGGCGCTCTAAAGTGGGTCTTGTCTGAACTCGCAAAATTCTGGGAATTGGCCGCCCTCCAGCCGTCTGATCCACCCGCAGGATCCTCGGTGTTATGTCTGCGGCCGCCAAATGGAGCGTCAGCTCCTCTGCATGGAGGATACGTGTCATGTAATGTGCCCCCCCCCCCTCCTCCGGGGGTGACCCCACTCTTCACAGAACTCCCGGGGTCCCCACTTTTTCTTCAAGCCAAACCCCAACAAACCCAAAGCGGCGCTCAGTAAATATCTTTTTTTTTTTTTTTTTTCACCAAAGCGGGGGGCCAGTTTACTGTCCATTGGACTTCATGGGGTCCTGACTGTGGCCTTTGGGAGTAAAAGAGGGGCCCCATCTTTAGTGTTAGTGGAAGAAATTGTTGGTGTCAGTGGGAGGAATAGTGCCCCATCATTGGTGTCAGTAAGAGGAATAGTGTCCCATCATTGGTGTCAGTGGGAGGAATAGTGCCCCATCATTAGTGTCAGTGGGAGGAATAGTGTCCCATCATTGGTGTCAGTGGGAGGAATAGTGTCCCATCATTGGTGTCAGTGGGAGGAATAGTGTCCCATCATTGGTGTCAGTGGGAGGAATAGTGCCCCATCATTGGTGTCAGTGGGAGGAATAGTGTCCCATCATTGGTGTCAGTGGGAGGAATAGTGCCCCATCATTGGTGTCAGTGGGAGGAATAGTGCCCCATCATTGGTGTCAGTGGGAGGAATAGTGCCCCATCATTGGTGTCAGTGGGAGGAATAGTGTCCCATCATTGGTGTCAGTGGGAGGAATAGTGCCCCATCATTGGTGTCAGTGGGAGGAATAGTGTCCCATCATTGGTGTCAGTGGGAGGAATAGTGCCCCATCATTAGTGTCAGTGGGAGGAATAGTGTCCCATCATTGGTGTCAGTGGGAGGAATAGTGTCCCATCATTGGTGTCAGTGGGAGGAATAGTGTCCCATCATTGGTGTCAGTGGGGGGAATAGTGTCCCATCATTGGTGTCAGTAAGAGGAATAGTGTCCCATCATTGGTGTCAGTGGGAGGAATAGTGCCCCATCATTGGTGTCAGTGGGAGGAATAGTGTCCCATCATTGGTGTCAGTGGGAGGAATAGTGCCCCATCATTGGTGTCAGTGGGAGGAATAGTGTCCCATCATTGGTGTCAGTGGGAGGAATAGTGCCCCATCATTGGTGTCAGTGGGAGGAATAGTGCCCCATCATTGGTGTCAGTAAGAGGAATAGTGTCCCATCATTGGTGTCAGTGGGAGGAATAGTGCCCCATCATTGGTGTCAGTGGGAGGAATAGTGTCCCATCATTGGTGTCAGTGGGAGGAATAGTGCCCCATCATTGGTGTCAGTGGGAGGAATAGTGTCCCATCATTGGTGTCAGTGGGAGGAATAGTGCCCCATCATTGGTGTCAGTGGGAGGAATAGTGCCCCATCATTGGTGTCAGTGGGAGGAATAGTGCCCCATCATTGGTGTCAGTGGGAGGAATAGTGTCCCATCACTGGTGTCAGTGGAAGGAATAGTGCCCCATCATTGGTGTCAGTGGGAGGAATAGTGGCCCATCATTGGTGTCAGTGGGAGGAATAGTGTCCCATCATTGGTGTCAGTGGGAGGAATAGTGTCCCATCATTGGTGTCAGTGGGAGGAATAGTGTCCCATCATTGGTGTCAGTGGGGGGGAATAGTGCCCCATCATTGGTATCAGTGGGAGGAATAGTGTCCTATCATTGGTGTCAGTGGGAGGAATAGTGTCCCATCATTGGTGTCAGTGGGAGGAATAGTGTCCCATCATTGGTGTCAGTGGGAGGAATAGTGTCCCATCATTGGTGTCAGTGGGGGGGAATAGTGCCCCATCATTGGTATCAGTGGGAGGAATTGTGCCCCATCATTGGTGTCAGTGGGAGGAATAGTGTCCCATCATTGGTGTCAGTGGGAGGAATAGTGCCCCATCATTGGTGTCAGTGGGAGGAATAGTAACCCCATCATTTGTGTCAGTGGGAGGAATAGTGCCCCATCATTGGTGTCAGTGGGAGGAATAGTGTCCCATCATTGGTGTCAGTGGAAGGAATAGTGCCCCATCATTGGTGTCAGTGGGAGGAATAGTGCCCCATCATTGGTGTCAGTGGGAGGAATAGTGTCCCATCATTGTTGTCAGTGGGAGGAATAGTGTCCCATCATTGGTGTCAGTGGGAGGAATAGTGCCCCATCATTGGTGTCAGTGGGAGGAATAGTGCCCCATCATTGGTCTCGGGGGGGAATAGTGCCCCATCATTGGTATCAGTGGGAGGAATAGTGCCCCATCATTGGTGTCAGTGGGAGGAATAGTGCCCCACCATTGGTGTCAGTGGGGGGGAATAGTGCCCCATCATTGGTGTCAGTGGGAGGAATAGTGCCCCATCATTGGTGTCAGTGGGAGGAATAGTGTCCCATCATTGGTGTCAGTGGGAGGAATAGTGCCCCATCATTGGTGTCAGTGGGAGGAATAGTGTCCCATCATTGGTGTCAGTGGGAGGAATAGTGTCCCATCATTGGTGTCAGTGGGAGGAATAGTGTCCCATCATTGGTGTCAGTGGGAGGAATAGTGTCCCATCATTGGTGTCAGTGGGAGGAATAGTGCCCCGCCCATCATTGGAGCACAGGTGTGTCAGGAAGAAGGTGCCTCTGAAGCTGCTCTGTGAGAGGGGAGTGGTGGTGAAATCTATCCCAGCTCCCTGGCCCCCTTTCTGGGGAGGCCATGGAGGGCAGCGGGGCTTCTCCTGCTGGAGGCTCCCAGCCATCTCCTGGGCCATCAGGTGAACTGCCTTCCTCTGCACAAGCTGATCTCTCTACCCCTGGTGAGGATGAAGGCTCGGAGGCCATTCGGGAGCGAGTGGTGGCCGGGATTAAGGTCCTGAACAGGGAGAGGGACAAGCTCTACAAGCTGAGAGCGGAGTTGAAGCGCCTGCGAAGGCAACGTGAGGGCTTACACAGCCAGAAACGGGGATCCATGGATCCGGAAATCCAGCTGGCCAAGGTCCGTGTGGATCATCAGGAGACCATCGTGGCCATGATGGAAGGCAGAGATGGGCCCTTTAAAGAAAAATTTTGTAACGACAAAAGGTTTGGAAGGGTGACAAAGATGGAGGTGGAGGAGGAGGAGACCCCCAGTTCTGACCCCCTGCCCCCCCAGGGAGAGGTAAGCAGCCCCAGGCCTTCCCAAGATTCAGGAGGTATGCTGAGGGCCATCCAGGTAATGGAGTCTCCTATGCGGGGAGATCAGATGGTGTTTAATGAGGAAGACATTACTGATGATGTGCCTGATAAAGTGAAGCCTGCTAAGTCCCATGTTGTGGATAAGACTGTTTTTGTACCATCTAGCATCATGACTGACAATGTGCCTAATGACAATCAGGCTGCTAGTCCTGTGTGCAGCAATGTTGTGCCTGCTGAGGCTGCAATGCAGCAAGAGTTACATTTAAAAAATGTCATTTCTGTGGATGGACTGCAAGTGTCAGAACAGCCCATTAACCCTTCTTTGGCTGAGTCCAAAGCTGTTTGCCCCACTGCTGCTGAGGACTCTACAGTGCAGCATCAGGAGACAGCTGGTATTGCAGCAACTGTGACTATTCCTGATGGGAATTTGAATAGTTCTGTGACTGATAACAATCACCCCAGTACCAGTGTGATGAACAATCGTCCTGCTACAGATCCTGCCATTTCAGTTCATACAGTTGATAATAATAATATACAGACTAATGTGACTTCAGTGTGGGCCCCTGGCCCTGAGAAAACCTACATTTGCACAGGTGGCACACTCTGCTCCTGGTAGTCCCGCTCCCAAGCGGGGTTTTCCACTGCAAGCTGCCACCTTGAGCACCCCAAGATCTGGTCTTGGGTCTCTGGCTTCTGCTGGGGGTCCAAGACGTAATGTAGTTATTCTGAAATGGGAAGGTGGTGCCATCCCTCCAGCACGGCGTGCAGTGGTGGACTTGATATTGGAGATGGGTTTTGGTGCAAATGACCTGTATGCCTTTATACACGTAGCTGGGACAAGGGACTATACGGTTAGTTTCACCAGGCCAGAGGGTCTTGACCTGTTCTGGGAGCGATATGAGGCTCGGTGCAGGTCAAGAACTGAATGGGAAGGTCTGGTCCCAGTTGCGGTTTCTCAGAGGTCAACAGTAAAAAAAATAACCATTATCCTGACCAATGAGAGTGTTCCTGCTCGGGATCTAGAGGTCTGGTTAAGGAACTATGGGGAAGTTTTGACCAAACCTAATGAAATCCATGATGAGCGTAACATCTGGACTGGGGGATGGTCGGTAACAGTCAGGTTGGCCAGGGATGGGAATGTTGTCCGTCACCTGCCCTCCTCAGCTTTCATAGGGAGGGATAGGATGACTGTTTTCTACCCTGGTCAGCCGAAGCTGTGTCACCGCTGTGGAGAAAAGGGGCACTTGAGCTCCTCCTGTTCAGCCTTGATGTGTTCAGTGTGTCGGGGTCAGGGTCATATGGCTAAGGACTGTACCAGGAAGATCAGGTGCAACCTGTGCCTGCGCCTTGGCCACCCCTACAGCAGATGTCCTGAAGCCTGGCACAATATGGAGAAGGAGGTAGTAGATGACATGTCAAGGCTGGACAGGATGGAGGGTGAGACCCCTGGTGTACCATCCTCCTCTGCGGTGACCCCCTCCCCTGGTCCTGCTCAGGATCCCTCTCCAGTTCCTGTGGCCACCCCTCCTGTGTCTGTAAGTACTCCTGTTTCTGTCTCTGTGTCCCCCCAGCCTACTGTACCCTCTCCTCTTGTGTCGGAACCTTCCAAGTCTGTGCCCCCCGAGTCTGTTACCCCCCAGGAGTCTACCCCTCCCGAGTCTGACTTAAAGGGATCACCCCCCCCCCCACCAGCGTGTACTAAAAAGGTTGCTTCTTCCTCTGTAAAGAAGTCTTCTAGAAAGACTTTAAAGAAAAAAGTAAGAGATGAGGGCATCTCTGAGGCTGACCTGCAGTACCTGGAAGAGAGAAGGAAGGTTGGGAGGCGGAAGAGGCAGGCGGTGAGGACGGAACGGGGACGAGAAGCTCCGGTTCCTGTCTCCAGCCGTCATAGGTCCTCCAAGTGGGATATTTCTTCATCCGGAGCTTCTTCTGAGAGAAGTTCCGATTCCGAAATGGACTTTGAGGCGGCCTCTAGAAAGAGAGAGGCTTCTGGTGATGAGCAGCAGAGGGGAGCTAAGAAGCAATCCACCCAATAACCCAAATGGCGGTTCCCCCTCCGTTAAAAGTGGTGACAATTAATGTCGCCAGCATTAAGTCAGTAAGAGCTCGTTCTATGGCCTTCTTTTTGTTCAGCCAATTAGATGCTGAAATTTTATTTTTGCAAGAGACTAGGCTCACCTCCTTGGCAGTAGGGATGAGCTTCGTGTTCGAGTCGAACATACGTTCGACTCGAACATCGGCTGTTCGATCGTTCGACGAAGATCGAACGATTTGGGCCGTTCGCGCCAAATTCGAGTGACGCGAACGGCCCACAATGCACTACGCCATCGCAGTGTCATCCAGGCGCTGTGATTGGCCAAGCATGCACTGTGACCCCGCATGCTTGGCCAATCACAGCGCCGGCAGCGAGGAGAGCAATGATTGGCCACAGGCAGGATGCCTGTGGCCAATTATTGCTGAGGGGGTTTAGTACACGCCCCACACTATAAAAGGCCGCCAGCACGGCGGCCTAGTGTAGTGTGTTCCGGAGCAGGGATAGAGCAGCATAGGCAGGGACAGTGACTTTTATTTATTTCTTGCTTAACCTGGATTCCTTTAGTTTAGGGAAAGAGAAGGATAGGTAGGGAGAGTGTCAGTGTGTTTTGTGCTTGTGCTATATTGTGCTTAAAAAAAAATTTTTTCTAGGGACAGAAAACTGTAGGTAGGGAGAGTGTGTCAGTTTCTTTCACTGTCAAAGTCCTTGTTTCCAGGGACCTGGAAGGACAGTGAGTGAATTCTCCTTGTGCTAAATTGTGCTTAAAAAAAACATTTTTTCTAGGGACAGAAAACTGTAGGTAGGGAGAGTGTGTCAGTTTCTTTCACTGTCAAAGTCCTTGTTTCCAGGGACCTGGAAGGACAGTGAGGTAATTCTCCTTGTGCTAAATTGTGCTTAAAAAAAACATTTTTTCTAGGGACAGAAAACTGTAGGTAGGGAGAGTGTGTCAGTTTCTTTCACTGTCAAAGTCCTTGTTTCCAGGGACCTGGAAGGACAGTGAGGTAATTCTCCTTGTGCTATATTGTGCTTAAAAAAAACATTTTTTCTAGGGACAGAAAACTGTAGGTAGGGAGAGTGTGTCAGTTTCTTTCACTGTCAAAGTCCTTGTTTCCAGGGACCTGGAAGGACAGTGAGGTAATTCTCCTTGTGCTAAATTGTGCTTAAAAAAAACATTTTTTCTAGGGACAGAAAACTGTAGGTAGGGAGAGTGTGTCAGTTTCTTTCACTGTCAAAGTCCTTGTTTCCAGGGACCTGGAAGGACAGTGAGGTAATTCTCCTTGTGCTAAATTGTGCTTAAAAAAAACATTTTTTCTAGGGACAGAAAACTGTAGGTAGGGAGAGTGTGTCAGTTTCTTTCACTGTCAAAGTCCTTGTTTCAAGGGACAGAGAAGGACACCTGAAGGTAGCCCTTATTGCTTTTTTCCCATCTCCCTGCAGGCCATCTATTAGAATGTCTGGAAGGCAAACAAGGAGAGGCAGACAGTCAGGAGGCAATAAAAGAGGGCAAGCAGGCTCGGTGTCTGGGGGCAACAGTGCTGGTCGTGGACGCGGTGCATTGTCATCAGCACATGGCCATGGGACACGCTTGTCCTTCTTTTCGGCAGCTGGACATGTTGAGCCACATCATGCCGAAGACTTGGTAGAGTGGATGACCAAGCCCTCCTCCTCCTCCTCATCCTCTCTCACCCAGGCTCAGGGTACTGGAAAAGCAGCTGCCAAAGCGTCCTCTTCCCTGGTATCAATGTCAGACTCATCATCAGTCACTCCTTCCCTAGACCCACCATGTCCTCCTCCTGAGGAGTCCCCCGAACTGTTTCAGCACAGTGTTGGGTACATGCTCCAGGAGGATGCCCAGCGTTTCGAAGGGTCTGATGATGAAACCCAGCTACAGGAAGGCAGTAGCGTGAGAGCAGACAGAGGGGATGCTCAAGAAGGACACCAATCTGGCAGTCATGTTCCAGCAGCTGCAGCATACTGCCAGATTGGCTCCAGTGATGAGGAGGGAGGTGATGATGAGGTCACTGACTCCACGTGGGTGCCTAATAGGAGAGAGGAGGAGGAGGAGGATGAGGAGGAGGCACATCTCCAACGAGGCAGGATGCCCTTTGGTGGCCAGCGTAAGGGCAGTACACCGACGGAATCACACCGCAGAGCTCCGCCTGTGCAGGGCGCTGCCTCTGCCCGTCATTCAAAAAGTTCTTTGGTGTGGGCCTTTTTTGAGGCTAGTGCATCAGATCGCACAGCTGCTGTTTGCAACATATGTCTCAAGCGTATATCGCGTGGCCAAAACATCAGCCGCTTGGGTACCACATGCCTGACCAGACATATGTTGACCTGCCATGCAGCTCGTTGGCAAGCCTACCTCAAAGACCCACACCAAAGAACAAAGCGGACCTCTCCTTGCACCGCATCAGCTGGGATCTCCAACCCCACTATAACTTCAGTCCTCTCTGAAACATGCACTGAGAGGAATGAAGGTGTAGAATTAGGTGTGTCACAGCCAAGTACTTGCGGCCACTCTGCTAGCAGTACACCGACGTCCGATTCTAGCAGGCAAATTTCCCTGCCCCAGCTGCTGGACCGTCGAAAGAAGTTCACTCCCAGCCATCCACATGCCCAGCGGTTGAATGCTAGCTTGGCTAAATTGCTAGCGCTTCAACTGCTGCCTTTTCAGTTGGTAGACTCGGCCCCCTTCCGTGAGTTTGTGCAATGTGCGGTTCCTCAGTGGCAGGTTCCCAAACGCCACTTTTTCTCACGGAAGGCTATTCCGGCTCTCTACCGGCATGTGGAAGGCAATGTCTTGGCCTCGCTGGACAGGGCGGTCAGCGGTAAGGTGCATATTACCGCTGACTCATGGTCCAGCAGGCATGGACAGGGACGTTACCTTTCTTTCACGGCCCATTGGGTCACTCTTTTGGCAGCTGGGAAGGATGCAGGACAAGGTGCAGTAGTGTTGGAGGTTGTCCCACCGCCACGCCTCCAAAATGCTACTACTGGTTGTGACACACCTCTCTCCTCCACCCCCTCCTCTTCTTCTTCCTCCATGGCCTCTTCCTGTGGTTTGTCCTATGAACCAGCGGTGCTCCGTAGCCGTTCACGGGGCTACGCAAGTACGCAGGCAAAAAGATGCCATGCCGTGCTTGCGCTGGTGTGTTTGGGGGACAGAAGCCACACTGGGGCAGAGGTCCTGTCTGCTCTGCAGGGCCAGGCCGAGAGGTGGTTGACGCCACGCCAGCTTAAGCCAGGAATGGTGGTTTGCGACAATGGCACCAACCTCCTCTCCGCCCTCCGACAGGGACAACTGACCCATGTGCCCTGTGTGGCTCACGTCCTTAACCTGGTGGTGCAGCGGTTCTTGGGCAGGTACCCGGGCTTACAGGATGTCCTGAGGCAGGCCAGGAAAGTCTGTGTGCATTTCCGCAGATCTTATAATGCCAGTGCTCGCCTGGCTGAGCTGCAAAAGGAGTTGAACCTGCCCAAGAACCGCCTTATATGTGACATGCCCACCAGGTGGAACTCAACGTTGGCCATGCTGCAGCGGCTGCACACGCAGCAGAGGGCCATCAATGAGTACCTGTGCGACTACGGCACCAGGACAGGGTCAGGGGAGCTTGGTTTTTTTTCTCCACGCCAGTGGGGCATGATCAGGGATGCATGCACTGTCCTGGCACCATTTGAGGAGGCCACGAGGATGGTGAGCAGTGACAGTGCATGCATCAGTGACACTGTACCTCTTGTCCACCTGTTGGAGCACACGCTGCGTGGAATAATGGACAGGGCACTTGAGGCAGAACAGAGGCAGGAAGAGGAGGACTTCCTTGCCTCTCAAGGCCCCCTTTACCCAGACAGTGTTCCTTCTGTCCCACCCATCGCACAGGAAGAGGAGGAGGAGGAGGAGGAGGAGGAGGATTGTGTCAGCATGGAGGTGGAGGCTGGCACTCAGCATCATCAGCAGCAGTCTTTTAGGGATGATTTACAGTCCCAAGAAACCAGTGGACTTGTACGTGGCTGGGAGGAGGTGGCTGCGGATCATGTCGTCCTTAGTGACCCAGAGGACTCCGGAGCGAATGCCTCAGCAAACCTACGCTGCATGGCCTCCCTGATCCTGCAAAGTCTGCGGAAGGATCCTCGTATTCTTCGGATCAAGGAGAGGGACCATTACTGGCTGGCCACTCTCCTTGATCCACGGTACAAGGGTAAGGTTGCGGACCTTATGTTACCGTCGCAGAGGGAGCAGAGGATGAGACAACTCCGGGAGGCCTTGCAGAAAGGTCTGTGCAACGCGTTCCCAGAGACTGGGAGGTTACAAACTCCTGGTCCTGGACAACGAGTTGCTGAGGCTTCGGCCAGTCAAAGAAGGAGCAGTGGGGAAGGTGGCCGTCTGACCGATGCGTTCAGACAATTCTTTAGTCCGCAGCCCCAAAGTATGATCGGTTCCAGCAACCATCGCCAGCGTCTGATAAACATGGTGCAGGAATATCTAGGGGCAAGGTCAGACTTGGACACCTTCCCCACCGAAAATCCTCTGGCTTACTGGGTCTTGAGGATGGATCACTGGCCAGAGCTTGCACAGTATGCAATTGAGCTACTGGCCTGTCCTGCATCCAGCGTTCTTTCGGAACGCACATTCAGTGCTGCTGGAGGATTTGTCACGGATCACAGGGTGCGCCTGTCCACCGACTCGGTTGATCGACTGACTTTCATCAAGATGAACCAGTCTTGGATCACCACCAGCTACCACACACCTGATGCTGATATAACAGACTAATTGATTTTAACATGTCACATCCCTTCAAGACTGATGCTGATGCTGAGTGCCTGTGCTGTTATGTTGACTGGCTATCCTCCTCCTCCGAGTCCTCAATGATACGATTGATGATGATAGCTTGGAAGATCATTTTTGTTTATGGGTGCCGCCACCAGTGGCTAAGGCCCAATTTTTCAGCCCCTGTTTTACAGGGGCGTGTAATTACAATTTTTTTAGCAATAATTTGCCATAGGGCTCATTGCTGTGCTCCAAGTACAGTATCTGTGAGGGGTTGGAGTGTTGTGGCACCAGTGCCTAAGGCCCAATTTTTCAGCCCCTGTTTAACAGGGGCGTGTCATTACAATTTTTGAAGCAATACTTTGCAACAGGGCTCATTGCTGTGCTCCAAGTACAGTATCTGTGAGGGGTTGTAGTGTTGTGCCACCAGTGCCTAAGGCCCAATTTTTCAGCCCCTGTTCAACAGGGGCATGCAATTACAATTCTTGATCTAATAATTCACAGCAGGGTCCATTGCTGCACCCACCAAGAGTAACTCTGAGGGCTTACAGTCTTGTGGCAACGCCACCACCACCACCACCACGAAAGGCCCAATTTTTCAGCCCCTGTTCAAAAGGGGCATGTAATTACAATTCTTGATCTAATAATTCACAGCAGGGCCCATTGCTGCACCCACCAAGAGTAACTGTCAGGGCTTACAGTGTTGTGGCACCAGCACCACCATCAAAGCCCCAATTTTTACTACCACTGTTCAACAATTATATGTAATTAAAATTCCTGATATAATAGTTGACAGCAGGGCGTTCCAGCACCAACCAAGAGTAACTGAGTGCTTACAGTGTTGTGCCAACACCAACAACTAAGGGGCCTATTTCTGCAGAGTATATACGGCAGGTCCCTACTTTCAAACATCCAACTTACAAACGACTCCTACTTGCAAACGCAAGAAGACAACAGGAAGTGAGAGGAAATCTACCCCTAGGAAGGAAAATTCTCTCCTGTAAGAATTAATATGGGAGAAAGGTGTCTCCTCTGTACTGATGCTTTATCAGCAATCCTTGTTTCAAGAAAAACACCACATTTCAAAAACAGTTGTCATTGGGACGGAAAGTGAGGTGAAATGTTCTGAACAGGGGCACAGACAGCAAAACAAATGTTACAGGGGTGATAACCCTTACCTATGTTTCCCAAAAAGTTTAAAAATAGATTTTTGGGCTGGAGCTACACTTCAACAATGTACCTGTTCAAAATTACAAACAGATTCTACATAAGAACAAACCTACAGTCCCTGTCTTGTATGCACCACCTGTATACTGCTGTTCAGAGTATATAGGGCCTTTTTTATTTTATGTGCGGGGTTCCCCTTAATATCCATACAAGACCCAAAGGGGCTGGTAATGGGCTGGGGTAGGGGGGGGGGTCATGGGGTAGCTATGCCATTTTTCTTAAAGAATTTCATCCATATTACCGGGACCAGACATTACATTAAAGCCGCAAGCAGTTTTAAATGGCTTTTTTTTCCTTTAGAAGTGTCATTTTGTGCAGGGACAGTTCTAAACACGGGAAACACGTGGCACTTCACAGGCATACTTTAGACACCCCCCAGGTACGATATTTAAAGGAATATTTGACTTTTTTTTTTTTTCACTTTATGCATCATTAAAATGACTGCTCCCGAAAAACGACCGTTTTTAAAACTTCTTTTTGCATTGATACATGTCCCCTGGTGCACAACCCGGGTTCCCAAACCCTATTTATGACAATAACATGCATAATAGTTGTTATAATTAGCACTTTAGAATTCGAACGTTCGCATCCATTGTATTTAATAGGGTTCTAATGTTCGTTCGAACTTTCGGTCCGTTCGCGGGTTCTGGTGCGAACCGAACCCGGGGGTGTTCGGCTCATCACTACTTGGCAGATATTCATATGGCCAAGAGAGAGTGGAGGTATGGTCCATCTTACTGGTCTCTTGCGGCCGAGCCTTACGGCGGTGTGGCGGTGTTGTTTAAAACCGGCATGGTAACTGTCCGGCGGGTTATTGAGGTGGAGATTGGGAGATGTATGGTCTTAGACGTCCTTGTGGGAGGGCAGGACCTGCGCCTAATCAATGTTTATGGGCCGCACACAAAGTGGGACAGGAAATGCCTTTTTACAAGGATCAAGCCATTTGTTTTTACATCCCGGCAAGTGGTCTTTGGAGGTGACTTTAATACAATAACTAGGCCCAAGGACAGGAAGGACTTCAAGGACAGGCTGGGATATGATAGCGTTTTTTTTAAATAGTATGGTTAGGGATGCTGGTCTTGTGGATGTGCACATTAAGCACCTCCCGGATGACACCGGGTTCACTTTTCATCGTGGTAATAGTCAGAGTAGGATAGATAGGTTTTTTTTGAAGGAGGCCTCTGCTTTCTCGCCCCCAGTGGTGCAAGCAGTAGAGTTCTCTGATCACTGTATGCTATCTGTGGTACTGAATGCTTCAGACGCCCCTCAGAGGGGCAAGGGCATCTGGAGATTAAATTCGACACTACTCAAGGAAGAACATGTTAGACAATCCTTTGAGGAATTCTTTCAGGCACAGGTGACCATCCTGGACTTTTGTAGCAGCAAGGCTGAGTGGTGGGAGCTGACCAAAAAGAGGATCGCTGGATTCTTCAGGGGCCTAGCCAATAGAAATCAGTTTAATAAATACATGACCTACCAACGTTTACGGAGGAAGCTGGATATTCTTGTCTCGAGAGGAGGAGATCCTGGGGCAATCTCCGAAGTGAAACTCCTTCTCAGGAAGTGTCAATATGACCGGCATGCCTCTTTGGTTCTGGAGAGGGACTATGGGAAGTACCACTCGCCTGACCCTTACCAGAACTGCAAACAAGGTGTAGCTGTTAAAACGGTCGTTGGCCTTAAGGACAGTACAGGTTCCTTGACAAAGTCCAGGTCAGGGATTCTGGAGGTTGTGAGGTCCTTTTATGCCGACCTTCTTGGGAGGAAAGAGCTTGATCGTGACAAGATGGAAAGCTTTTTGGACTCTACTCCAGGTCTAAATGGTGGAGATGTTCCATTGATAAATTTGACAGAGGAGATCACAGTCGAAGAGGTGATGAGGGCAATTGAACAGCTTGCCATCAAAAAGTCGCCTGGACTGGATGGCTTGACGGCTGAGTTTTACAAAGCCTTTAAGTCTATTCTGGCCCCGCATTTGGTAGAGGTTTTTAACAGTTGCCTTGCTGAGGGGGTGCTTTCCCCTTCCATGAGGCACTCGGCTGTGATTCTTCTTTCAAAGGGTAAAGATCCTTCGATGATTGAGAATTGGCGCCCCATCAGCCTTCTTAATGTCGATAGAAAGATACTGGCAAAGATATTTTTCTGGCGCCTATCGTCAGTGGCAGAGTCTTTGCTTTCTCGCCATCAGCACTGTTCGGTCCAGGGTAGGAGCACCTTCACAGCGGTTTTAGCTGTCCGGGAGGCCTTGGAGCGGTGCAGGGCTGCAGGCTGGGGAAAGTATTTGCTGACATTGGATCAGGCAAAGGCTTTTGATCGTGTTAACCATGAGTACCTGTGGTTGCTCCTTAGTAAGTACGGTCTGCCGGGTGGTTTTGTCGATTGGCTGAAAGTCTTGTATAAGGGGGCAGAAAGCTTCCCTCTTGTTAATGGTTGGGTTGGACAGTCCTTTGAGGTTGGCTCCGGGGTGCGCCAGGGTTGTCCCCTGAGTCCCCTGCTCTATGTGTTTGCAATCGACCCCTTCATCAGGAGGCTAGAGAGCGGCATGTTGTGTGGGGTACCAGTGGGGCTCCCGGGTGAGCCGCCATTGAGGGTTGTTGCCTATGCGGATGATGTGTCGGTGATTGTCACTGGGACGGATGAAGCGGAGGAGGTGGTCTCTCTGACATCACGGTATTCTGAAGCATCAGGCTCCAAGATCAATCAGGAAAAGACTGAAGTTTTCTGGATGGGAAAGGAAGGTGAGAGGTTTGATCTCCCGGACACCTTTCCAGTGCCCCAGGAAAGAATTAAGATACTAGGCATTGAATTTGGACCCGGCGATTATGGCCTCAAAAACTGGGAAGGCAGACTGGAAATTGCCAATACTAAGGTGGTCAGCTGGAAGAGATGGAAGTTATCTATGAGGGAAAGGGTTGATCTGATTAAGACTTACCTGATTCCGATCTTCTTGTATGTCAGCTTTGTCTGCATCTTGCCAGTGTCTCTCTATGCTAGGGTCAGTAGTGTGTTCTTCCAGATGCTGTGGGGGAACAGACTGAACCCCATCAAGAGGAATGTCACCTACCTATCCAGGAGGGAGGGTGGCTTAGGTATGGTCAACCCAGTTCTTTTCTTTTCACTGCTATTTCTAAAGTTTAACATTGGTAATATGCTTGCAGTGGAACCTCCTGGATGGGTAGGCATATTTAGATCTTGGTTTAGGCCTTTTCTACGACTTTGGGAAGAAGGTGGCCAAGTGAAGAATCGCAGGGGTCATCGTGGTCAGCTACCAGCCTATGTCGCTCCGTGCCTGAAGTTACTGCGGCAGTGGCGATTGTCGGCTGAAGATCTCAGATCGGTTCCAAGGAAAGTCCTTATGAGTCGAGTCTTGAGCGAAGTCTTTCATGACCCACTGGCCTTAAGGGATTGCCCGGGCCCAGTTTTGAGGGCGGGGTTAAGACTGATTAATTTGGATAGAGTACCCCCTAAATTTAGGGATCTGGCCTGGTTGTGCTTCCATGGGAAGCTCTATGTTCGGGGCAATTTGAAATTCCGCAGTGGGATGGATCGTAGCTGTCCTCGGGAGGAGTGTGCAGATGAGGAGGAGACTATGGACCATTTTCTGCTTCATTGCCCTTTTAACATAGAGGTGTACAAACAGGTGGGGCGGGCCCTCGGTGTCCCTTTCCTCTCCAGGCTGGGTTATGCTGAGTGGGTGTACGGAGCATTCAATACCGGTGGAGTTTTTTGTTTAGATACACTTTTTTTAGTTAGCCTAGTAGTCCGTTATTTCACCTGGAATGCACGGTGTCAGGTCAGCATTCGGCAAAAACTCCTTCCTGTTGAGGTGGTGGTGGATGACATTTTGCATGAGGTGGGGAAGATTCGGGAGCTTGAGAGAGACAAGCGGGGTCAGGGGGCTTGGTTGAAGGCGTGGAGGGGTTTCAAGCCTCCCTGACTGCCAGGAGTCTCTTTCCCGGGTGTGGCTGTCTGTCTCTTATCACCCTAGATTATCAGTATTTTTGATGAATTTTTGATAAATGGCTGCGTACATAGGTGATGGGTTGTGCCTCTTAGGCCCTCTCTGCTGCTTTATGTAGATAGTTTCCTAGGGATGTTTTGGTCGTGGATTATGTATATATTGTATATATTCTGAACATGGATGTGTATTCCTTTGTTTTCTGTTGAAGTTTTGTACTATGGTTTTGTTTTTTACTTTTGTATAAAATTGGTTGCTTGATTCTTTTCAATAAAAGATCAATAGTGCCCCATTATTGGTGTCAGTGGGAGAAGTAGTGCCCCATCATTGGTGTCAGTGGGAGGAATAGTGCCCCATCATTGGTGTCAGTGGGAGGAATAGTGTCCCATCATTGGTGTCAGTGGGAGGAATAGTGCCCCATCATTGGTGTCAGTGGGAGGAATAGTGTCCCATCATTGGTGTCAGTGGGAGGAATAGTGTCCCATCATTGGTGTCAGTGGGAGGAATAGTGCCCCATCATTGGTCTTGGGGGGGAATAGTGCCCCATCATTGGTATCAGTGGGAGGAATAGTGCCCCATCATTGGTGTCAGTGGGAGGAATAGTGCCCCATCATTGGTCTCGGGGGGGGGGGGAATAGTGCCCCATCATTGGTCTCGGGGGGGGAATAGTGCCCCATCATTGGTATCAGTGGGAGGAATAGTGCCCCATCATTGGTGTCAGTGGGAGGAATAGTGCCCCATCATTGGTCTCGGGGGGGGAATAGTGCCCCATCATTGGTCTCGGGGGGGAATAGTGCCCCATCATTGGTATCAGTGGGAGGAATAGTGCCCCATCATTGGTGTCAGTGGGAGGAATAGTGCCCCATCATTGGTCTCGGGGGGGAATAGTGCCCCATCATTGGTCTCGGGGGGGGGGAATAGTGCCCCATCATTGGTATCGGGGGGGGAATAGATGGGGATTGCAACAGACCTGGGACACCTTTGGGCGCTTCAAAGAGAAAAGTAATGAGCCGCCCCTCCCCCTGTCAAGCTCTGTTTCAAGCCACATTCCTGTCTGAATATTGTGTCCGGGTTTTAGGTGGACTGAAACCCAAACACACGATTCAAAACCCGGACTGTCCAGGTGAATCCCGGACAGGGGACAATCCTAACACCACCCCCAACCCACAAAGATTTTGGGTGTTTCTTGAATTGGAGGAGAGCGGTGAGGTCATGTGATTGTCCCCAGCCAATGCCGTGGAAGCTGCTGCTCTGATAAGGTCATGTGATCACTCACAGCCAATGCAGCGATGCAATGAAAGTGATGGAATGCCCTTCCCCCCAGTACATAGAATGTTCTCCCTGTCTGGAGAGGGATGTGGAGGGGGGGAGGGGGGGTCATCGCCATCCTCTGGCTTCAGGGTGTGCGGATCCGGAAGTTCTGAGTTCTTCCAGACTGGAGACTCACAAACTACTGAAACCAAGAGGATAAGCATGAGAGCCGGGGAACTGGTATTTTCAGAAGCCAGGCATGAGGGGCAGCCTTTGTCTTTCTCTCCGGATACCATACAATGGTATGACCCGCCACCACCCTTCACAGTTCTGGCTGCACTACACCCGGTGATGAGAGATCTACACAACGGAGACATTTGTTTTGTTTGAAATTTGTTCATTAAGTTAATTATTTTGTTTCCTTCTGTTAGAATGATTGGTTATCGGAATTTGTTTCATATATTCCTTTTCCAATCAATTCGATTTTCAGAATACAGCTATACTGGTTCTCTTTTATTCTACTCTGTTCTATTCTCTTTTATTCTTTCCTGTTCTTTAATTTTCTATTCTATTTGTTTCTATTCTGTATTATCCTATTCTGTTCTATTCCTTCATTTTCTATTCTGATTTATTATTTTCTATTTCATTCTGTTCTTTTATATTCTATTCTGTTCTATTATTTTCTATTCTATTCGGTTCTGTTCTATTCCTTCATTTTCTATTGTTTTATTATTTTCTATAGTATTTTGTTCTTTTATATTCTATTCTACTCTATTATTTTATATTCTATTTGGTTCTTTTCTATTCTATTCTACTCTATTCTGTTCTTTTCCTTCATTTTCTATTGTTTTATTATTTTCTATTCTATTATTTTCTATTCTATTCTGTTCTTTTCTATTCTATTCAGTTCTATTCCTTCCTTTTCTATTCTGTTTTATTATTTTCTATTCTATTCTTTTGTATTCTATTCTACTCTATTATTTTCTATTCTATAAGGTTTTTTTCTATTCCATTCTGTTCTGTTCTATTCCTTCCTTTTCTATTCTGTTTTATTATTTTCTATTCTATTCTTTTGTATTCTATTCTACTCTATTATTTTCTATTCTATTCGGTTCTTTTCTATTCTGTTCTATTCCTTCATTTTCTATTCTTTTTTATCATTTTCTATTCTTTTCTATTCTACTCTATTATTTTCTATTCTATTCGGTTCTGTTCTATTCCTTCATTTTCTATTGTTTTATTATTTTCTATAGTATTTTGTTCTTTTATATTCTATTCTACTCTATTATTTTATATTCTATTTGGTTCTTTTCTATTCTATTCTACTCTATTCTGTTCTTTTCCTTCATTTTCTATTGTTTTATTATTTTCTATTCTATTATTTTCTATTCTATTCTGTTCTTTTCTATTCAGTTCTATTCCTTCCTTTTCTATTCTGTTTTATTATTTTCTATTCTATTCTTTTGTATTCTATTCTACTCTATTATTTTCTATTGTATAAGGTTTTTTTCTATTCCATTCTGTTCTATTCCTTCCTTTTCTATTCTGTTTTATTATTTTCTATTCTATTCTTTTGTATTCTATTCTACTCTATTATTTTCTATTCTATTCGGTTCTTTTCTATTCTGTTCTATTCCTTCATTTTCTATTCTTTTTTATCATTTTCTATTCTTTTCTATTCTACTCTATTATTTTCTATTCTATTCTGTTCTATTCCTTCATTTTCTATTGTTTTATTATTTTCTATTCTATTCTTTTATATTCTATTCTACTCTATTATTTTATATCCTATTTGGTTCTTTTCTATTCTATTCTACTCTATTCTGTTCTGTTCCTTCATTTTCTATTGTTTTATTATTTTCTATTCTATTCTTTTCTATTCTATTCTATTATTTTCTACTCTATTCGGTTCTTTTCTATTCTATTCCTTAAAGTGGTTGTAAAGTCTCAAAGTTTTTCACCTTAATGCATCCTATGCATTCATTTGAAAAAAAAAAAGTGATCGGAGAGCGGCGGTCACCTGGCACGGAGAACACTCGGTTAGGGAAGGACAGGACATGTTCAGCTGGCTGGGGGAAGGAGAGCGGCTCCGGCTGTCAGCAGACGGTGACGGGCGGCCTGCAGGCGCTGTACACCGGGAAGCTGCTACCTCTGGAGGAACATTACCGCTTCCATGAATTCCATTCCCCGGCCCTGGAGGAGGCCGACTTCCAGAACCGGCCTATGGTGGCTACTGGTGGGACAGTACAGTACGGGAAAGACCACCTTCATCAGGTGAGAGCTCCCGGGGGGAGGGGTGTGTGGGGCCCCTGGTGGGAGGGGGCGCGCAGTGCTGAACCCCCTGAATGGAGGGGAGAGGTCATTGTGGGGGGGCCCCTAGATGGAGGTGATCATTGAGGGGGGCCCACTGGAAAGAGGGAGGTGATCATTGAGGGGGGGCCCCTAGATGGAGGAGGTGATCATTGAGGGGGGGCCCCTAGATGGAGGAGGTGATCATTGAGGGGGGCCCCTAGATGGAGGTGATCATTGAGGGGGGCCCCTGGAAAGAAGGAGGTGATCATTGGGGAGGCCCCTGGAGAGAGGTGATCATTGTGGGGGGGGGGCCCTAGATGGAGGTGATCATTGTGGGGGGCCCCTGGAAAGAAGGAGGTGATCATTGGGGAGGCCCCTGGAGAGAGGTGATCATTGTGGGGGGGGCCCTAGATGGAGGTGATCATTGTGGGGGGCCCCTGGAAAGAAGGAGGTGATCATTGGGGAGGCCCCTGGAGAGAGGTGATCATTGTGGGGGGGCCCCTAGATGGAGGTGATCATTGAGGGGGGCCCCTGGAAGGAGGGAGGTGATCATTGGAAAGGCCCCTGGAAAGAGGTGATCCTTGTGGGGGGGCCCCTAGATGGAGGTGATCATTGAGGGGGGCCCCTAGAAGGAGGGAGGTGATCATTGGAAAGGCCCCTGAAAAGAGGTGATCCTTGTGGGGGGGCCCCTAGATGGAGGTGATCATTGAGGGGAGGCCCCTGGAGAGAGGGAGGGAGGTGATCATTGAGGGGGGGCCCCTAGATGGAGGAGGTGATCATTGAGGGGGGCCCCTAGATGGAGGTGATCATTGGGGGGGGGGCCCCTGGAAAGAAGGAGGTGATCATTGGGGAGGCCCCTGGAGAGAGGTGATCATTGTGGGGGGGGGCCCTAGATGGAGGTGATCATTGGGGGGGGCCCCTGGAAAGAAGGAGGTGATCATTGGGGAGGCCCCTGGAGAGAGGTGATCATTGTGGGGGGGCCCCTAGATGGAGGTGATCATTGAGGGGGGCCCCTGGAAGGAGGTGATCATTGGAAAGGCCCCTGGAAAGAGGTGATCCTTGTGGGGGGGCCCCTAGATGGAGGTGATCATTGAGGGGAGGCCCCTGGAGAGAGGGAGGGAGGTGATCATTGAGGGTGGGGGGGCCCAGAGGGAGTGGATCTTGGGTGGGAGTTCCCACACTTTTTTTCCCCCCAGGACTTGACCCCTGCCTGAGCCCATTCGTTCGTTCCAGCGCCGTGCACAAGCCCAACAGCTCCAGCCCCACTGGCTCTCATTGGACAGATTGATAGCAGCAGGAGCCATTGGCTGCTGTCAATCCAATCCAGTGACACGGGAGCAGGGGGCGGGGCCAAGTCCCGCTGTCTGTCAATAGACGCAGCGGTGGGACTCGAGAGCACGCCCGCATGGGTGCCCCCCCAAGAAAAAGCGGCTTTTCGTGGGGGGGGCATTCGATGAAGAGGAGGATCCAGGAGCGCCAGCGGGGCACCCCAGAAGAGGAGGATCGGGGCTGCTCTGTGCAAAACCCTTACAGAGAGGAGGTAAGTATTAGGGTCCTTTCACACGGGGCGGATCAGTCATGATCCGCCCCGTGAAGCTCCGCTTGCTCAGCGGGGATCGCTCCGTTGATCCCCCGCTGAGCCGACGGATGACTGGGCGGTCCCCGCACACTGTGCAGGGACCGCCCTGTCAGAGCGCCGCTCTCCCCTATGGGGAGATCGGATGAACACGGACCGTCTGTCCATGTTCATCCGATCCGCTCCGCAGACGGAAGGAAAAATAGGGTTTTCCTCCGTCACACTTTGGTGGAGCGGGTCGTATGTCAGCGGACATGTCACCACTGACATCCGTGGCTCCATAGAGGTGCACGGAGCGTCCGTCCAGGTCCGCCTAAAAAAACTGACAGGCGGACCTCCGTGTGAAAGAGCCCTAACATGTTTATTATTTTTATTTAAAAAAAAAGAAACAAAACTTTACAACCACTTTAACTTTTTCTATTCTGTTTTATTATTTTCTATTCTATTCTATTTTTTCTATCCTGTTCTATTCCTTTTCTATAATATTCTGTTTTGTTCTAGCATACTCTATTCAATTTTTTTCTATTCCACTCTATTCTTTTATTTTCTGTTTTATTATTTTCTATGCTATTCTTTTATTTTCTATTCTATTTGTTTCTATTGTTTTATTCTATTCTATTCAATTCCTTACGTTTCTATTCTATTCCGTTTTATTTTATTCAGCGGCCTAAGTAGAAATCTGTTTTCACACTACTGTATTTTTTGGAATATGCTTCAATTTTGAAAATCGAAAAAATGTGTTACATTATAATTTGTTTCGAAAATTGGAAATTCTGATACATCCAAATCACGACAATTTTGTCAATTTTTCTATTTGCACCAAAAAGGAATCGCACACGTCTCCAGGTGATGGGTTTGTTGCTATGGGTTACCGCACTGAATGAAGGTGATGGATCAGTTAATGGTCACAGATATCGGCGCAGCCAGGACCGCAACCTGCGAGCCCCCCCCCCCCCTCTACAAGTAATTAGTGCAGCCATGCACACTGATTGGCTCTGATTTGCCCCCCCGCCGTTCCCGGGCAAATCTCCCAATTCCCGCAAACTTCAAAGAGAAAATCCCGGAGTGACCTGAGGACAGGAGGGAGCGCATCGGAGGGGACGGGGGCGGGGCGGGATCATCGGGGGTCCCATATACAGGCCCTGCGTGAGAAGGAGGAATTGTGTCTGAAATACCGAAAAGTAACAAATATTTCTCTCCAGCAGATAAACAACCAATCACTGCAACTATGAGGATCACATGTCTCCTCCTCCTCTGCCTTCACGGTGAGTGCGACCCGCCAGACCGCCACCATCATAGTACAGCATCCTGGATACCGGGTGTAATTCTCGGTATCTGTTCTTATTCTGTATGTATGGACTCTGCACAGTACTACTTCTCTTGTCCTGTATGTCGGGTGTAATTCTCAGTATCTGTTCTTATTCTGTATGTATGGACTCTGCACAGTACCACTTCTCTTGTCCTGTATGTCGGGTGTAATTCTCGGTATCTCTTCTTATTCTGTATGTATGGACTCTGCACAGTACTACTTCTCCTGTCCTGTATGTCGGGTGTAATTCTCGGTATCTGTTCTTATTCTGTATGTATGGACTCTGCACAGTACCACATCTCTTGTCCTGTATGTCGGGTGTAATTCTCGGTATCTCTTCTTATTCTGTATGTATGGACTCTGCACAGTACTACTTCTCTTGTCCTGTATGTCGGGTGTAATTCTCAGTATCTGTTCTTATTCTGTATGTATGGACTCTGCACAGTACTACTTCTCTTGTCCTGTATGTCGGGTGTAATTCTCAGTATCTGTCCTTATTCTGTATGTATGGACTCTGCACAGTACTACTTCTCTTGTCCTGTATGCCGGGTGTAATTCTCAGTATCTGTCCTTATTCTGTATGTATGGACTCTGCACAGTACCACTTCTCTTGTCCTGTATGTCGGGTGTAATTCTCAGTATCTCTTCTTATTCTGTATGTATGGACTCTGCACAGTACTACTTCTCTTGTCCTGTATGTCGGGTGTAATTCTCGGTATCTGTTCTTATTCTGTATGTATGGACTCTGTACAATACCACTTCTCCTGTCCTGTATGTCGGGTGTAATTCTCGGTATCTGTTCTTATTCTGTATGTATGGACTCTGCACAGTACTACTTCTCTTGTCCTGTATGTCGGGTGTAATTCTCAGTATCTCTTCTTATTCTGTATGTATGGACTCTGCACAGTACTACTTCTCTTGTCCTGTATGTCGGGTGTAATTCTCGGTATCTGTTCTTATTCTGTATGTATGGACTCTGCACAGTACTACTTCTCTTGTCCTGTATGTCGGGTGTAATTCTCAGTATCTCTTCTTATTCTGTATGTATGGACTCTGCACAGTACTACTTCTCTTGTCCTGTATGTCGGGTGTAATTCTCGGTATCTGTTCTTATTCTGTATGTATGGACTCTGCACAGTACTACTTCTCTTGTCCTGTATGTCGGGTGTAATTCTCGGTATCTCTTCTTATTCTGTATGTATGGACTCTGCACAGTACTACTTCTCTTGTCCTGTATGTCGGGTGTAATTCTCAGTATCTGTCCTTATTCTGTATGTATGGACTCTGCACAGTACTACTTCTCTTGTCCTGTATGTCGGGTGTAATTCTCGGTATCTCTCCTTATTCTGTATGTATGGACTCTGCACAGTACTACTTCTCTTGTCCTGTATGTCGGGTGTAATTCTCAGTATCTGTCCTTATTCTGTATGTATGGACTCTGCACAGTACTACTTCTCTTGTCCTGTATGTCGGGTGTAATTCTCAGTATCTGTCCTTATTCTGTATGTATGGACTCTGCACAGTACTACTTCTCTTGTCCTGTATGTCGGGTGTAATTCTCGGTATCTCTCCTTATTCTGTATGTATGGACTCTGCACAGTACTACTTCTCTTGTCCTGTATGTCGGGTGTAATTCTCGGTATCTCTCCTTATTCTGTATGTATGGACTCTGCACAGTACTACTTCTCTTGTCCTGTATGTCGGGTGTAATTCTCGGTATCTCTCCTTATTCTGTATGTATGGACTCTGCACAGTACTACTTCTCTTGTCCTGTATGTCGGGTGTAATTCTCGGTATCTCTCCTTATTTTGTATGTATGGACTCTGCACAGTACTACTTCTCCTGTCCTGTATGTCGGGTGTAATTCTCGGTATCTCTCCTTATTCTGTATGTATGGACTCTGCACAGTACTACTTCTCTTGTCCTGTATGTCGGGTGTAATTCTTGGTATCTCTTCTTATTCTGTATGTATGGACTCTGCACAGTACTACTTCTCTTGTCCTGTATGTCGGGTGTAATTCTCGGTATCTGTTCTTATTCTGTATGTATGGACTCTGCACAGTACTACTTCTCTTGTCCTGTATGTCGGGTGTAATTCTCGGTATCTGTTCTTATTCTGTATGTATGGACTCTGCACAGTACTACTTCTCTTGTCCTGTATGCCGGGTGTAATTCTCGGTATCTGTTCTTATTCTGTATGTATGGACTCTGCACAGTACCACTTCTCCTGTCCTGTATGTCGGGTGTAATTCTCAGTATCTGTTCTTATTCTGTATGTATGGACTCTGCACAGTACTACTTCTCCTGTCCTGTATGTCGGGTGTAATTCTCGGTATCTCTCCTTATTCTGTATGTATGGACTCTGCACAGTACCACTTCTCTTGTCCTGTATGTCGGGTGTAATTCTCGGTATCTGTTCTTATTCTGTATGTATGGACTCTGCACAGTACTACTTCTCTTGTCTTGTATGTCGGGTGTAATTCTCGGTATCTGTTCTTATTCTGTATGTATGGACTCTGCACAGTACTACTTCTCTTGTCCTGTATGTCGGGTGTAATTCTCGGTATCTGTTCTTATTCTGTATGTATGGACTCTGCACAGTACCACTTCTCTTGTCCTGTATGTCGGGTGTAATTCTCGGTATCTGTTCTTATTCTGTATGTATGGACTCTGCACAGTATTACTTCTCTTGTCCTATATGCCGGGTGTAATTCTCAGTATCTGTTCTTATTCTGTATGTATGGACTCTGCACAGTACCACTTCTCTTGTCCTGTATGTCGGGTGTAATTCTCAGTATCTGTTCTTATTCTGTATGTATGGACTCTGCACAGTACTACTTCTCTTGTCCTGTATGTCGGGTGTAATTCTCGGTATCTGTTCTTATTCTGTATGTATGGACTCTGCACAGTACTACTTCTCTTGTCCTGTATGTCGGGTGTAATTCTCGGTATCTGTTCTTATTCTGTATGTATGGACTCTGCACAGTACTACTTCTCTTGTCCTGTATGTCGGGTGTAACTCTCAGTATCTGTTCTTATTCTGTATGTATGGACTCTGCACAGTACTACTTCTCTTGTCCTGTATGTCGGGTGTAATTCTCAGTATCTGTTCTTATTCTGTATGTATGGACTCTGCACAGTACCACTTCTCTTGTCCTGTATGTCGGGTGTAATTCTCAGTATCTGTTCTTATTCTGTATGCATGGACTCTGCACAGTACTACTTCTCTTGTCCTGTATGTCGGGTGTAATTCTCGGTATCTCTTCTTATTCTGTATGTATGGACTCTGCACAGTACTACTTCTCTTGTCCTGTATGTCTGGTGTAATTCTTGGTATCCCTTCTTATTCTGTATGTATGGACTCTGCACAGTACTACTTCTCTTGTCCTGTATGTCGGGTGTAATTCTCGGTATCTGTTCTTATTCTGTATGTATGGACTCTGCACAGTACTACTTCTCTGGTCCTGTATGTCGGGTGTAATTCTCGGTATCTGTTCTTATTCTGTATGTATGGACTCTGCACAGTACTACTTCTCTTGTCCTGTATGTCGGGTGTAATTCTCAGTATCTGTCCTTATTCTGTATGTATGGACTCTGCACAGTACTACTTCTCTTGTCCTGTATGTCGGGTGTAATTCTCGGTATCTCTCCTTATTCTGTATGTATGGACTCTGCACAGTACTACTTCTCTTGTCCTGTATGTCGGGTGTAATTCTCAGTATCTGTTCTTATTCTGTATGTATGGACTCTGCACAATACCACTTCTCTTGTCCTGTATGTCGGGTGTAATTCTCTGTATCTGTTCTTATTCTGTATGTATGGACTCTGCACAGTACTACTTCTCTTGTCCTGTATGTCGGGTGTAATTCTCAGTATCTCTTCTTATTCTGTATGTATGGACTCTGCACAGTACTACTTCTCTTGTCCTGTATGTCGGGTGTAATTCTCGGTATCTGTTCTTATTCTGTATGTATGGACTCTGCACAATACCACTTCTCCTGTCCTGTATGTCGGGTGTATTTCTCGGTATCTGTTCTTATTCTGTATGTATGGACTCTGCACAGTACTACTTCTCTTGTCCTGTATGTCGGGTGTAATTCTCAGTATCTGTTCTTATTCTGTATGTATGGACTCTGCACAGTACTACTTCTCTTGTCCTGTATGCCGGGTGTAATTCTCAGTATCTGTTCTTATTCTGTATGTATGGACTCTGCACAGTACTACTTCTCTTGTCCTGTATGTCGGGTGTAATTCTCAGTATCTGTCCTTATTCTGTATGTATGGACTCTGCACAGTACTACTTCTCTTGTCCTGTATGTCGGGTGTAATTCTCAGTATCTGTCCTTATTCTGTATGTATGGACTCTGCACAGTACTACTTCTCTTGTCCTGTATGTCGGGTGTAATTCTCAGTATCTGTCCTTATTCTGTATGTATGGACTCTGCACAATACCACTTCTCTTGTCCTGTATGTCGGGTGTAATTCTCTGTATCTGTTCTTATTCTGTATGTATGGACTCTGCACAGTACTACTTCTCTTGTCCTGTATGTCGGGTGTAATTCTCAGTATCTCTTCTTATTCTGTATGTATGGACTCTGCACAGTACTACTTCTCTTGTCCTGTATGTCGGGTGTAATTCTCGGTATCTGTTCTTATTCTGTATGTATGGACTCTGCACAGTACTACTTCTCTTGTCCTGTATGTCGGGTGTAATTCTCGGTATCTGTTCTTATTCTGTATGTATGGACTCTGCACAGTACTACTTCTCTTGTCCTGTATGTCGGGTGTAATTCTCAGTATCTGTCCTTATTCTGTATGTATGGACTCTGCACAGTACTACTTCTCTTGTCCTGTATGTCGGGTGTAATTCTCAGTATCTGTCCTTATTCTGTATGTATGGACTCTGCACAATACCACTTCTCTTGTCCTGTATGTCGGGTGTAATTCTCTGTATCTGTTCTTATTCTGTATGTATGGACTCTGCACAGTACTACTTCTCTTGTCCTGTATGTCGGGTGTAATTCTCAGTATCTCTTCTTATTCTGTATGTATGGACTCTGCACAGTACTACTTCTCTTGTCCTGTATGTCGGGTGTAATTCTCGGTATCTGTTCTTATTCTGTATGTATGGACTCTGCACAATACCACTTCTCCTGTCCTGTATGTCGGGTGTAATTCTCGGTATCTGTTCTTATTCTGTATGTATGGACTCTGCACAGTACTACTTCTCTTGTCCTGTATGTCGGGTGTAATTCTCAGTATCTCTTCTTATTCTGTATGTATGGACTCTGCACAGTACTACTTCTCTTGTCCTGTATGTCGGGTGTAATTCTCGGTATCTGTTCTTATTCTGTATGTATGGACTCTGCACAGTACTACTTCTCTTGTCCTGTATGTCGGGTGTAATTCTCAGTATCTCTTCTTATTCTGTATGTATGGACTCTGCACAGTACTACTTCTCTTGTCCTGTATGTCGGGTGTAATTCTCGGTATCTGTTCTTATTCTGTATGTATGGACTCTGCACAGTACTACTTCTCTTGTCCTGTATGTCGGGTGTAATTCTCGGTATCTCTTCTTATTCTGTATGTATGGACTCTGCACAGTACTACTTCTCTTGTCCTGTATGTCGGGTGTAATTCTCGGTATCTGTTCTTATTCTGTATGTATGGACTCTGCACAGTACTACTTCTCTGGTCCTGTATGTCGGGTGTAATTCTCGGTATCTGTTCTTATTCTGTATGTATGGACTCTGCACAGTACTACTTCTCTTGTCCTGTATGTCGGGTGTAATTCTCAGTATCTGTCCTTATTCTGTATGTATGGACTCTGCACAGTACTACTTCTCTTGTCCTGTATGTCGGGTGTAATTCTCGGTATCTCTCCTTATTCTGTATGTATGGACTCTGCACAGTACTACTTCTCTTGTCCTGTATGTCGGGTGTAATTCTCAGTATCTGTCCTTATTCTGTATGTATGGACTCTGCACAGTACTACTTCTCTTGTCCTGTATGTCGGGTGTAATTCTCAGTATCTGTCCTTATTCTGTATGTATGGACTCTGCACAGTACTACTTCTCTTGTCCTGTATGTCGGGTGTAATTCTCGGTATCTCTCCTTATTCTGTATGTATGGACTCTGCACAGTACTACTTCTCTTGTCCTGTATGTCGGGTGTAATTCTCGGTATCTCTCCTTATTCTGTATGTATGGACTCTGCACAGTACTACTTCTCTTGTCCTGTATGTCGGGTGTAATTCTCGGTATCTCTCCTTATTCTGTATGTATGGACTCTGCACAGTACTACTTCTCTTGTCCTGTATGTCGGGTGTAATTCTCGGTATCTCTCCTTATTTTGTATGTATGGACTCTGCACAGTACTACTTCTCCTGTCCTGTATGTCGGGTGTAATTCTCGGTATCTCTCCTTATTCTGTATGTATGGACTCTGCACAGTACTACTTCTCTTGTCCTGTATGTCGGGTGTAATTCTTGGTATCTCTTCTTATTCTGTATGTATGGACTCTGCACAGTACTACTTCTCTTGTCCTGTATGTCGGGTGTAATTCTCGGTATCTGTTCTTATTCTGTATGTATGGACTCTGCACAGTACTACTTCTCTTGTCCTGTATGTCGGGTGTAATTCTCGGTATCTGTTCTTATTCTGTATGTATGGACTCTGCACAGTACTACTTCTCTTGTCCTGTATGTCGGGTGTAATTCTCGGTATCTGTTCTTATTCTGTATGTATGGACTCTGCACAGTACTACTTCTCTTGTCCTGTATGTCGGGTGTAATTCTCGGTATCTGTTCTTATTCTGTATGTATGGACTCTGCACAGTACTACTTCTCTTGTCCTGTATGCCGGGTGTAATTCTCGGTATCTGTTCTTATTCTGTATGTATGGACTCTGCACAGTACCACTTCTCCTGTCCTGTACGTCGGGTGTAATTCTCAGTATCTGTTCTTATTCTGTATGTATGGACTCTGCACAGTACTACTTCTCCTGTCCTGTATGTCGGGTGTAATTCTCGGTATCTCTCCTTATTCTGTATGTATGGACTCTGCACAGTACCACTTCTCTTGTCCTGTATGTCGGGTGTAATTCTCGGTATCTGTTCTTATTCTGTATGTATGGACTCTGCACAGTACTACTTCTCTTGTCCTGTATGTCGGGTGTAATTCTCAGTATCTGTCCTTATTCTGTATGTATGGACTCTGCACAATACCACTTCTCTTGTCCTGTATGTCGGGTGTAATTCTCTGTATCTGTTCTTATTCTGTATGTATGGACTCTGCACAGTACTACTTCTCTTGTCCTGTATGTCGGGTGTAATTCTCAGTATCTCTTCTTATTCTGTATGTATGGACTCTGCACAGTACTACTTCTCTTGTCCTGTATGTCGGGTGTAATTCTCGGTATCTGTTCTTATTCTGTATGTATGGACTCTGCACAATACCACTTCTCCTGTCCTGTATGTCGGGTGTAATTCTCGGTATCTGTTCTTATTCTGTATGTATGGACTCTGCACAGTACTACTTCTCCTGTCCTGTATGTCGGGTGTAATTCTCAGTATCTCTTCTTATTCTGTATGTATGGACTCTGCACAGTACTACTTCTCTTGTCCTGTATGTCGGGTGTAATTCTCGGTATCTGTTCTTATTCTGTATGTATGGACTCTGCACAGTACTACTTCTCTTGTCCTGTATGTCGGGTGTAATTCTCAGTATCTCTTCTTATTCTGTATGTATGGACTCTGCACAGTACTACTTCTCTTGTCCTGTATGTCGGGTGTAATTCTCGGTATCTGTTCTTATTCTGTATGTATGGACTCTGCACAGTACTACTTCTCTTGTCCTGTATGTCGGGTGTAATTCTCGGTATCTCTTCTTATTCTGTATGTATGGACTCTGCACAGTACTACTTCTCTTGTCCTGTATGTCGGGTGTAATTCTCGGTATCTGTTCTTATTCTGTATGTATGGACTCTGCACAGTACTACTTCTCTGGTCCTGTATGTCGGGTGTAATTCTCGGTATCTGTTCTTATTCTGTATGTATGGACTCTGCACAGTACTACTTCTCTTGTCCTGTATGTCGGGTGTAATTCTCAGTATCTGTCCTTATTCTGTATGTATGGACTCTGCACAGTACTACTTCTCTTGTCCTGTATGTCGGGTGTAATTCTCGGTATCTCTCCTTATTCTGTATGTATGGACTCTGCACAGTACTACTTCTCTTGTCCTGTATGTCGGGTGTAATTCTCAGTATCTGTCCTTATTCTGTATGTATGGACTCTGCACAGTACTACTTCTCTTGTCCTGTATGTCGGGTGTAATTCTCAGTATCTGTCCTTATTCTGTATGTATGGACTCTGCACAGTACTACTTCTCTTGTCCTGTATGTCGGGTGTAATTCTCGGTATCTCTCCTTATTCTGTATGTATGGACTCTGCACAGTACTACTTCTCTTGTCCTGTATGTCGGGTGTAATTCTCGGTATCTCTCCTTATTCTGTATGTATGGACTCTGCACAGTACTACTTCTCTTGTCCTGTATGTCGGGTGTAATTCTCGGTATCTCTCCTTATTCTGTATGTATGGACTCTGCACAGTACTACTTCTCTTGTCCTGTATGTCGGGTGTAATTCTCGGTATCTCTCCTTATTTTGTATGTATGGACTCTGCACAGTACTACTTCTCCTGTCCTGTATGTCGGGTGTAATTCTCGGTATCTCTCCTTATTCTGTATGTATGGACTCTGCACAGTACTACTTCTCTTGTCCTGTATGTCGGGTGTAATTCTTGGTATCTCTTCTTATTCTGTATGTATGGACTCTGCACAGTACTACTTCTCTTGTCCTGTATGTCGGGTGTAATTCTCGGTATCTGTTCTTATTCTGTATGTATGGACTCTGCACAGTACTACTTCTCTTGTCCTGTATGTCGGGTGTAATTCTCGGTATCTGTTCTTATTCTGTATGTATGGACTCTGCACAGTACTACTTCTCTTGTCCTGTATGTCGGGTGTAATTCTCGGTATCTGTTCTTATTCTGTATGTATGGACTCTGCACAGTACTACTTCTCTTGTCCTGTATGTCGGGTGTAATTCTCGGTATCTGTTCTTATTCTGTATGTATGGACTCTGCACAGTACTACTTCTCTTGTCCTGTATGCCGGGTGTAATTCTCGGTATCTGTTCTTATTCTGTATGTATGGACTCTGCACAGTACCACTTCTCCTGTCCTGTATGTCGGGTGTAATTCTCAGTATCTGTTCTTATTCTGTATGTATGGACTCTGCACAGTACTACTTCTCCTGTCCTGTATGTCGGGTGTAATTCTCGGTATCTCTCCTTATTCTGTATGTATGGACTCTGCACAGTACCACTTCTCTTGTCCTGTATGTCGGGTGTAATTCTCGGTATCTGTTCTTATTCTGTATGTATGGACTCTGCACAGTACTACTTCTCTTGTCCTGTATGTCGGGTGTAATTCTCAGTATCTCTTCTTATTCTGTATGTATGGACTCTGCACAGTACTACTTCTCTTGTCCTGTATGTCGGGTGTAATTCTCGGTATCTGTTCTTATTCTGTATGTATGGACTCTGCACAATACCACTTCTCCTGTCCTGTATGTCGGGTGTAATTCTCGGTATCTGTTCTTATTCTGTATGTATGGACTCTGCACAGTACTACTTCTCTTGTCCTGTATGTCGGGTGTAATTCTCAGTATCTCTTCTTATTCTGTATGTATGGACTCTGCACAGTACTACTTCTCTTGTCCTGTATGTCGGGTGTAATTCTCGGTATCTGTTCTTATTCTGTATGTATGGACTCTGCACAGTACTACTTCTCTTGTCCTGTATGTCGGGTGTAATTCTCAGTATCTCTTCTTATTCTGTATGTATGGACTCTGCACAGTACTACTTCTCTTGTCCTGTATGTCGGGTGTAATTCTCGGTATCTGTTCTTATTCTGTATGTATGGACTCTGCACAGTACTACTTCTCTTGTCCTGTATGTCGGGTGTAATTCTCGGTATCTCTTCTTATTCTGTATGTATGGACTCTGCACAGTACTACTTCTCTTGTCCTGTATGTCGGGTGTAATTCTCGGTATCTGTTCTTATTCTGTATGTATGGACTCTGCACAGTACTACTTCTCTGGTCCTGTATGTCGGGTGTAATTCTCGGTATCTGTTCTTATTCTGTATGTATGGACTCTGCACAGTACTACTTCTCTTGTCCTGTATGTCGGGTGTAATTCTCAGTATCTGTCCTTATTCTGTATGTATGGACTCTGCACAGTACTACTTCTCTTGTCCTGTATGTCGGGTGTAATTCTCGGTATCTCTCCTTATTCTGTATGTATGGACTCTGCACAGTACTACTTCTCTTGTCCTGTATGTCGGGTGTAATTCTCAGTATCTGTCCTTATTCTGTATGTATGGACTCTGCACAGTACTACTTCTCTTGTCCTGTATGTCGGGTGTAATTCTCAGTATCTGTCCTTATTCTGTATGTATGGACTCTGCACAGTACTACTTCTCTTGTCCTGTATGTCGGGTGTAATTCTCGGTATCTCTCCTTATTCTGTATGTATGGACTCTGCACAGTACTACTTCTCTTGTCCTGTATGTCGGGTGTAATTCTCGGTATCTCTCCTTATTCTGTATGTATGGACTCTGCACAGTACTACTTCTCTTGTCCTGTATGTCGGGTGTAATTCTCGGTATCTCTCCTTATTCTGTATGTATGGACTCTGCACAGTACTACTTCTCTTGTCCTGTATGTCGGGTGTAATTCTCGGTATCTCTCCTTATTTTGTATGTATGGACTCTGCACAGTACTACTTCTCCTGTCCTGTATGTCGGGTGTAATTCTCGGTATCTCTCCTTATTCTGTATGTATGGACTCTGCACAGTACTACTTCTCTTGTCCTGTATGTCGGGTGTAATTCTTGGTATCTCTTCTTATTCTGTATGTATGGACTCTGCACAGTACTACTTCTCTTGTCCTGTATGTCGGGTGTAATTCTCGGTATCTGTTCTTATTCTGTATGTATGGACTCTGCACAGTACTACTTCTCTTGTCCTGTATGTCGGGTGTAATTCTCGGTATCTGTTCTTATTCTGTATGTATGGACTCTGCACAGTACTACTTCTCTTGTCCTGTATGCCGGGTGTAATTCTCGGTATCTGTTCTTATTCTGTATGTATGGACTCTGCACAGTACCACTTCTCCTGTCCTGTATGTCGGGTGTAATTCTCAGTATCTGTTCTTATTCTGTATGTATGGACTCTGCACAGTACTACTTCTCCTGTCCTGTATGTCGGGTGTAATTCTCGGTATCTCTCCTTATTCTGTATGTATGGACTCTGCACAGTACCACTTCTCTTGTCCTGTATGTCGGGTGTAATTCTCGGTATCTGTTCTTATTCTGTATGTATGGACTCTGCACAGTACTACTTCTCTTGTCTTGTATGTCGGGTGTAATTCTCGGTATCTGTTCTTATTCTGTATGTATGGACTCTGCACAGTACTACTTCTCTTGTCCTGTATGTCGGGTGTAATTCTCGGTATCTGTTCTTATTCTGTATGTATGGACTCTGCACAGTACCACTTCTCTTGTCCTGTATGTCGGGTGTAATTCTCGGTATCTGTTCTTATTCTGTATGTATGGACTCTGCACAGTATTACTTCTCTTGTCCTATATGCCGGGTGTAATTCTCAGTATCTGTTCTTATTCTGTATGTATGGACTCTGCACAGTACCACTTCTCTTGTCCTGTATGTCGGGTGTAATTCTCAGTATCTGTTCTTATTCTGTATGTATGGACTCTGCACAGTACTACTTCTCTTGTCCTGTATGTCGGGTGTAATTCTCGGTATCTGTTCTTATTCTGTATGTATGGACTCTGCACAGTACTACTTCTCTTGTCCTGTATGTCGGGTGTAATTCTCGGTATCTGTTCTTATTCTGTATGTATGGACTCTGCACAGTACTACTTCTCTTGTCCTGTATGTCGGGTGTAATTCTCGGTATCTGTTCTTATTCTGTATGTATGGACTCTGCACAGTACTACTTCTCTTGTCCTGTATGTCGGGTGTAACTCTCAGTATCTGTTCTTATTCTGTATGTATGGACTCTGCACAGTACTACTTCTCTTGTCCTGTATGTCGGGTGTAATTCTCAGTATCTGTTCTTATTCTGTATGTATGGACTCTGCACAGTACCACTTCTCTTGTCCTGTATGTCGGGTGTAATTCTCAGTATCTGTTCTTATTCTGTATGCATGGACTCTGCACAGTACTACTTCTCTTGTCCTGTATGTCGGGTGTAATTCTCGGTATCTCTTCTTATTCTGTATGTATGGACTCTGCACAGTACTACTTCTCTTGTCCTGTATGTCTGGTGTAATTCTTGGTATCCCTTCTTATTCTGTATGTATGGACTCTGCACAGTACTACTTCTCTTGTCCTGTATGTCGGGTGTAATTCTCGGTATCTGTTCTTATTCTGTATGTATGGACTCTGCACAGTACTACTTCTCTGGTCCTGTATGTCGGGTGTAATTCTCGGTATCTGTTCTTATTCTGTATGTATGGACTCTGCACAGTACTACTTCTCTTGTCCTGTATGTCGGGTGTAATTCTCAGTATCTGTCCTTATTCTGTATGTATGGACTCTGCACAGTACTACTTCTCTTGTCCTGTATGTCGGGTGTAATTCTCGGTATCTCTCCTTATTCTGTATGTATGGACTCTGCACAGTACTACTTCTCTTGTCCTGTATGTCGGGTGTAATTCTCGGTATCTCTCCTTATTTTGTATGTATGGACTCTGCACAGTACTACTTCTCCTGTCCTGTATGTCGGGTGTAATTCTCGGTATCTCTCCTTATTCTGTATGTATGGACTCTGCACAGTACTACTTCTCTTGTCCTGTATGTCGGGTGTAATTCTTGGTATCTCTTCTTATTCTGTATGTATGGACTCTGCACAGTACTACTTCTCTTGTCCTGTATGTCGGGTGTAATTCTCGGTATCTGTTCTTATTCTGTATGTATGGACTCTGCACAGTACTACTTCTCTTGTCCTGTATGTCGGGTGTAATTCTCGGTATCTGTTCTTATTCTGTATGTATGGACTCTGCACAGTACTACTTCTCTTGTCCTGTATGCCGGGTGTAATTCTCGGTATCTGTTCTTATTCTGTATGTATGGACTCTGCACAGTACCACTTCTCCTGTCCTGTATGTCGGGTGTAATTCTCAGTATCTGTTCTTATTCTGTATGTATGGACTCTGCACAGTACTACTTCTCTTGTCCTGTATGTCGGGTGTAATTCTCAGTATCTCTTCTTATTCTGTATGTATGGACTCTGCACAGTACCACTTCTCTTGTCCTGTATGTCGGGTGTAATTCTCGGTATCTGTTCTTATTCTGTATGTATGGACTCTGCACAGTACTACTTCTCTTGTCTTGTATGTCGGGTGTAATTCTCGGTATCTGTTCTTATTCTGTATGTATGGACTCTGCACAGTACTACTTCTCTTGTCCTGTATGTCGGGTGTAATTCTCGGTATCTGTTCTTATTCTGTATGTATGGACTCTGCACAGTACCACTTCTCTTGTCCTGTATGTCGGGTGTAATTCTCGGTATCTGTTCTTATTCTGTATGTATGGACTCTGCACAGTACTACTTCTCCTGTCCTGTATGCCGGGTGTAATTCTCAGTATCTGTTCTTATTCTGTATGTATGGACTCTGCACAGTACCACTTCTCTTGTCCTGTATGTCGGGTGTAATTCTCAGTATCTGTTTTTATTCTGTATGTATGGACTCTGCACAGTACCACTTCTCTTGTCCTGTATGTCGGGTGTAATTCTCAGTATCTGTTCTTATTCTGTATGTATGGACTCTGCACAGTACTACTTCTCTTGTCCTGTATGTCGGGTGTAATTCTCGGTATCTGTTCTTATTCTGTATGTATGGACTCTGCACAGTACTACTTCTCTTGTCCTGTATGTCGGGTGTAATTCTCGGTATCTCTCCTTATTCTGTATGTATGGACTCTGCACAGTACTACTTCTCTTGTCCTGTATGTCGGGTGTAATTCTCAGTATCTGTCCTTATTCTGTATGTATGGACTCTGCACAGTACTACTTCTCTTGTCCTGTATGTCGGGTGTAATTCTCAGTATCTGTCCTTATTCTGTATGTATGGACTCTGCACAGTACTACTTCTCTTGTCCTGTATGTCGGGTGTAATTCTCGGTATCTCTCCTTATTCTGTATGTATGGACTCTGCACAGTACTACTTCTCTTGTCCTGTATGTCGGGTGTAATTCTCGGTATCTCTCCTTATTCTGTATGTATGGACTCTGCACAGTACTACTTCTCTTGTCCTGTATGTCGGGTGTAATTCTCGGTATCTCTCCTTATTCTGTATGTATGGACTCTGCACAGTACTACTTCTCTTGTCCTGTATGTCGGGTGTAATTCTCGGTATCTCTCCTTATTTTGTATGTATGGACTCTGCACAGTACTACTTCTCCTGTCCTGTATGTCGGGTGTAATTCTCGGTATCTCTCCTTATTCTGTATGTATGGACTCTGCACAGTACTACTTCTCTTGTCCTGTATGTCGGGTGTAATTCTTGGTATCTCTTCTTATTCTGTATGTATGGACTCTGCACAGTACTACTTCTCTTGTCCTGTATGTCGGGTGTAATTCTCGGTATCTGTTCTTATTCTGTATGTATGGACTCTGCACAGTACTACTTCTCTTGTCCTGTATGTCGGGTGTAATTCTCGGTATCTGTTCTTATTCTGTATGTATGGACTCTGCACAGTACTACTTCTCTTGTCCTGTATGCCGGGTGTAATTCTCGGTATCTGTTCTTATTCTGTATGTATGGACTCTGCACAGTACCACTTCTCCTGTCCTGTATGTCGGGTGTAATTCTCAGTATCTGTTCTTATTCTGTATGTATGGACTCTGCACAGTACTACTTCTCCTGTCCTGTATGTCGGGTGTAATTCTCGGTATCTCTCCTTATTCTGTATGTATGGACTCTGCACAGTACCACTTCTCTTGTCCTGTATGTCGGGTGTAATTCTCGGTATCTGTTCTTATTCTGTATGTATGGACTCTGCACAGTACTACTTCTCTTGTCTTGTATGTCGGGTGTAATTCTCGGTATCTGTTCTTATTCTGTATGTATGGACTCTGCACAGTACTACTTCTCTTGTCCTGTATGTCGGGTGTAATTCTCGGTATCTGTTCTTATTCTGTATGTATGGACTCTGCACAGTACCACTTCTCTTGTCCTGTATGTCGGGTGTAATTCTCGGTATCTGTTCTTATTCTGTATGTATGGACTCTGCACAGTATTACTTCTCTTGTCCTATATGCCGGGTGTAATTCTCAGTATCTGTTCTTATTCTGTATGTATGGACTCTGCACAGTACCACTTCTCTTGTCCTGTATGTCGGGTGTAATTCTCAGTATCTGTTCTTATTCTGTATGTATGGACTCTGCACAGTACTACTTCTCTTGTCCTGTATGTCGGGTGTAATTCTCGGTATCTGTTCTTATTCTGTATGTATGGACTCTGCACAGTACTACTTCTCTTGTCCTGTATGTCGGGTGTAATTCTCGGTATCTGTTCTTATTCTGTATGTATGGACTCTGCACAGTACTACTTCTCTTGTCCTGTATGTCGGGTGTAACTCTCAGTATCTGTTCTTATTCTGTATGTATGGACTCTGCACAGTACTACTTCTCTTGTCCTGTATGTCGGGTGTAATTCTCAGTATCTGTTCTTATTCTGTATGTATGGACTCTGCACAGTACTACTTCTCTTGTCCTGTATGTCGGGTGTAATTCTCGGTATCTGTTCTTATTCTGTATGTATGGACTCTGCACAGTACTACTTCTCTTGTCCTGTATGTCGGGTGTAATTCTCGGTATCTGTTCTTATTCTGTATGTATGGACTCTGCACAGTACTACTTCTCTTGTCCTGTATGTCGGGTGTAATTCTCGGTATCTGTTCTTATTCTGTATGTATGGACTCTGCACAGTACTACTTCTCTTGTCCTGTATGCCGGGTGTAATTCTCGGTATCTGTTCTTATTCTGTATGTATGGACTCTGCACAGTACCACTTCTCCTGTCCTGTATGTCGGGTGTAATTCTCAGTATCTGTTCTTATTCTGTATGTATGGACTCTGCACAGTACTACTTCTCCTGTCCTGTATGTCGGGTGTAATTCTCGGTATCTCTCCTTATTCTGTATGTATGGACTCTGCACAGTACCACTTCTCTTGTCCTGTATGTCGGGTGTAATTCTCGGTATCTGTTCTTATTCTGTATGTATGGACTCTGCACAGTACTACTTCTCTTGTCCTGTATGTCGGGTGTAATTCTCGGTATCTGTTCTTATTCTGTATGTATGGACTCTGCACAGTACTACTTCTCTTGTCCTGTATGTCGGGTGTAATTCTCAGTATCTGTCCTTATTCTGTATGTATGGACTCTGCACAATACCACTTCTCTTGTCCTGTATGTCGGGTGTAATTCTCTGTATCTGTTCTTATTCTGTATGTATGGACTCTGCACAGTACTACTTCTCTTGTCCTGTATGTCGGGTGTAATTCTCAGTATCTCTTCTTATTCTGTATGTATGGACTCTGCACAGTACTACTTCTCTTGTCCTGTATGTCGGGTGTAATTCTCGGTATCTGTTCTTATTCTGTATGTATGGACTCTGCACAATACCACTTCTCCTGTCCTGTATGTCGGGTGTAATTCTCGGTATCTGTTCTTATTCTGTATGTATGGACTCTGCACAGTACTACTTCTCTTGTCCTGTATGTCGGGTGTAATTCTCAGTATCTCTTCTTATTCTGTATGTATGGACTCTGCACAGTACTACTTCTCTTGTCCTGTATGTCGGGTGTAATTCTCAGTATCTGTTCTTATTCTGTATGTATGGACTCTGCACAGTACTACTTCTCTTGTCCTGTATGTCGGGTGTAATTCTCGGTATCTGTTCTTATTCTGTATGTATGGACTCTGCACAGTACTACTTCTCTTGTCCTGTATGTCGGGTGTAATTCTCGGTATCTCTTCTTATTCTGTATGTATGGACTCTGCACAGTACTACTTCTCTTGTCCTGTATGTCGGGTGTAATTCTCGGTATCTGTTCTTATTCTGTATGTATGGACTCTGCACAGTACTACTTCTCTGGTCCTGTATGTCGGGTGTAATTCTCGGTATCTGTTCTTATTCTGTATGTATGGACTCTGCACAGTACTACTTCTCTTGTCCTGTATGTCGGGTGTAATTCTCAGTATCTGTCCTTATTCTGTATGTATGGACTCTGCACAGTACTACTTCTCTTGTCCTGTATGTCGGGTGTAATTCTCGGTATCTCTCCTTATTCTGTATGTATGGACTCTGCACAGTACTACTTCTCTTGTCCTGTATGTCGGGTGTAATTCTCAGTATCTGTCCTTATTCTGTATGTATGGACTCTGCACAGTACTACTTCTCTTGTCCTGTATGTCGGGTGTAATTCTCAGTATCTGTCCTTATTCTGTATGTATGGACTCTGCACAGTACTACTTCTCTTGTCCTGTATGTCGGGTGTAATTCTCGGTATCTCTCCTTATTCTGTATGTATGGACTCTGCACAGTACTACTTCTCTTGTCCTGTATGTCGGGTGTAATTCTCGGTATCTCTCCTTATTCTGTATGTATGGACTCTGCACAGTACTACTTCTCTTGTCCTGTATGTCGGGTGTAATTCTCGGTATCTCTCCTTATTCTGTATGTATGGACTCTGCACAGTACTACTTCTCTTGTCCTGTATGTCGGGTGTAATTCTCGGTATCTCTCCTTATTTTGTATGTATGGACTCTGCACAGTACTACTTCTCCTGTCCTGTATGTCGGGTGTAATTCTCGGTATCTCTCCTTATTCTGTATGTATGGACTCTGCACAGTACTACTTCTCTTGTCCTGTATGTCGGGTGTAATTCTTGGTATCTCTTCTTATTCTGTATGTATGGACTCTGCACAGTACTACTTCTCTTGTCCTGTATGTCGGGTGTAATTCTCGGTATCTGTTCTTATTCTGTATGTATGGACTCTGCACAGTACTACTTCTCTTGTCCTGTATGTCGGGTGTAATTCTCGGTATCTGTTCTTATTCTGTATGTATGGACTCTGCACAGTACTACTTCTCTTGTCCTGTATGCCGGGTGTAATTCTCGGTATCTGTTCTTATTCTGTATGTATGGACTCTGCACAGTACCACTTCTCCTGTCCTGTATGTCGGGTGTAATTCTCAGTATCTGTTCTTATTCTGTATGTATGGACTCTGCACAGTACTACTTCTCCTGTCCTGTATGTCGGGTGTAATTCTCGGTATCTCTCCTTATTCTGTATGTATGGACTCTGCACAGTACCACTTCTCTTGTCCTGTATGTCGGGTGTAATTCTCGGTATCTGTTCTTATTCTGTATGTATGGACTCTGCACAGTACTACTTCTCTTGTCTTGTATGTCGGGTGTAATTCTCGGTATCTGTTCTTATTCTGTATGTATGGACTCTGCACAGTACTACTTCTCTTGTCCTGTATGTCGGGTGTAATTCTCGGTATCTGTTCTTATTCTGTATGTATGGACTCTGCACAGTACCACTTCTCTTGTCCTGTATGTCGGGTGTAATTCTCGGTATCTGTTCTTATTCTGTATGTATGGACTCTGCACAGTATTACTTCTCTTGTCCTATATGCCGGGTGTAATTCTCAGTATCTGTTCTTATTCTGTATGTATGGACTCTGCACAGTACCACTTCTCTTGTCCTGTATGTCGGGTGTAATTCTCAGTATCTGTTCTTATTCTGTATGTATGGACTCTGCACAGTACTACTTCTCTTGTCCTGTATGTCGGGTGTAATTCTCGGTATCTGTTCTTATTCTGTATGTATGGACTCTGCACAGTACTACTTCTCTTGTCCTGTATGTCGGGTGTAATTCTCGGTATCTGTTCTTATTCTGTATGTATGGACTCTGCACAGTACTACTTCTCTTGTCCTGTATGTCGGGTGTAACTCTCAGTATCTGTTCTTATTCTGTATGTATGGACTCTGCACAGTACTACTTCTCTTGTCCTGTATGTCGGGTGTAATTCTCAGTATCTGTTCTTATTCTGTATGTATGGACTCTGCACAGTACCACTTCTCTTGTCCTGTATGTCGGGTGTAATTCTCAGTATCTGTTCTTATTCTGTATGTATGGACTCTGCACAGTACTACTTCTCTTGTCCTGTATGTCGGGTGTAATTCTCGGTATCTGTTCTTATTCTGTATGTATGGACTCTGCACAGTACTACTTCTCTTGTCCTGTATGTCGGGTGTAACTCTCAGTATCTGTTCTTATTCTGTATGTATGGACTCTGCACAGTACTACTTCTCTTGTCCTGTATGTCGGGTGTAACTCTCAGTATCTGTTCTTATTCTGTATGTATGGACTCTGCACAGTACTACTTCTCTTGTCCTGTATGTCGGGTGTAATTCTCAGTATCTGTTCTTATTCTGTATGTATGGACTCTGCACAGTACCACTTCTCTTGTCCTGTATGTCTGGTGTAATTCTTGGTATCCCTTCTTATTCTGTATGTATGGACTCTGCACAGTGCTACTTCTCTTGTCCTGTATGTCGGGTGTAATTCTCAGTATCTGTCCTTATTCTGTATGTATGGACTCTGCACAGTACTACTTCTCTTGTCCTGTATGTCGGGTGTAATTCTCGGTATCTGTTCTTATTCTGTATGTATGGACTCTGCACAGTACTACTTCTCTGGTCCTGTATGTCGGGTGTAATTCTCGGTATCTGTTCTTATTCTGTATGTATGGACTCTGCACAGTACTACTTCTCTTGTCCTGTATGTCGGGTGTAATTCTCAGTATCTGTCCTTATTCTGTATGTATGGACTCTGCACAGTACTACTTCTCTTGTCCTGTATGTCGGGTGTAATTCTCGGTATCTCTCCTTATTCTGTATGTATGGACTCTGCACAGTACTACTTCTCTTGTCCTGTATGTCGGGTGTAATTCTCGGTATCTCTCCTTATTTTGTATGTATGGACTCTGCACAGTACTACTTCTCCTGTCCTGTATGTCGGGTGTAATTCTCGGTATCTCTCCTTATTCTGTATGTATGGACTCTGCACAGTACTACTTCTCTTGTCCTGTATGTCGGGTGTAATTCTTGGTATCTCTTCTTATTCTGTATGTATGGACTCTGCACAGTACTACTTCTCTTGTCCTGTATGTCGGGTGTAATTCTCGGTATCTGTTCTTATTCTGTATGTATGGACTCTGCACAGTACTACTTCTCTTGTCCTGTATGCCGGGTGTAATTCTCGGTATCTGTTCTTATTCTGTATGTATGGACTCTGCACAGTACCACTTCTCCTGTCCTGTATGTCGGGTGTAATTCTCAGTATCTGTTCTTATTCTGTATGTATGGACTCTGCACAGTACTACTTCTCTTGTCCTGTATGTCGGGTGTAATTCTCAGTATCTCTTCTTATTCTGTATGTATGGACTCTGCACAGTACCACTTCTCTTGTCCTGTATGTCGGGTGTAATTCTCGGTATCTGTTCTTATTCTGTATGTATGGACTCTGCACAGTACTACTTCTCTTGTCTTGTATGTCGGGTGTAATTCTCGGTATCTGTTCTTATTCTGTATGTATGGACTCTGCACAGTACTACTTCTCTTGTCCTGTATGTCGGGTGTAATTCTCGGTATCTGTTCTTATTCTGTATGTATGGACTCTGCACAGTACCACTTCTCTTGTCCTGTATGTCGGGTGTAATTCTCGGTATCTGTTCTTATTCTGTATGTATGGACTCTGCACAGTACTACTTCTCCTGTCCTGTATGCCGGGTGTAATTCTCAGTATCTGTTCTTATTCTGTATGTATGGACTCTGCACAGTACCACTTCTCTTGTCCTGTATGTCGGGTGTAATTCTCAGTATCTGTTTTTATTCTGTATGTATGGACTCTGCACAGTACCACTTCTCTTGTCCTGTATGTCGGGTGTAATTCTCAGTATCTGTTCTTATTCTGTATGTATGGACTCTGCACAGTACTACTTCTCTTGTCCTGTATGTCGGGTGTAATTCTCGGTATCTGTTCTTATTCTGTATGTATGGACTCTGCACAGTACTACTTCTCTTGTCCTGTATGTCGGGTGTAATTCTCGGTATCTCTCCTTATTCTGTATGTATGGACTCTGCACAGTACTACTTCTCTTGTCCTGTATGTCGGGTGTAATTCTCAGTATCTGTCCTTATTCTGTATGTATGGACTCTGCACAGTACTACTTCTCTTGTCCTGTATGTCGGGTGTAATTCTCAGTATCTGTCCTTATTCTGTATGTATGGACTCTGCACAGTACTACTTCTCTTGTCCTGTATGTCGGGTGTAATTCTCGGTATCTCTCCTTATTCTGTATGTATGGACTCTGCACAGTACTACTTCTCTTGTCCTGTATGTCGGGTGTAATTCTCGGTATCTCTCCTTATTCTGTATGTATGGACTCTGCACAGTACTACTTCTCTTGTCCTGTATGTCGGGTGTAATTCTCGGTATCTCTCCTTATTCTGTATGTATGGACTCTGCACAGTACTACTTCTCTTGTCCTGTATGTCGGGTGTAATTCTTGGTATCTCTTCTTATTCTGTATGTATGGACTCTGCACAGTACTACTTCTCTTGTCCTGTATGTCGGGTGTAATTCTCGGTATCTGTTCTTATTCTGTATGTATGGACTCTGCACAGTACTACTTCTCTTGTCCTGTATGTCGGGTGTAATTCTCGGTATCTGTTCTTATTCTGTATGTATGGACTCTGCACAGTACTACTTCTCTTGTCCTGTATGCCGGGTGTAATTCTCGGTATCTGTTCTTATTCTGTATGTATGGACTCTGCACAGTACCACTTCTCCTGTCCTGTATGTCGGGTGTAATTCTCAGTATCTGTTCTTATTCTGTATGTATGGACTCTGCACAGTACTACTTCTCCTGTCCTGTATGTCGGGTGTAATTCTCGGTATCTCTCCTTATTCTGTATGTATGGACTCTGCACAGTACCACTTCTCTTGTCCTGTATGTCGGGTGTAATTCTCGGTATCTGTTCTTATTCTGTATGTATGGACTCTGCACAGTACTACTTCTCTTGTCTTGTATGTCGGGTGTAATTCTCGGTATCTGTTCTTATTCTGTATGTATGGACTCTGCACAGTACTACTTCTCTTGTCCTGTATGTCGGGTGTAATTCTCGGTATCTGTTCTTATTCTGTATGTATGGACTCTGCACAGTACCACTTCTCTTGTCCTGTATGTCGGGTGTAATTCTCGGTATCTGTTCTTATTCTGTATGTATGGACTCTGCACAGTATTACTTCTCTTGTCCTATATGCCGGGTGTAATTCTCAGTATCTGTTCTTATTCTGTATGTATGGACTCTGCACAGTACCACTTCTCTTGTCCTGTATGTCGGGTGTAATTCTCAGTATCTGTATGTATGGACTCTGCACAGTACTACTTCTCTTGTCCTGTATGTCGGGTGTAATTCTCGGTATCTGTTCTTATTCTGTATGTATGGACTCTGCACAGTACTACTTCTCTTGTCCTGTATGTCGGGTGTAATTCTCGGTATCTGTTCTTATTCTGTATGTATGGACTCTGCACAGTACTACTTCTCTTGTCCTGTATGTCGGGTGTAACTCTCAGTATCTGTTCTTATTCTGTATGTATGGACTCTGCACAGTACTACTTCTCTTGTCCTGTATGTCGGGTGTAATTCTCAGTATCTGTTCTTATTCTGTATGTATGGACTCTGCACAGTACCACTTCTCTTGTCCTGTATGTCGGGTGTAATTCTCAGTATCTGTTCTTATTCTGTATGCATGGACTCTGCACAGTACTACTTCTCTTGTCCTGTATGTCGGGTGTAATTCTCGGTATCTCTTCTTATTCTGTATGTATGGACTCTGCACAGTACTACTTCTCTTGTCCTGTATGTCTGGTGTAATTCTTGGTATCCCTTCTTATTCTGTATGTATGGACTCTGCACAGTACTACTTCTCTTGTCCTGTATGTCGGGTGTAATTCTCGGTATCTGTTCTTATTCTGTATGTATGGACTCTGCACAGTACTACTTCTCTGGTCCTGTATGTCGGGTGTAATTCTCGGTATCTGTTCTTATTCTGTATGTATGGACTCTGCACAGTACTACTTCTCTTGTCCTGTATGTCGGGTGTAATTCTCAGTATCTGTCCTTATTCTGTATGTATGGACTCTGCACAGTACTACTTCTCTTGTCCTGTATGTCGGGTGTAATTCTCGGTATCTCTCCTTATTCTGTATGTATGGACTCTGCACAGTACTACTTCTCTTGTCCTGTATGTCGGGTGTAATTCTCGGTATCTCTCCTTATTTTGTATGTATGGACTCTGCACAGTACTACTTCTCCTGTCCTGTATGTCGGGTGTAATTCTCGGTATCTCTCCTTATTCTGTATGTATGGACTCTGCACAGTACTACTTCTCTTGTCCTGTATGTCGGGTGTAATTCTTGGTATCTCTTCTTATTCTGTATGTATGGACTCTGCACAGTACTACTTCTCTTGTCCTGTATGTCGGGTGTAATTCTCGGTATCTGTTCTTATTCTGTATGTATGGACTCTGCACAGTACTACTTCTCTTGTCCTGTATGTCGGGTGTAATTCTCGGTATCTGTTCTTATTCTGTATGTATGGACTCTGCACAGTACTACTTCTCTTGTCCTGTATGCCGGGTGTAATTCTCGGTATCTGTTCTTATTCTGTATGTATGGACTCTGCACAGTACCACTTCTCCTGTCCTGTATGTCGGGTGTAATTCTCAGTATCTGTTCTTATTCTGTATGTATGGACTCTGCACAGTACTACTTCTCTTGTCCTGTATGTCGGGTGTAATTCTCAGTATCTCTTCTTATTCTGTATGTATGGACTCTGCACAGTACCACTTCTCTTGTCCTGTATGTCGGGTGTAATTCTCGGTATCTGTTCTTATTCTGTATGTATGGACTCTGCACAGTACTACTTCTCTTGTCTTGTATGTCGGGTGTAATTCTCGGTATCTGTTCTTATTCTGTATGTATGGACTCTGCACAGTACTACTTCTCTTGTCCTGTATGTCGGGTGTAATTCTCGGTATCTGTTCTTATTCTGTATGTATGGACTCTGCACAGTACCACTTCTCTTGTCCTGTATGTCGGGTGTAATTCTCGGTATCTGTTCTTATTCTGTATGTATGGACTCTGCACAGTACTACTTCTCCTGTCCTGTATGCCGGGTGTAATTCTCAGTATCTGTTCTTATTCTGTATGTATGGACTTTGCACAGTACCACTTCTCTTGTCCTGTATGTCGGGTGTAATTCTCAGTATCTGTTTTTATTCTGTATGTATGGACTCTGCACAGTACCACTTCTCTTGTCCTGTATGTCGGGTGTAATTCTCAGTATCTGTTCTTATTCTGTATGTATGGACTCTGCACAGTACTACTTCTCTTGTCCTGTATGTCGGGTGTAATTCTCGGTATCTGTTCTTATTCTGTATGTATGGACTCTGCACAGTACTACTTCTCTTGTCCTGTATGTCGGGTGTAATTCTCGGTATCTGTTCTTATTCTGTATGTATGGACTCTGCACAGTACTACTTCTCTTGTCCTGTATGTCGGGTGTAACTCTCAGTATCTGTTCTTATTCTGTATGTATGGACTCTGCACAGTACTACTTCTCTTGTCCTGTATGTCGGGTGTAATTCTCAGTATCTGTTCTTATTCTGTATGTATGGACTCTGCACAGTACTACTTCTCCTGTCCTGTATGCCGGGTGTAATTCTCAGTATCTCTTCTTATTCTGTATGTATGGACTCTGCACAGTACTACTTCTCTTGTCCTGTATGTCGGGTGTAATTCTCAGTATCTGTTCTTATTCTGTATGTATGGACTCTGCACAGTACCACTTCTCTTGTCCTGTATGTCGGGTGTAATTCTCAGTATCTGTTCTTATTCTGTATGTATGGACTCTGCACAGTACTACTTCTCTTGTCCTGTATGTCGGGTGTAACTCTCAGTATCTGTTCTTATTCTGTATGTATGGACTCTGCACAGTACTACTTCTCTTGTCCTGTATATCTGGTGTAATTCTTGGTATCCCTTCTTATTCTGTATGTATGGACTCTGCACAGTACCACTTCTCTTGTCCTGTATGTCGGGTGTAATTCTCGGTATCTCTTCTTATTCTGTATGTATGGACTCTGCACAGTACCACTTCTCTTGTCCTGTATGTCGGGTGTAATTCTCAGTATCTGTTCTTATTCTGTATGTATGGACTCTGCACAGTACCACTTCTCTGGTCCTGTATGTCGGGTGTAATTCTCGGTATCTGTTCTTATTCTGTATGTATGGACTCTGCACAGTACTACTTCTCTTGTCCTGTATGTCGGGTGTAATTCTCGGTATCTCTTCTTATTCTGTATGTATGGACTCTGCACAGTACCACTTCTCTTGTCCTGTATGTCGGGTGTAATTCTCGGTATCTGTTCTTATTCTGTATGTATGGACTCTGCACAGTACCACTTCTCTGGTCCTGTATGTCGGGTGTAATTCTCAGTATCTGTTCTTATTCTGTGTGTATGGACTCTGCACAGTACTACTTCTCTTGTCCTGTATGTCGGGTGTAGTTCTTGGTATCCCTTCTTATTCTGTATGTATGGACTCTGCACAGTACTACTTCTCTTGTCCTGTATGTCGGGTGTAATTCTCGGTATCTCTTCTTATTCTGTATGTATGGACTCTGCACAGTACTACTTCTCTTGTCCTGTATGTCGGGTGTAATTCTCGGTATCTGTTCTTATTCTGTATGTATGGACTCTACACAGTACTACTTCTCCTGTCCTGTATCCCGGGTGTAATTCTCGGTATCTGTAGTTATTCTGTATGTATGGACTCTGCACAGTATTACTTCTCTTGTCCTGTATGCCGGGTGTAATTCTCAGTATCTGTTCTTATTCTGTATGTATGGACTCTGCACAGTACCACTTCTCTTGTCCTGTATGTCGGGTGTAATTCTCAGTATCTGTAGTTATTCTGTATGTATGGACTCTGCACAGTACTACTTCTCTTGTCCTGTATGTCGGGTGTAATTCTCAGTATCTGTTCTTATTCTGTATGTATGGACTCTGCACAGTACTACTTCTCCTGTCCTGTATGTCGGGTGTAATTCTCTGTATCTCTTCTTATTCTGTATGTATGGACTCTGCACAGTACTACTTCTCTTGTCCTGTATGTCGGGTGTAATTCTTGGTATCCCTTCTTATTCTGTATGTATGGACTCTGCACAGTACTACTTCTCTTGTCCTGTATGTCGGGTGTAATTCTCGGTATCTCTTCTTATTCTGTATGTATGGACTCTGCACAGTACTACTTCTCTTGTCCTGTATGTCGGGTGTAATTCTCGGTATCTGTTCTTATTCTGTATGTATGGACTCTACACAGTACTACTTCTCCTGTCCTGTATCCCGGGTGTAATTCTCGGTATCTGTAGTTATTCTGTATGTATGGACTCTGCACAGTATTACTTCTCTTGTCCTGTATGCCGGGTGTAATTCTCAGTATCTGTTCTTATTCTGTATGTATGGACTCTGCACAGTACCACTTCTCTTGTCCTGTATGTCGGGTGTAATTCTTAGTATCTGTTCTTATTCTGTATGTATGGACTCTGCACAGTACTACTTCTCTTGTCCTGTATGTCGGGTGTAATTCTCAGTATCTGTTCTTATTCTGTATGTATGGACTCTGCACAGTACTACTTCTCCTGTCCTGTATGTCGGGTGTAATTCTCTGTATCTCTTCTTATTCTGTATGTATGGACTCTGCACAGTACTACTTCTCTTGTCCTGTATGTCGGATGTAATTCTCAGTATCTGTTCTTATTCTGTATGTATGGACTCTGCACAGTACTACTTCTCTTGTCCTGTATGTCGGGTGTAATTCTCTGTATCTGTTCTTATTCTGTATGTATGGGCTCTGCACAGTACCACTTCTCTTGTCCTGTATGTCGGGTGTAATTCTCAGTATCTCTTCTTATTCTGTATGTATGGACTCTGCACAGTACTACTTCTCTTGTCCTGTATGTCGGGTGTAATTCTTGGTATCCCTTCTTATTCTGTATGTATGGACTCTGCACAGTACTACTTCTCTTGTCCTGTATGTCGGGTGTAATTCTCGGTATCTCTTCTTATTCTGTATGTATGGACTCTGCACAGTACTACTTCTCTTGTCCTGTATGTCGGGTGTAATTCTCGGTATCTGTTCTTATTCTGTATGTATGGACTCTACACAGTACTACTTCTCCTGTCCTGTATCCCGGGTGTAATTCTCGGTATCTGTAGTTATTCTGTATGTATGGACTCTGCACAGTATTACTTCTCTTGTCCTGTATGCCGGGTGTAATTCTCAGTATCTGTTCTTATTCTGTATGTATGGACTCTGCACAGTACTACTTCTCTTGTCCTGTATGTCGGGTGTAATTCTCAGTATCTGTCCTTATTCTGTATGTATGGACTCTGCACAGTACCACTTCTCTTGTCCTGTATGTCGGGTGTAATTCTTAGTATCTGTTCTTATTCTGTATGTATGGACTCTGCACAGTACTACTTCTCTTGTCCTGTATGTCGGGTGTAATTCTTGGTATCCCTTCTTATTCTGTATGTATGGACTCTGCACAGTACTACTTCTCTTGTCCTGTATGTCGGGTGTAATTCTCGGTATCTCTTCTTATTCTGTATGTATGGACTCTGCACAGTACCACTTCTCTGGTCCTGTATGTCGGGTGTAATTCTCGGTATCTCTTCTTATTCTGTATGTATGGACTCTGCACAGTACTACTTCTCTTGTCCTGTATGTCGGGTGTAATTCTCGGTATCTCTTCTTATTCTATATGTATGGACTCTGCACAGTACTACTTCTCTTGTCCTGTATGTGGGGTGTAATTCTCAGTATCTGTTCTTATTCTGTATGTATGGACTCTGCACAGTACTACTTCTCTTGTCCTGTATGTCGGGTGTAATTCTCGGTATCTGTTCTTATTCTGTATGTATGGACTCTGCACAGTACTACTTCTCTTTTCCTGTATGTCGGGTGTAATTCTCAGTATCTGTTCTTATTCTGTATGTATGGACTCTGCACAGTACTACTTCTCTTGTCCTGTATGTCGGGTGTAATTCTCAGTATCTGTTCTTATTCTGTATGTATGGACTCTGCACAGTACCACTTCTCCTGTCCTGTATGTCGGGTGTAATTCTCGGTATCTCTTCTTATTCTGTATGTATGGACTCTGCACAGTACTACTTCTCTTGTCCTGTATGTCGGGTGTAATTCTTGGTATCCCTTCTTATTCTGTATGTATGGACTCTGCACAGTACTACTTCTCTTGTCCTGTATGTCGGGTGTAATTCTCGGTATCTCTTCTTATTCTGTATGTATGGACTCTGCACAGTACCACTTCTCTGGTCCTGTATGTCGGGTGTAATTCTCGGTATCTCTTCTTATTCTGTATGTATGGACTCTGCACAGTACTACTTCTCTTGTCCTGTATGTCGGGTGTAATTCTCGGTATCTCTTCTTATTCTATATGTATGGACTCTGCACAGTACTACTTCTCTTGTCCTGTATGTGGGGTGTAATTCTCAGTATCTGTTCTTATTCTGTATGTATGGACTCTGCACAGTACTACTTCTCTTGTCCTGTATGTCGGGTGTAATTCTCGGTATCTGTTCTTATTCTGTATGTATGGACTCTGCACAGTACTACTTCTCTTTTCCTGTATGTCGGGTGTAATTCTCAGTATCTGTTCTTATTCTGTATGTATGGACTCTGCACAGTACTACTTCTCTTGTCCTGTATGTCGGGTGTAATTCTCAGTATCTGTTCTTATTCTGTATGTATGGACTCTGCACAGTACCACTTCTCCTGTCCTGTATGTCGGGTGTAATTCTCGGTATCTCTTCTTATTCTGTATGTATGGACTCTGCACAGTACTACTTCTCTTGTCCTGTATGTCGGGTGTAATTCTCAGTATCTGTTCTTATTCTGTATGTATGGACTCTGCACAGTACCACTTCTCCTGTCCTGTATGTCGGGTGTAATTCTCGGTATCTCTTCTTTTCTTTCTCGTACATCACGGGACACAGAGCGACATAGTCATTACTAATGGGTTATATAGATACCTTCAGGTGCTGGCACTGGCAACTTCCAAAACCGGAAGTACCCTCCCCTATATAAGCCCCTCCCATCCGGGAGCACCTCAGTTTTTTGCCAGTGTCTAAGGTGTTGGCCAAGAAGTAACATGTGTTTTTCACTGAGCTTGCGTACAGGTTCTTTTGGGCCTCAGTAAGCTATTCCGGATCCGACCAAAAAAGCTTCATAGCTAAACGGTCGGTACCCGGGCCTTGCAGAGAAGAGCAAGGTTTTGCCTGTAATGCTTCTCTTAGGAGAGCTGGACCCTGGGATCCAGAGCTCTGGTCATACCCACGACCAAGATGTTTTCTGTGCAGGGTGCTATACAGGTCCAGGGGAGTGGAATCCTTGGGAACCCGGTCCCTGAAGGTTTGATTACAATGCCTGCCGTGATAGGTGAAGTTTGGGCTTTTGTGGACCAAACAAAGTCCTGCGGCGGGGAACAGGTAAGTGGGGGCCCCCAGGAACTTGGTTCTATTGGGGGACCCCCAAGCCTAATTTGTCTTTCTGTCTGTTACCTAACGGTATTCCCGCTAATATCTGTGCATGCCTGTAACTACTAAAAAAAAATGTAGTATTTTTAATACTGGTCAAGAAAAAAAAAAAAAAATATATATATATATTAGACTGCGGTACCTGTGTTTATCCACTAGAGGCCGCTGTGGAACGTTTCTTGTCATGTGGACTAGTTTCTTTTCATCAGAGCAAGTCCAAGGAGATTGTGAGTTCTCTTGTGGGAAACTGCTTCCTCTGCCATGTTGCAATGCTCGTCCATCCCCCGGCCTGCGGCAAAAAGGGGCCCTGGCTCTTGTCCCTAGTTTCCCTTTTCGAAATTAGCGCCGAAGGCGCACGTGGCCGCGTGCGTGCACGCGCCTCTATATATAGAGGTGAGCCGGGAAAGGGGGCGGAGCCTGGGGGATGACGCTCTGTGCGCGCCGCAGCGCTTCTGCGCATGTGCGGGCGTCCCAGCATGTTAAAAAACACAATTATGTGTTGTGAGCTGGCTATGGAGTGCAGAGACAGAGCTGGCAACATTTAAAAAAAGGCATACAGCAAGCGGTTGATGCAGGCATCCCCATAGAAAGGCACATTAGTAGACACCAACTGTGATATAGCAGCAATTGTGCTAGACTATTCTCAGTAAAAGTGGTGTATTACGGCTGGAATACCTCAGCTTTAGGCTTAGGAAATATGCCGTCCAGAAGCTCCGGAACTGAATCTTCCAGGAAGCGAAGGGGGTCTCATCGGGCTCTGAGGATCTTGGGCATGCTTCTGCTGCACCAGTCTCCCCTGAAGTTCAGAGGTAAGTGACCGTAGAGACCCCGCAGGGGTACTTGGTACTGTGGCTGTCCTCAGTTCACCTGCTCCTGTGTATGTAACAGAGGAGGTTTTTTCCTCAGCTCTGGGAGGATTAGAGAGAGATTGTCAGCATTGATCGCTGCCTCCCTGTCAGGGAAAGCACGCCCGATCTCCGTCTCCTCCTTCAGAGTGCCTGTTAGCAGAGCAACAGTCCCATACAGGGATCGACCTGCCTGAAGGGGATCAGGATAAGGTTGATTCTGTTATAGAGGAATCAACAGTGGGGGAACCTTTTCTCAGCATCTCAAGCTGAAAGATTATGGGTTCAGTCTCTGACTAACATGGTCCGATCAGCATTTAAAAATGCACCTTGCGGAACCATCAACCACTACTGTATCCTCGTTGGGGTCGCTAGAAGCCCCCAGACTGTCTGTTCTTTTCCACTTCACCCTTTACTGAAAGGGCTTATTTACCAGGATTGGGAACATCCTGATAAAATATTTACTCCTCCCAAGAGATTTCAGGTGGTCTATCCCATGGAGGATAAGTTCATCAAAAAAAAAAAAAAAAAATGGAAGGTCCCTACAGTGGACGCAGCCATCTCTTGTATGTATAAATCACTGACATGTCCAGTGGATAATGTCCAAATGTTCAAGAACCCAATAGATAAAAGATTGGAGTCCTTATGAAAATCTGCTTGGTGATACAACCAGCAGTAGCAGCTATTGGGGTCTGCTAAGCAGGGAAGGATCAGTTGAAACAGGTCTTGAGGGACTTGACAGATCAGCAGGCCCTTGCCCTAGCTGATCTACCTAGAGCCTTAGGCTTTGCGGTTGACGCCATAAAGGATTCAGTCCATCAGGCCTCCCGCCTTACGCTGTCTATAGTACATATGCGTAGGCTTCTATGGCTCAAAAACTGGTCTGCTGAAGCTCCCTGTAAAGAATGGCTGGTTAGCGTCCCATTTCATGGTGAACGCTTATTCAGGGAAAACCTGGACAAATATATCCAGAAAATTTCCAGCGGTAAAAATACGCTCTTGCCGGTTAAAAACAGAGTTAGAGGTCCCTCTTTAAGAGGCCTGCTTCTCCAGTCCCTGGGACATCGGCTGTGAAACAGTTCCGACGGCCTCCTCGGTCAATTCCCGGGGGTAAAAAACAGGGACAATAGCAGGGTAATGAGAAACCCTGGGTCAGGGGAGGTACAAAACCTCCCCCAAAGTTAAATTCATTGAAGGGTCCCCCACTCAGTCGGGTGGGGGGAGGACTCCAGTTGTTCGCAAGAGACCGGGCGGGACACGATCAAGACAGATAGGTGCTCTCCGCAGTATGTTGGGGATACAGTTTGGAGTTAAAAGACTCTCCTCCTTCCCATTTTTGAGGTCAAATGTGCCAAGGGATCCCCGGAAGAGAGATTCCCTCCTGTTGGCACTAGAACAACTATTGCTCCAAGGAGTAATTATGGAGGTTCCCCTGGAAGAATGAGGGTTTGGGTTTTACTCAAACCTCTTTACAGTCCCGAAGCAAACGCGGACGGGAGGCCCATATTAATTCTAAAAGGGCTATACAAATTCCTGTATATCAGGACTTTCCGATGGAGTCGATCCGCGGTGGCCACTGCCCTACAAGGGGAGGATTGGTTAGCCGCGATCGAAATCAAAGATGCTTATTTGCACATTCCCATCTTTCCAGTCCACCAAAAATTTCTACGCTTTGCAGTAGAAGGGCGCCATTTTCAGCAGAGCCTTACCCTTCGGTTTGGCCACAGCACCACGAGTGTTTACAAAAATTCTGGCCCTTTATTGGCCAATCTAAAAACACAAGGTGTAATGATAATGGCATATCTAGATGAATTGTTGCTGATAGACCACTCAGTGAAAAAACTAGACGTGGTCGTTCACAAGACAATCAAGTATCTGGAATCTCACGGTTGGATTATCAACCAAGACAAGTCAGCCCTAAAAAACAGTCAAAAGTCTGGAATACTTGGGGCTAAGGTTGGATTCAGGCCAGAGAAAAATATTCTTGCCTCGAGGAAAGGTGTTGTCTTTGAAAGATTTGATCCACTTAGTGGGTACAAAAAAGACAGCCGTCCATACGCCTGTGCATGAGGCTGCTGGGAAAAATGGTGGCATCATTCGAAGCAGTACCCTACGGTCAATTCCATTCAAGGAATTTGCAAGGGGCCATACTGTCAGCCTGGAACAAAACAGTTCAGGCCCTAGACTTACAATGTCCTTGTCCCCTTCCGTTCGCAAGAGCCTCCGTTGGTGGTTGGTTCCCCAGAATCTGGAAAAAGGGAAATCCTTCAGTCCGATTTCTTGGAAGGTGGTCACTACAGATGCCAGCCTTATAGGCTGGGGGGCAGTACTGGAGTAATGGTCTCTCCAGGGCAGATGGTCGGATGCAGAAAAGGCCCTGCCCATCAATCTCTTAGAGATACGAGCAGCCCGGTATGCCCTAGTAGCATGGACATCCAAACTCCAAGGGTCCCCTGTCAGAATTCAATCAGACAATGCCACAGCAGTGGCATATATCAATCATCAGGGGGGCACCAGGAGTCGTGCAGCCCAGAGGGAAGTAAATTACATCCTGAAATGGGCAGAAAGATATGTCCCAGCCATATCTGCGGTATTCATTCCAGGAGTGGAGAATTGGAAGGCAGACTTTCTAAGTCGCCAGCAATTATGCCCAGAGGAAGGGTCCCTTCACCCCGAGGTTTTCTGGACAATATGTCAGCGGTGGGGAACATCGGATGTAGACCTTCTAGCATCCAGATTCAATGCAAAGGTGGACAGGTTTGTCTCTCAGACAAGGGATCCCCTAGCTTGCGGCTCGGATGCCCTAGTGTTCCCTTGGGATCAGTTCAAGCTGATATATGCATTCACACCGCCACAATGGTTACCTCGATTAATCCGCAGAATCAGGGTAGAAAAGAAACCAGTGATTCTGGTGGCTCCAGCGTGGCCCCGAAGAGCATGGTATGCAGAGATTGTAAAATGTCAGTGGGGAGTCCTTGGACTCTCCCACGTCGTCCGGACCTGCTTTTCGCAAGGACCGATATACCACCCTTCCTTACCAGCCCTAGGTTTGACGGCCTGGCTATGAAAGCCCACATTCTAAAAAAGAGAGGGCTCTCTAATCCTGTGGTATCTACCATGATCAATGCCAGGAAGCCGGTATCCAGGCAGATCTATTATAGAATCTGGAAGGCGTACATCGCCTGGTGTGAGGCCAAGAAATGGCATCCACATAAATACGTAATAGGTAGGAGTCTGGACTTCCTACAGTGGGCTGTAGATAGGAAGCTTGCCTTGAGTATTATCAAAGGTCAGTTTTCGGCCTTGTCAATATTTTTTCAAAGGCCCTTGGCTTCGCATTCACTAGTCAAAGCCTTTATACAAGGAGTGATGCGTATTAGTCCTCCGGTTAATATTCCCATATGTCCATGGGATCTAAACTTGGTTCTGTCGGTTCTACAGAAACAACCATTTGAACCATTACAGCATATTTCTTTGGTTCTTCTCACCAGGAAATTGATTTTTCTAGTAGCTATTTGTTCGGCTAAAAGAGTGTCGGAATTAGCCGCTATGTCCTGTAAGGAGCCATATCTGGTTATCCATAAGGATAGAGTAGTGTTACGCCCTCATCCAGCCTTTCTTCCTAAGGTGGTATCGAGGTTTCATTTGAACCAAGATGTGGTTCTTCCTTCTTTTTTCCCCAAACCTACTTCGGTAGAGGAAAAGTTATTGCATTCTTTGGATGTAGTAAGAGCAGTTAAAGCTTATCTAAAAGCCACTGCTCAGATTCGCAGAACGGATACTTTGTTTATTCTGCCGGAAGGCCCCAGAAGGGGTCAGGCAGCGTCAAAATCTACTTTAGCCAAGTGGGTTCGACAGGTCATAATGCAAGCCTATGGCTTGAGAAGGAGACCGCCTCCGTTCAAAGTTAGAGCGCACTCCACGAGAGCAGTTGGAACTTCATGGGCAGTGCATCACCAGGCCTCCCTGGCTCAAATCTGTAAGACCGCAACATGGTCTTCAGTACACACGTTTACTAGGTTCTACCAGGTGGACGTTAGAAGTCAGGAGGTTGTCGCCTTTGGGCGCAGTGTGTTGCAGGCCGCAAAAGATCCTCATGTCTGATAGCGCTCAGCTTATGTATGGTGTATCCCCCCCCCCTCATTGGGCATTGCTTTAGGACATCCCATTAGTAATGACTATGTCGCTCTGTGTCCCGTGATGTACGAGAAAGAAAATAGGATTTTTATAACAGCTTACCTGTAAAATCCTTTTCTTGGAGTACATCACGGGACACAGAGCTCCCGCCCCTCTTTAGGGACACTTATTGCTTTGCTACAAAACTGAGGTGCTCCCGGATGGGAGGGGCTTATATAGGGGAGGGTACTTCCGGTTTTGGAAGTTGCCAGTGCCAGCACCTGAAGGTATCTATATAACCCATTAGTAATGACTATGTCGCTCTGTGTCCCGTGATGTACTCCAAGAAAAGGATTTTACAGGTAAGCTGTTATAAAAATCCTATTATTCTGTATGTATGGACTCTGCACAGTACCACTTCTCTGGTCCTGTATGTCGGGTGTAATTCTCGGCATCTCTTCTTATTCTGTATGTATGGACTCTGCACAGTACTACTTCTCTTGTCCTGTATGTCGGGTGTAATTCTCGGTATCTCTTCTTATTCTGTATGTATGGACTCTGCACAGTACCACTTCTCTGGTCCTGTATGTCGGGTGTAATTCTCGGCATCTCTTCTTATTCTGTATGTATGGACTCTGCACAGTACTACTTCTCTTGTCCTGTATGTCGGGTGTAATTCTCGGTATCTCTTCTTATTCTGTATGTATGGACTCTGCACAGTACCACTTCTCTGGTCCTGTATGTCGGGTGTAATTCTCGGTATCTCTTCTTATTCTGTATGTAGGGACTCTGCACAGTACCACTTCTCTTGTCCTGTATGTCGGGTGTAATTCTCAGTATCTGTTCTTATTCTGTATGTATGGACTCTGCACAGTACCACTTCTCCTGTCCTGTATGTCGGGTGTAATTCTCGGTATCTCTTCTTATTCTGTATGTATGGACTCTGCACAGTACCACTTCTCCTGTCCTGTATGTCGGGTGTAATTCTCAGTATCTGTTCTTATTCTGTATGTATGGACTCTGCACAGTACCACTTCTCTTGTCCTGTATGTCGGGTGTAATTCTCGGTATCTCTTCTTATTCTGTATGTATGGACTCTGCACAGTACGACTTCTCTGGTCCTGTATGTCGGGTGTAATTCTCGGTATCTCTTCTTATTCTGTATGTATGGACTCTGCACAGTACTACTTCTCTTGTCCTGTATGTTGGGTGTAATTATCGGTATCTGTTCTTATTCTGTATGTATGGACTCTGCACAGTACTACTTCTCTTGTCCTGTATGTCAGGTGTAATTCTCGGTATCTGGTCTTATTCTGTATGTATAGACTCTGCACAGTACTACTTCTCCTGTCCTGTATCCCGGGTGTAATTCTCGGTATCTGTAGTTATTCTGTATGTATGGACTCTGCACAGTATTACTTCTCTTGTCCTGTATGTCGGGTGTAATTCTCAGTATCTGTTCTTATTCTGTATGTATGGACTCTGCACAGTACCACTTCTCCTGTCCTGTATGTCGGGTGTAATTCTCCGTATCTGTTCTTATTCTGTATGTATGGACTCTGCACAGTACTACTTCTCTTGTCTTGTATGTCGGGTGTAATTCTCGGTATCTCTTCTTATTCTGTATGTATGGACTCTGCACAATACTACTTCTCTTGTCCTGTATGTCGGGTGTAATTCTCGGTATCTGTTCTTATTCTGTATGTATGGACTCTGCACAGTACTACTTCTCTTGTCCTGTATGTCGGGTGTAATTCTCAGTATCTGTCCTTATTCTGTATGTATAGACTCTGCACAGTACTACTTCTCCTGTCCTGTATGTCAGGTGTAATTCTCGGTATCAGTTCTTATTCTGTATGTATGGACTCTGCACAGTACTACTTCTCTTGTCCTGTATGTCGGGTGTAATTCTCGGTATCAGTTCTTATTCTGTATGTATGGACTCTGCACAGTACTACTTCTCTTGTCCTGTATGTCGGCTGTAATTCTCGGTATCTGTCCTTATTCTGTATGTATGGACTCTGCACAGTACTACTTCTCTTGTCCTGTATGTCGGGTGTAATTCTCAGTATCTGTTCTTATTCTGTATGTATGGACTCTGCACAGTACTACTTCTCTTGTCCTGTATGTCGGGTGTAATTCTCGGTATCTCTTCTTATTCTGTATGTATGGACTCTGCACAGTACCACTTCTCTGGTCCTGTATGTCGGGTGTAATTCTCGGTATCTCTTCTTATTCTGTATGTATGGACTCTGCACAGTACTACTTCTCCTGTCCTGTATGTGGGGTGTAATTCTCAGTATATGTTCTTATTCTGTATGTATGGACTCTGCACAGTACTACTTCTCCTGTCCTGTATGTCGGGTGTAATTCTCGGTATCTCTTCTTATTCTGTATGTATGGACTCTGCACAGTACTACTTCTCTTGTCCTGTATGTCGGGTGTAATTCTCGGTATCTCTTCTTATTCTGTATGTATGGACTCTGCACAGTACCACTTCTCTGGTCCTGTATGTCGGGTGTAATTCTCGGTATCTCTTCTTATTCTGTATGTATGGACTCTGCACAGTACTACTTCTCCTGTCCTGTATGTGGGGTGTAATTCTCAGTATCTGTTCTTATTCTGTATGTATGGACTCTGCACAGTACTACTTCTCCTGTCCTGTATGTCGGGTGTAATTCTCGGTATCTGTCCTTATTCTGTATGTATGGACTCTGCACAGTACTACTTCTCTTGTCCTGTATGTCGGGTGTAATTCTCAGTATCTCTTCTTATTCTGTATGTATGGACTCTGCACAGTACTACTTCTCTTGTCCTGTATGTCGGGTGTAACTCTCAGTATCTGTTCTTATTCTGTATGTATGGACTCTGCACAGTACTACTTCTCTTGTCCTGTATGTCGGGTGTAATTCTCGGTATCTGTTCTTATTCTGTATGTATGGACTCTGCACAGTACTACTTCTCTTGTCCTGTATGTCGGGTGTAATTCTCGGTATCTCTTCTTATTCTGTATGTATGGACTCTGCACAGTACTACTTCTCTTGTCCTGTATGTCGGGTGTAATTCTCGGTATCAGTTCTTATTCTGTATGTATGGACTCTGCACAGTACTACTTCTCTTGTCCTGTATGTCGGGTGTAATTCTCGGTATCTCTTCTTATTCTGTATCTATGGACTCTGCACAGTACTACTTCTCTTGTCCTGTATGTCGGGTGTAATTCTCGGTATCAGTTCTTATTCTGTATGTATGGACTCTGCACAGTACCACTTCTCTGGTCCTGTATGTCGGGTGTAATTCTCGGTATCTGTCCTTATTCTGTATGTATGGACTCTGCACAGTACGACTTCTCTGGTCCTGTATGTCGGGTGTAATTCTCGGTATCTCTTCTTATTCTGTATGTATGGACTCTGCACAGTACTACTTCTCTTGTCCTGTATGTTGGGTGTAATTATCGGTATCTGTTCTTATTCTGTATGTATGGACTCTGCACAGTACTACTTCTCTTGTCCTGTATGTCGGGTGTAATTCTCAGTATCTGTTCTTATTCTGTATGTATGGACTCTGCACAGTACTACTTCTCTTGTCCTGTATGTCGGGTGTAATTCTCAGTATCTGTTCTTATTCTGTATGTATAGACTCTGCACAGTACTACTTCTCCTGTCCTGTATCCCGGGTGTAATTCTCGGTATCTGTAGTTATTCTGTATGTATGGACTCTGCACAGTATTACTTCTCTTGTCCTGTATGTCGGGTGTAATTCTCAGTATCTGTTCTTATTCTGTATGTATGGACTCTGCACAGTACCACTTCTCCTGTCCTGTATGTCGGGTGTAATTCTCCGTATCTGTTTTATTCTGTATGTATGGACTCTGCACAGTACTACTTCTCTTGTCTTGTATGTCGGGTGTAATTCTCGGTATCTCTTCTTATTCTGTATGTATGGACTCTGCACAATACTACTTCTCTTGTCCTGTATGTCGGGTGTAATTCTCGGTATCTGTTCTTATTCTGTATGTATGGACTCTGCACAGTACTACTTCTCTTGTCCTGTATGTCGGGTGTAATTCTCAGTATCTGTCCTTATTCTGTATGTATAGACTCTGCACAGTACTACTTCTCTTGTCCTGTATGTCGGGTGTAATTCTCGGTATCAGTTCTTATTCTGTATGTATGGACTCTGCACAGTACTACTTCTCTTGTCCTGTATGTCGGCTGTAATTCTCGGTATCTGTCCTTATTCTGTATGTATGGACTCTGCACAGTACTACTTCTCTTGTCCTGTATGTCGGGTGTAATTCTCAGTATCTGTTCTTATTCTGTATGTATGGACTCTGCACAGTACTACTTCTCTTGTCCTGTATGTCGGGTGTAATTCTCGGTATCTCTTCTTATTCTGTATGTATGGACTCTGCACAGTACCACTTCTCTGGTCCTGTATGTCGGGTGTAATTCTCGGTATCTCTTCTTATTCTGTATGTATGGACTCTGCACAGTACTACTTCTCCTGTCCTGTATGTGGGGTGTAATTCTCAGTATCTGTTCTTATTCTGTATGTATGGACTCTGCACAGTACTACTTCTCCTGTCCTGTATGTCGGGTGTAATTCTCGGTATCTCTTCTTATTCTGTATGTATGGACTCTGCACAGTACTACTTCTCTTGTCCTGTATGTCGGGTGTAATTCTCGGTATCTCTTCTTATTCTGTATGTATGGACTCTGCACAGTACCACTTCTCTGGTCCTGTATGTCGGGTGTAATTCTCGGTATCTCTTCTTATTCTGTATGTATGGACTCTGCACAGTACTACTTCTCCTGTCCTGTATGTGGGGTGTAATTCTCAGTATCTGTTCTTATTCTGTATGTATGGACTCTGCACAGTACTACTTCTCCTGTCCTGTATGTCGGGTGTAATTCTCGGTATCTGTCCTTATTCTGTATGTATGGACTCTGCACAGTACTACTTCTCTTGTCCTGTATGTCGGGTGTAATTCTCAGTATCTCTTCTTATTCTGTATGTATGGACTCTGCACAGTACTACTTCTCTTGTCCTGTATGTCGGGTGTAACTCTCAGTATCTGTTCTTATTCTGTATGTATGGACTCTGCACAGTACTACTTCTCTTGTCCTGTATGTCGGGTGTAATTCTCGGTATCTGTTCTTATTCTGTATGTATGGACTCTGCACAGTACTACTTCTCTTGTCCTGTATGTCGGGTGTAATTCTCGGTATCTCTTCTTATTCTGTATGTATGGACTCTGCACAGTACTACTTCTCTTGTCCTGTATGTCGGGTGTAATTCTCGGTATCAGTTCTTATTCTGTATGTATGGACTCTGCACAGTACTACTTCTCTTGTCCTGTATGTCGGGTGTAATTCTCGGTATCTCTTCTTATTCTGTATCTATGGACTCTGCACAGTACTACTTCTCTTGTCCTGTATGTCGGGTGTAATTCTCGGTATCAGTTCTTATTCTGTATGTATGGACTCTGCACAGTACCACTTCTCTGGTCCTGTATGTCGGGTGTAATTCTCGGTATCTGTCCTTATTCTGTATGTATGGACTCTGCACAGTACCACTTCTCTGGTCCTGTATGTCGGGTGTAATTCTCGGTATCTGTTCTTATTCTGTATGTATGGACTCTGCACAGTACTACTTCTCTTGTCCTGTATGTCGGGTGTAATTCTCAGTATCTGTTCTTATTCTGTATGTATGGACTCTGCACAGTACCACTTCTCTTGTCCTGCATGTCGGGTGTAATTCTCGGTATCTGTCCTTATTCTGTATGTATGGACTCTGCACAGTACTACTTCTCTTGTCCTGTATGTCGGGTGTAATTCTCAGTATCTGTTCTTATTCTGTATGTATGGACTCTGCACAGTACCACTTCTCTGGTCCTGTATGTCGGGTGTAATTCTCGGTATCTGTTCTTATTCTGTATGTATGGACTCTGCACAGTACCACTTCCCTGGTCCTGTATGTCGGGTGTAATTCTCGGTATCTGTTCTTATTCTGTATGTATGGACTCTGCACAGTACTACTTCTCTGGTCCTGTATGTCGGGTGTAATTCTCGGTATCTGTTCTTATTCTGTATGTATGGACTCTGCACAGTACCACTTCTCTTGTCCTGTATGTCGGGTGTAATTCTCAGTATCTGTTCTTATTCTGTATGTATGGACTCTGCACAGTACTACTTCTCTTGTCCTGTATGTCGGGTGTAATTCTCGGTATATGTTCTTATTCTGTATGTATGGACTCTGCACAGTACTGCTTCTCTTGTCCTGTATGTCGGGTGTAATTCTCGGTATCTGTCCTTATTCTGTATGTATGGACTCTGCACAGTACTACTTCTCTGGTTCTGTATGTCGGGTGTAATTCTCAGTATCTGTTCTTATTCTGTATGTATGGACTCTGCACAGTACCACTTCTCTTGTCCTGTATGCCGGGTGTAATTCTCAGTATCTGTTCTTATTCTGTATGTATGGACTCTGCACAGTACTACTTCTCTTGTCCTGTATGCCGGGTGTAATTCTCGGTATCTGTTCTTATTCTGTATGTATGGAGTCTGCACAGTACTACTTCTCTTGTCCTGTATGTCGGGTGTAACTCTCGGTATCTGTTCTTATTTTGTAGGGGTTTTGGCTCAGCAGTATGACGTCCCCCCACAGTACGATTTCTCTACAGGTGAGAAGTAGTCATGTGTATGGTGACCTTGCAGGCTCTGGGTGGGTCATGTGACCCGAGGCTGCAGACTCTTCTGTTGTTCCCTCGGCTCATCTCTGGGTTTTTTTTCCTTACAGAACCTCCGTACTTCTATGAATATGAAGGTAAGCGGGGCAGGCGGGGGGGGGGGGTTGTGGGAAGGATTTGGGGTGGTGGCGCCGCCCTCCATTCCATGTCGGCACTCAGGCCCGTCTTGGGTGAGGATGGACTTTCCTCCTGGATTGAGGATTTCAATGTGTTTTGCAGAACAATCATTGGGGCAGCAGCAACCGCAGACGGGTTTCCACGTTTTGACCCAGCCGGACCTCCACCAGTCTCCGGACAATTACGCCCCACAGCAGTTCGTTCCGCAACAGCAGCAGCAGAGCCAGCAGGAGGTCATCCCCGTCCCCACCTTCGGTAAATATGGAACAGCAAATAGCAACTGCAGTCACTCCAAACATTCCCTCTGCCTGGCTGCCAACATGAACCGTGCTGAGTTCCCGGGTCTGTACACCCGCTGTGCCCATTATGAGGGGTCCCCACCATCCCTGTGCTGAGTTCCCGGGTCTGTACACCTGCTGTGCCCATTATGAGGGGTTCCCACCATCCCTGTGCTGAGTTCCTGGGTCTGTACACCCGCTGTGCCCATTATGAGGGGTTCCCACCATCCCTGTGCTCAGTTCCCGGGTCTGTACACCCGCTGTGCCCATTATGAGGGGTCCCCACCATCCCTGTGCTGAGTTCCCAGGTCTGTACACCCGCTGTGCCCATTATGAGGGGTTCCCACCATCCCTGTGCTGAGTTCCCGGGTCTGTACACCTGCTGTGCCCATTATGAGGGGTTCCCACCATCCCTGTGCTGAGTTCCTGGGTCTGTACACCCGCTGTGCCCATTATGAGGGGTTCCCACCATCCCTATGCTGAGTTCCCGGGTCTGTACACCCGCTGTGTCCATTATGAGGGGTTCCCACCATCCCTGTGCTGAGTTCCTGGGTCTGTACACCCGCTGTGTCCATTATGAGGGGTTCCCACCATCCCTGTGCTGAGTTCCCGGGTCTGTACACCCGCTGTGCCCATTATGAGGGGTTCCCACCATCCCTGTGCTGAGTTCCCGGGTCTGTACACCCGCTGTGTCCATTATGAGGGGTTCCCGCCATCAGTGTGCTGAGTTCCCGGGTCTGTACACCCGCTGTGCCCATTATGAGGGGTTCCCACCATCCCTGTGCTGAGTTCCCGGGTCTGTACACCTGCTGTGCCCATTATGAGGGGTTCCCACCATCCCTGTGCTGAGTTCCCGGGTCTGTACACCCGCTGTGTCCATTATGAGGGGTTCCCACCATCCCTGTGCTGAGTTCCTGGGTCTGTACACCCGCTGTGTCCATTATGAGGGGTTCCCACCATCCCTGTGCTGAGTTCCCGGGTCTGTACACCCGCTGTGCCCATTATGAGGGGTTCCCACCATCCCTGTGCTGAGTTCCCGGGTCTGTACACCCGCTGTGTCCATTATGAGGGGTTCCCGCCATCAGTGTGCTGAGTTCCCGGGTCTGTACACCCGCTGTGCCCATTATGAGGGGTTCCCACCATCCCTGTGCTGAGTTCCCAGGTCTGTACACCCGCTGTGCCCATTATGAGGGGTTCCCACCATCCCTGTGCTGAGTTCCCAGGTCTGTACACCCGCTGTGCCCATTATGAGGGGTTCCCACCATCCCTGTGCTGAGTTCCCGGGTCTGTACACCCGCTGTGCTCATTATGAGGGGTTCCCACCATCCCTGTGCTGAGTTCCCAGGTCTGTACGCCCGCTGTGCCCATTATGAGGGGTTCCCACCATCCCTGTGCTGAGTTCCCAGGTCTGTACGCCCGCTGTGCCCATTATGAGGGGTTCCCACCATCCCTGTGCTGAGTTCCCGGGTCTGTACACCCGCTGTGCCCATTATGAGGGGTTCCCACCATCCCTGTGCTGAGTTCCTGGGTCTGTACACCTGCTGTGCCCATTATGAGGGGTTCCCACCATCCCTGTGCTGAGTTCCCAGGTCTGTACACCCGCTGTGCCATTATGAGGAGTTCCCACCATCCTGACAAGTCCGGGGTTCGATTTACCTTGGCACTGTGACTCAGATTGATGTTTATTTGGTGATATTTGCTGTCACATATTAATCTTTTTTTTCTTGTTTGCAGATACCTATCAGACAGAACCTACGGAGCCCGGCCCCTTAGGTGAGTACAGCGCTAATTTCCACAATGTCAGGTGAGACGGGTTCTGATTGGCTGCACACATCTGGCAGGGAGTGTCAGTAAGAAGCCAATAGGGAGACTGATAATTTAGTAATGGTGGAAAGAGAAACATAGAATGAACAGGCTGCATGGACTGTGATTGTCTTACAGGTTGTGGTGTTATGACACTTTTTAGCAGTAGGGATGAGCCGAACACCCCCCGGTTTGGTTCGCACCAGAACCTGCGAAGGGACCGAAAGTTTGCGCAAACTTTAGAACCCTATTAAAGTCTATGGGACTCGAACGTTCGAAATCAGAAGTTCTAATTATTATGAAGGCTAATATGCAAGTTATTGTCCTAAACAGAGTTTGGGAACCCGGGTTCTGCACCAGGGGACATGTATCAATGCAAAAAGAAGTTTTAAAAACGGCCGTTTTTCGGGAGCAGTCATTTTAATGATGCATAAAGTGAAAAAAAAAAAGTCAAATATTCCTTTAAATATCGTACCTGGGGGGTGTCTAAAGTATGCCTGTGAAGTGCCACGTGTTTCCCGTGTTTAGAACTGTCCCTGCACAAAATGACATTTCTAAAGGAAAAAAAGCCATTTAAAACTGCTTGCGGCTTTAATGTAATGTCTGGTCCCGGTAATATGGATGAAAATCTTTAAGAAAAATGGCATAGCTACCCCATCAACCCCCCCCCCCTACCCCAGCCCATTACCAGCCCCTTTGGGTCTTGTATGGATATTAAGGGGAACCCCGCACACAAAATAAAAAAGGCCCTATATACTCTGAACACCCGTATACAGGCGGTGCATACAAGACAGGGACTGTAGGTTTGTTCTTATGTAGAATCTGTTTGTAATTTTGAACAGGTACATTGTTTAAGTGTAGCTCCAGCCAAAAAATCTATTTTTAAGCTTTTTGGAAAACATAGGGAAGGGTTATCATCCCTGTAACATTTGTTTTGCTGTCCGTGCCCCTGTTCAGAACATTTCACCTCACTTTCCGTCCCAATGACAACTGTTTTGGGAAAATTTGGGGGTTTTAGGGAAACAAGGATTGGTGATGAAACATCAGTAGAGAGGAGACACCTTTTTCCCATATTAACTCTTACAGGAGAGAATTTGCCTTCCTAGGGGTAGATTTCCTCTCACTTCCTGTTGTCTCCTTCCGTTTGCAAGTAGGAGTCGTTTGTAAGTTGGATGTTTGAAAGTAGGGGCCTGCGGTATATACTCTGCTGAAATTGACCCCTTAGGTGTTGGTGTTGCCACAACACTGTAAGCCCTCACAGTTACTCTTGGTGGGTGCTGGAATGGGCCCTGCTGTTAAATATTAGATCAAGAATTGTAATTACATGCCCCTGTTAAACAGGGGCATAAAAATTGTGCCTTAGGCACTGGTGCCACAACACTGCAACCCCTCACAGATACTGTACTTGGAGCGCAGCAATGAGCCCTGCTGCAAAGTATTGCATCAAAAATTTTAATTACACGCCCCTGTTAAACAGGGGCTGAAAAATTGGGCCTTAGGCACTGGTGGCGGTGCCCAGAACCAAAAATATTCTTACAAGCTATCAGCATGATCATTGAGGAGGAAGAGGATAGTCACTCAGCATCAGCATAGGCAGTCTTGAAGGGATCTCCCATTAAAAAAAAAAATATTCGGTTACATCAGCATCAGGTGCTTGGTAGCTGGTGATCCAAGACTGGTTCATCTTTATGAAGGTCAGTCGATCGACCGAGTCGGTGGACAGGAGCACACTGTGATCAGTTACAAAGCCTCCAGCAGCACTGAATGTGCTTTCCGAAAGAACGCTGGATGCAGGACAGGCCAGTAGCTCAATTGCATACTGTGCAAGCTCTGGCCAGTGATCCATCCTCAAGACCCAGTAACCCAGAGGATTTTCGGTGGGAAAGGTGTCCAAGTCTGATCTTGCCCCTAGGTTTTCCTGCACCATGTATATCAGACGCTGGCGATGGTTGCTGGAACCGCTCATACCTTGGGGCTGTGGACTAAAAAATTGTCTGAACGCATCGGTCAGACGGCCACCTTCTCCACTGCTCCTTCAGTGACTTTCCGAAGCCTCAGCAACACGTTGTCCAGGACCAGGAATTTGTAACCTCCCAGTCTCTGGGAACACGTTGCACAGACCTTTATGCAAGGCCTCCCGAAGATGTTTCATCCTCTGATCCCTCTGCGACGGCAAGATAAGGTCTGCAACCTTACCCTTGTAACGTGGATCAAGGAGGGTTGCCAGCCAGTAATGATCCTTCTCCTTGATAGCATGAATACGAGGATCCTTCCGCAGGCTTTGCAGGATCAGGGAGGCCATGCAGCGTAGGTTTGCTGAGGCATTCGGTCCGGAGTCCTCTGGGTCACTCAGGACGACATGATCCGTAGCCACCTCCTCCCAGCCACGTACAAGTCCATGGGTTTCTTGAGACTGTAATTGATCCCTTGAAGACTGCTGGTGATGCTGAGTGCTAGGCTCCACCTCCATGCTGACACAATCCTCCTCCTCCTCCTCCTCTTCCTGTGTGATAGGCGGGCCAGCAGGAACACTGTCTGGATAAAAGGGGCCTTGAGAGGTAAGGAAGTCCTCCTCTTCCTCCCTCTGTTCTGCCTCAAGTGCCCTGTCCATTATTCCACGCAGTGTATGCTCCAACAGGTGGACAAGAGGGACAGTATCACTGATGCATGCACTGTCACTGCTCATCATCCTCGTGGCCTCCTCAAATGGTGACAGGACAGTGCATGCATCCCTGATCATGACCCACTGGCGTGGGGGGAAAAAAATCCAAGCTCCCCTGACCCTGTCCTGGTGCCATATTGCAACAGATACTCATTGATGGCCCTCTGCTGCGTGTGCAGCCGTTGCAGCATGGCCAACGTAGAGTTCCACCTGGTGGGCATGTCACAGATTAGGTGGTTCTTGGAGGTCAGCCAGCCGAGCACTGGCATTATACGACCGGCGGAAATGCACACAGAGTTTCCTGGCCTGCCTCAGGACATCCTGTAAGCCCGGGTACCTGCCCAAGAACCGCTGCACCACCAGGTTAAGGACGTGAGCCACACAGGGCACATGGGTCAGTTGTCCCTGTCGGAGGGCGGAGAGGAGGTTGGTGCCATTGTCGGAAACCACCATTCCTGGCTTAAGCTGGTGTGGCGTCAACCACCTCTCGGCCTGCCCCTGCAGAGCAGACAGAACCTCTGCCCCAGTGTGGCTCCTGTCCCCCAAACACACCAGCGCAAGCACGGCATGGCATCTTTTTGCCTGCGTACTTGCATAGCCTCTTGAACGCCTACGGAGCACCGCTGGTTCCGAGAACAAAGCACAGGAAGAGGCCATGGAGGAAGAAGAGGAGGGGGTGGAGGAGAGAGGTGTGTCAGAATCGCCAGTAGTAGCATTTTGGAGGCGTGGTGGCGGAACAACCTCCAACACTACTGCACCTTGTCCTGCATCCTTCCCAGCTGCCATCAGAGTCACCCAATGCGCCGTGAAAGTAAGGTAACGTCCCTGTCCATGCCTGCTGGACCATGAGTCAGCGGTAATATGCACCTTACCGCTGACCGCCCTGTCCAGCGAGGCCAAGACATTGCCTTCCACATGCCGGTAGAGAGCCGGAATAGCCTTCCGTGAGAAAAAGTGGCGTTTGGGAACCTGCCACTGAGGAACCGCACATTCCACAAACTCACGGAAGGGGGCCGAGTCTACCAACTGAAAAGGCAACAGTTGAAGTGCTAGCAATTTAGCCAAGCTAGCATTCAACCGCTGGGCATGTGGATGGCTGGGAGCGAACTTCTTTTGACGGTTCAGCAGCTGGGGCAGGGAAATTTGCCTGCTAGAATCGGACGTCGGTGTACTGCTAGCAGAGTGGCCGCAAGTACTTGGCTGTGACACACCTAATTCTACACCTTCATTCCTCTCAGTGCAGGTTTCAGAGAGGACTGAAGGTATAGTGGGGTTGGAGATCCCAGCTGATGAGGAGCAAGGGAGAGGTCAACGAACTGCATGGCAGGTCGGCATATGTCTGATCAAGCATGTGGTGCCCAAGTGGGTGATGTTTTGGCCACACGAGATACGCCTGAGACATATGTTGCAAATAGCAGCGCTGCGATCTGATGCACTTGTCTCAAAAAAGGCCCACACCAAAGAACTTTTGGAATAACACGCAGAGACAGCAGCGCCCTGAACATGCGGAGCTCTGCGGTGTGATGCAGTCAGTGTGCTGCCTTTAAGCTGGCCCCTGGAGGGCATTCTGCCTCGTTGGAGATGTGCCTCCTCCTCATCTCCTCCTCCTCCTCCTCCTCCTCTTTCCTATCAGGCACCCACGCGGAGTCAGTGACCTCATCATCCCCTCCCTTCTCATCACTGGAGCAAACCTGGCAGTATGCTGCAGCTGGGGGAACATAACTGCCAGATTGCTGTCCTTGTTGGGCACCCCCTCTCTCTGGGCTCACGTTACTACCCCCTCTCTCTGGGCTCACGTTACTACCCCCTCTCTCTGGGCTCACGTTACTACCCCCTCTCTCTGGGCTCACGTTACTACCCCCTCTCTCTGGGCTCACGTTACTACCCATTCTCTCTGGGCTCACGTTACTACCCATTCTCTCTGGGCTCACGTTACTACCCCCTCTCTCTGGGCTCACGTTACTACCCCCTCTCTGGGCTCACGTTACTACCCCCTCTCTCTGGGCTCACGTTACTACCCCCTCTCTCTGGGCTCACGTTACTACCCCTTCTCTCTGGGCTCACGTTACTACCCCCTCTCTCTGAGCTCACGTTACTGCCTTCCTCTAGCTGGGTTCCATCATCGGAGCCTTCAAAACGCTGGGCATCCTCTTGGAGCATGTACCCAACACGGTGGTCAAACAGTTTGGGGGACTCCTCAGGAGGACATGGTGAGGCTAATGAAGGAGTGACTGATGGCATTGAGCCGAGGGAAGAGGCCGCATTGGCAGCTGCTTTGCCAGACAAAGTACCCTGAGCCTGGGTGAGAGAGGATGAGGACGGTTTGGTCATCCACTCTACCAAGTCTTCGGCATGTTGCGGCTCAACATGGCCAGCTGCTGAAAAGAAGAACAAGCGTGCCCCACGGCCACGTGCTGATGAGGATGCACCGTGTCCACGACCAGCACTGTTGCCTCTAGACACAGAGCCTGCTTGCCCTCTTTTATTGGCTTGTGACTGTCTGCCTCTCCTTGTTTGCCTTCCAGACATACTAATGGCCTGCAGTGAGATGTAGCTGCACAAAGGTGGGATGTATGTGTATGTATGTATTGTGACAGCAGGAAGGTAAAGTCACCTGGTTGCATCCAGGGGGGTAGATATATTTCGCCCAGATTCAGGCTTTACGCCGACTTATACAACTAGGTGGAGAGTTGTATAAGGCTAGTGGGCTCATGGATGACTCATACCTCTAGGGAGAGTGCTGGGCGTCGTACAGACAGGGAGTTGATGAGGCCAGCTGAAGCTTGTCAGCTCATTTAGGCCTCTATAAAAACTCCCAGCTTCATTAGATGTTAGCTCATGCCTGGACCCAGACCTGTGTGGACTGTCTAGGGCAGTGTTTCTCAACTCCAGTCCTCAAGGCGCCCCAACAGGTCATGTTTTCAGGCTCTCCATTGTTTTGCCCAGGTTATTTGATCAGTTTAACTGCTTTAGTAATTCCCACAGCTGTTTCATCTGAGGGAAATCCTGAAAACATGACCTGTTGGGGCGCCTTGAGGACTGGAGTTGAGAAACACTGGTCTAGGGAGAGTGAACCCCTGTGCGGTGAGACAAAGCCTGTGTGGCTATTTGCTTGGACATTTAAAACCAGGGACTTAGGGACTAGGACAGCACTAGGCTGATCCCAGTTGTTAGTTAGGAAACCTGTATGTTTAGTCAGAGGTCAACTTGACCAGGATTTATTTTGGTTATGTTTCTTTTGCTTTGCTGTGTTTTGTCACTGTAAATAGAAAATAAACCGCACCTTTTTTGATTTTGAAAACCACAACCTCCGTTTGCTGGGCCTGTTTTGTGTGGGGAGCCCATCCCGGGGGTCACACACACCCGCTGCCGAGCTAACCCCCTCACAGTTGGTGGAGAACCAGTGGCAGTTTTTTTTTAAGCCAGCATGGAGGAGATACTGAAGCAGCTGGCTCTAGCAAATGCCAATCAACAGCAGACAAATGCAGGTTTGCAAAGGAGCCTTGCAGCCCAGCAGCAGACAAACGCAACTTTGCAACAGAGTCTGGAGGCTCAGCAACGAGCCCAGCAGCAATCTGAGGCCCGCTTCATAGACCTGTTGCAGAAGCAAGAGCAGAGACTACAACAACAGATGGAAGCAGTAATGCAGCAACGTCCGCAGACCAGTGAGGAAAGCCGTCCCACTAATACCGCGTCCTTTGGGGTGAGTCGTTTATTGACAAAAATGACTGGAGAGGATGATCCAGAGGTATTTTTGACCACATTTGAAAGGACCGCTGAAAGAGAAAAGTGGCCTGAGGAGCAGTGGGCTGGACTGGTGGCTCCTCTGTTAACTGGTGAATCACAGAAAGCTTACTATGACCTAGAGCCTAACCAAGCAAAAGACTATGTGATGCTAAAAGCTGAAATATTGGCAAGGCTGGGTGTCACCCAGGCTGTCCGGGCTCAGCGTGTGCATAACTGGACTTTCCAGCTTGGAAAACCCCCCAGGTCTCAAATGTATGATCTCATTCACCTGAGCAGAAAGTGGCTACAGCCAGAGACTTTGTCCGCACCAAAGATTGTGGAACGTGTTGTAATGGATCGGTTTTTGAGAGCTCTTCCTACTGCCATCCAAAAGTGGGTAAGCCATGGAGACCCAGAGACGGCCGATGGTCTTGTGGATCGTGTGGAGAAATACTTGGCTACAGAGAACCTGACGGCCTCTTCCAGAGACACTCGGACTTTCCACCCTAAGACCAGACCATCCCCAGGGGCGGATAAGAGGATTCCAAGGGGTGAGGGTGGAGAGAGTGAGAGGGTGGGAGCTCTACCCCAAGTTTGGCGAGAACAGCCTGGGAAATCAGCGGCTCAAGAGGCGGCAAAAAGGATCGTTTGCTACCGCTGCCGGCAAGCGGGACATATTGCAGCCAATTGCCCGGTTGTGGAGGAACCCATGCAGTGTGACTTTCTGACGGGCAGACGTCAGTCGCTGTGTGCGACAGTCGCATGCACTGCCATTCGAGGAACTGAGAAACATTGATGCAAAATGTGTGTTAATGGTAGAAATGTTGTGGTATTGCTGGATTCAGGTAGCCTTGTGACCCTGATAAAGGCTGAGTTAGTTAAAACAGAGGTCTCTGGGAATAGCAAGGTAGCTGTTATTTGTGTGCATGGGGACACCCGAGAGTATCCAGTGACTACAGTGTGTTTCGAGACCCCCAAAGGTACCCTCTCTCATCCAGTGGGCTTAGTATCTCAGTTACCGCATGACGCCATTGTGGGAAGGGATTTTCCGAAGTTCTGGGAACTGTGGGATGATCCTGAGCCCCTCACTGGTGCCCCTATGTACCAGGAATGTGATAGCCAGAACTCCCCTGAGAGTGGTGAGGACTCTCCGGAATTTCCCTTATCAGTATTGGCAGGGGAGACTCAAGAAACTGGAGAGGAGCCCACCTCCTCAGACGAAAACCTACCGTCTGTGGAGTTTTCTGATCTTGAGGTTCACAGGGAAAACTTTGCCACAGAACAGTTGAAAGACCCCGCCCTAATAAAGGCACGGGAAAACGTAGTGAAAATAGATGGCGAGTTAGTGAACCCAGATAATACCTGCACTTACCCATACTTCAGCGTAGAGAAGGACCTACTGTATCGGGTGGCAAAAAGGGCAGAAGAAACCGTTGAGCAGCTTGTGGTGCCCAAACCTTACAGGAAGTTGGTGTTGGAGTTGGCCCATGGGCACATTCTTGGAGGTCATCTGGGGACAGAGAAAACCCGAGAGAGGGTATTACAGAGATTCTATTGGCCGGGGGTGATGAAGGACGTAGAAAATTATTGTTCCTCCTGCCCTGTGTGTCAGAGGTTGGCCCCGATGCCACATTTCCGTAGCCCGCTGGTCCCTCTACCCATCATTGAGGTCCCGTTTGAGAGGATCGCCATGGATTTGGTAGGTCCTATAATCAAGTCCGCTAGAGGGCACCAGTACATATTAGTTATAATGGACTATGCCACCCGTTATCCAGAAGCGATCCCTCTCCGAAATACCTCGGCCAAAACCATAGCCAAAGAGCTATCTCTTGTTTTTAGCCGGGTGGGTATTTGTAAAGAACTGCTTACGGACCAAGGTACACCCTTTATGTCCCGGGTTATGAAAGAGCTGTGTAAATTGTTCAAAGTGACGCAATTGCGTACGTCTGTGTATCACCCCCAAACCGATGGGCTGGTTGAAAGATTCAACAAAACCCTAAAACAAATGTTGAAGAAAGTGGTGGATAGAGATGGAAAGGATTGGGACTGTTTACTTCCTTATTTGATGTTTGCTATTAGGGAGGTGCCCCAATCCTCTACGGGATTCTCCCCCTTTGAGTTACTGTATGGGAGACACCCAAGAGGGCTGTTGGATATTGCCAAGGAAACTTGGGAAAGTGAGAGTTCTCCCCACAGGAGTGTGATTGAGCATGTCGCCCTGATGCAAGATCGAATTGCACAGGTAATGCCCATCGTGAAGGAACATTTGGCCCAAGCGCAGTTGGCACAGCAGAGAGTGTACAACCGTGGAGCCAAGACCCGTACCTTTTCCCCGGGGGATAGGATATTGGTACTTGTCCCTACGGTTGAAAGTAAATTCCTTGACAAATGGCAAGGCCCCTACGAGATAATGGAAAAAGTGAGCGAAGTGAATTACAAGGTCAGACAACCAGGAAGGCGAAAGCCCGAACAGATCTATCACGTTAATCTGTTGAAAGCCTGGAGGGATAGAGAGTCCCTAGTCGCAGACACTTGGTCACCAGCTCAAACTGGTTGCGTGATTCCTGAGGTTGGAATAGCAGCCACCTTGTCACAACCCCAACAACAGGAGGTTAAGGAGTTTGTGCTTCGCAACAAGGAGGTATTCTCTGAGCTGCCGGGACAAACATCTGGGGTAGAGCATGACATCATTACCCCGCCCGGTGAAAGGGTGAAGTTAAAACCCTATCGGATCCCAGAGGCTCGACGGGAGGCAATACGGGAGGAAGTACAGAAAATGCTGAACTTAGGGGTGATAGAGGAGTCCCAAAGTGATTGGTCTAGTCCCATCGTGTTGGTGCCTAAACCGGATGGGAGCTGGCGATTTTGTAACGATTTTCGTCAGTTGAACAAAGTTACAAAATTTGACACCTACCCCATGCCACGTATAGATGAGTTGATCGACCGGCTGGGAACAGCCCGATACATGACGACTCTTGACCTCACAAAAGGGTATTGGCAAATCCCCCTGGCCAAGTCGGCCAAAGAGAAAACCGCATTTGTAACCCCAGACGGGGCGTTCCAATATAAAAGAATGCCGTTCGGGTTACAGAATGCGCCGGCCACATTCCAGCGGAAAATGGACCAGATGCTGAGGCCCCATCGGAAGTATGCTGCGGCTTACCTGGATGACGTAATTGTCCATAGCACAGATTGGGCCTCACATCTGCCAAAAGTGCAAGCAGTCCTGGACTCTGTTCGGGAAGCGGGGTTTACGGCTAACCCCAAGAAGTGTACCATTGGGCAGGAGGAGGCCAAATATCTTGGGTACACCATTGGGAGGGGAGTAATAAAACCCCAACTCAACAAAGTCAAGGCCATCCAGAGTTGGCCACGTCCCAACAGCAAGAAGCAGGTACGAGCCTTTCTGGGAATCGCTGGGTATTATCGGCGATTCATTCCCCACTTTGCTTCTAAGGCTGTGCCCCTAACCAACCTGACGAAGGGGAAAGGGTCGGTCATGATTAAATGGACCCCCGAGGCTGAGGCAGCATTCCAATTCTTGAAACAAGCCTTATGTAGCCAGCCAGTGTTGTACTCACCCGACTTCTCTAAAGACTTTGTCGTACAAAGTGATGCGTCAGATGTGGGGTTAGGAGCAGTATTGTCCCAGGTCTGGAACGGGGAAGAGCACCCAGTCATTTACCTCAGCAGGAAGTTGAAGTCCCATGAGGTAAATTACGCCACGGTTGAAAAGGAGTGTTTAGCGGTGAAGTGGGCTCTAGATTCCCTTCGGTACTACCTGCTAGGTAGGCACTTTGACATGGTTACGGATCACGCTCCGTTAAAGTGGATGGCTCAAAACAAGGAAACAAATAGAAGAGTGAATAGGTGGTTCCTGGCCCTCCAGGAATTCAACTTCACAGTAAAGCATCGCCCTGGCGTTCAAATGGGGAATGTGGATGCTTTGTCTCGAGTACATGAATGCCTGATTGCTGGTGTTCCAACCCCGAGGTTAAAACAAGAGGGGGGGGTATGTGACAGCAGGAAGGTAAAGTCACCTGGTTGCATCCAGGGGGGTAGATATATTTCGCCCAGATTCAGGCTTTACGCCGACTTATACAACTAGGTGGAGAGTTGTATAAGGCTAGTGGGCTCATGGATGACTCATACCTCTAGGGAGAGTGCTGGGCGTCGTACAGACAGGGAGTTGATGAGGCCAGCTGAAGCTTGTCAGCTCATTTAGGCCTCTATAAAAACTCCCAGCTTCATTAGATGTTAGCTCATGCCTGGACCCAGACCTGTGTGGACTGTCTAGGGAGAGTGAACCCCTGTGCGGTGAGACAAAGCCTGTGTGGCTATTTGCTTGGACATTTAAAACCAGGGACTTAGGGACTAGGACAGCACTAGGCTGATCCCAGTTGTTAGTTAGGAAACCTGTATGATTAGTCAGAGGTCAACTTGACCAGGATTTATTTTGGTTATGTTTCTTTTGCTTTGCTGTGTTTTGTCACTGTAAATAGAAAATAAACCGCACCTTTTTTGATTTTGAAAACCACAACCTCCGTTTGCTGGGCCTGTTTTGTGTGGGGAGCCCATCCCGGGGGTCACACACACCCGCTGCCGAGCTAACCCCCTCACAGTATTGTGTATATATATATATATATATATATATATATATATATATAATATAATCTATACTGATTATACTGCAGCTAGCAGAATCAACTGCCTGCTGTGGTATTAGTATGAGAACACTAGCAATTGTCTTCAGGTAGCTTTAGGTGCACACTGTGCAAAGGACACAGTACACTAACTGAAAATACTTGCAGCTCCCTGCCTGTGGTATTAGTATGAGAACACCACCAATTGTATTTGGGTACCTTTAGGTGAACGCTGTGCAAAGGACACAGTACACTAAGTGAAAATACTGCAGCTAGCACAATCACCTGCCTGCCTGTCAGTATAGAGAATAACAGGAACGGATCTAGCTAAACTGAATACAGTGTATAAATATATATACAACACCTAGGGTGCATATATATCCTCTACACACTGTAACTGCAGATAACTGACTCGCCTGCCTGCTCTATCTAACTCAAATCAAATTACATTGTCTCTCTCTCTCTCTCTCTGTCTTCTAAGTTAACCAACACCACAACACACTACACAAGGCCGCCACACCGGCGGCCTTATATAGTGTGGGGCGTGTACCTACTCCTCTGAGCCTTGGTTGGCCAAAGCCACCCTGGCTTTGGGCAATTACGGCTCTCTGTACTTACGGCGCTGTGATTGGCCAAGCATGCGGGTCATAGTGCATGCTTGGCCAATCATCAGCCAGCAATGCACTGCGATGCCGCAGTGAGTTATGGGCCGTGACGCGCCACTCGAATTTGGCGCGAACGGCCCATAATGTTCGAAATTCGGCGAACAGGCGATGTTCGAGTCGAACATGTATTCGACTCAAACTCGCAGCTCATCCCTATTTAGCAGATTGCTGGCATCACAGGAGTGGTAGAATATTGTTGGAATATAGGATTGGTCAATCTCTGCTTGCAGTAATCCCCCCCCAGTTTGTATTTTCATGTTTGGTCCATCGGGGGGTGCTGTGGAGCTCGGTGGTGTTTCTTGTCACATGGTTGGTGGGTGTTATGGCTCTGCAGATACAATGTAACATCTTGTCTGCCCGTCCTCCCTTGCAGATTGTCGTGAAGAGCAGTACCCGTGTACCCGCCTGTACTCCGTACACAAACCCTGCAAGCAGTGCCTGCAAGGGATCTGCCTGTACAGGTAAGTGACTCTCTAAAAAACAGACCGGCCCCCCTGGCTGCACCCGCTCACCCTGTGATTGCTACAAAGCTACAATGTACAGTCTGATCACTGGGGGAGGGGAGACTGAGGAAACCCTTCCTCCTGCCTGCAACAGACCGATGGCATCATCTCAGTCTAGGCACAGTCACTGATTGGAGACCAAAGATGACTTTTTAATGATAAAAGGTGGAGCTTTTCAGAACAGTGATCCTGTTCCTGTATATTGTGACATGTCGGGGATTTATTATATATCTGATCTCCGGGATAATAAATCCATCGGTCATGTGACTTCTTCCGGAATCTTCTTCCAGATCTGTAATCCAGTGTGAGATTTCCTGTAATAAAGACCGCCCACTGCTGCTCTCTCTCCTTGTGCAGGGTGACTGGTCTTGTCTCCGCCCCCTCCTGTAGTAGGTGGAGCCTGTTGAACCCCTCCCACTGCTCTGCTCTTTTTCTCCTTGTGCAGGGTGACTGGTCTTGTCTCCGCCCCCTCGTGTAGTTTTCTGTAGTGGGTGGAGCCTGCTGGGCCCCTCCCACAGCTCTGCTCACTCTCCTTGTGCAGGGTGACTGGTCTTGTCTCCGCCCCCTCTTGTAGTTTTCTGTAGTGGGTGGAACCTGCCAGGTCCCTCCCACAGCTCTGAACAGTCTATGTACAGTGATGATGTCACTGCGACGTTTACAAGGTAATATCTGGGTGTGTAAAGGCATTTGGCGCACACGAAGTAGATTTAGAACCTTTGTGGCGATTGAGGAATATATTTAAATGAAATAAATTGTCCCCGCAGTTTCAGGTTTATCAATAATGATAAATGTTTTCTCTCTGACTCCGGACACTGATCTGCTGGTTTCTCTTTTGCAGTCTGCGGCGCATGTATGTAATAAACAAGGAGATCTGTACCCGCGTGGTGTGCCAACACGACGAGCTACTGAGAGGTGAGTGCATAAAACTGGTGTAAGGGGGCGGGGCTTAATTGCTGGGTGCAGGAAGGCAGGGCAGCCAATTGGGGGGCTCATTGCTGTTCTTTGAACTGCGCTATTCATTAGGAACATTGATGGGTAACAGTGCCGTGTATACTGACCTCTTTGGTTGGGGAGGGGGGCTGGGTTAGGAAGGGGGGCTGGGGGATTGGTTGGGAAGGGGGGCGGGGGAGTTGAGAATGGGGGGTTGGGGGGGTGGGGGAGTTGGGAAGGGGGGGCTGGGGGGTTTGAGGTTGGGAAGGGGGGCTTGGGAGGCTGGGTTGGGAAGGGGGGGTCGGGGGAGTTGAGAAGGGGGGATTGGGTGGGGAAGGAGGGCTGGGTTGGGAAGAGAGGGGCTGGGGGGTTGAGGTTGGGAAGGGGGGTTGGGGGGCTGGGTTGGAGAAGGGGGGCTGGGTTTGGAAGGGGGCGGGGGAGTTGGGAAGGGGGGCTGGGGGGGTTGAGGTTGGGAAGGGGGGTGGGAGGGTTGGGTTGGGAAGGGGGTGGGGGGGCTGGGCTGGGAAGGGGGGCGGGGGAATTGGGAAGGGGGGGCTGGGGGGTTGAGGTTGGGAAGGGGGGCTGGGTTGGGAAGGGGGGCTTGGGGGGCGGGGCAGTTGGGAAGGGGGGGTTGAGGTTGGGAAGGGGGGTTGGGAAGGGTGTCTGGGGGGGGGGTTGGGTTGGGAAGGGGCGTGGGGTTGGGTTATGCTCTTTAAAGAAACCCTGTCACCAACTGCAGGTAAAAGCACAAAATATTTGAAATGTTTCTTTTCTTTAATGATTCTTCATGTGAATGTAATGTGCCCCTGATCTCAGTATAACTAAAATCTGACTACTGCTGGAGAGTCAATCCCTAGCACAGGCCCCTCCCACCTTGCCCCTCTCCTGGGAGTGTCTAATTATTTTCTGTGCTGGCCCAGCTGCTCTGCCCCCTCCCCTCCCTATGTGGTCTCCACCTCTCCAACTCTGTCTGCTGAAATAAAAAATATCACCTGCGCTAGGAGAGGAATGTAGACAGTGTGTGTGTATACATATAATATATATATATATATATTTCTCAGGGAGCTGCTGTTATACTAGTGCCCTCTAGTGGCACATTCTGAGATAATTAAAGTATAACTAAAGGCAAAACTTTTTTTTTTTTCGTTTTGAATAGAGTACAAAGGGATTAGAACCCCTGTCAGACTTTATTGCTGTCTGCCGCCCGCCGTTGGGTAGAGTCACCCTCTCCATTACCATTATCATTGAAAGTGTGAAAGTTAAAAAAAATCCCAAATTTTGTGTTATCCCCAGAAAAGTAATAGAGGAGAAAACTTCCAATGGTGACACTGGGTTCTGGTGACCTGGGGGGGTTCCCCAAGGAATTCCCTTAATTTGCAGGGATTTCCTCTCACTTCCTCTTTGGCTATGGGACAGGAAGTTAAGGGAAATCTCTGCACTGGGACACCGATGGCGAAAATAAAATCTGCTGGGGGTTATAACCCTCCCTTGGAACCCTTTCACACTACTGCGACTTGGCGGTCGCGATTTCGCTGCGATTTCAGGGAGACTTGAGGTCTATGAACCTGAACTCGCATCAAAGTAGTGCAGGGACTATTTGAAGTCGGCACAACTTGAAGTCTTACCAATATGAATGGTTGTCATTGGGAATCATTGGGAACAACTTGTCATGTGACTTTGCAGTCCCAAGTCGCAGGACAAGTCGTACAAGTGTGAATGGGGCCTTGGGGGTTACTCTATCCAAAATGAAAAAACAAGTTTTGCCTCTAGTTCTACTTTAATAATACCAGCACTTCTAAAGTGAGAACAAAGTCAAACAATTCATACTAAGGCTAATTTCACACTGGGATTGAGAGCAGGCGTTGGAGGAGGGGGGCGTTTTTAATGTAAATAATACAATGGACCGCACACAGTGCTGTTCACATTATGAAGCGTTCGCGTCGTGTCACCTGAAGCCTCATGTCAAGTCAGGAGGCGTTTGAAGCCTTTCAACGCCTCCCATTCAAGTCTATGGTAACGCCCCACAAAACGCACCGACAGGTGTTTATGGCGCATTTTACAAAATTGGTTTTAAAAACAAAATTAATTAATTAATATAATGTCCCACCATACCCACTAATGATAGAGGAGAGCAGAGTGTCCTGCGGGCATTTTCATGCGGGCATAGTCCTAAAACTTCTGAGGGTGAATGCAAAGACATTCACCAAGAAGCCACACCCCCAATTCTTGATTTCCTGTAATGTCACTTCCCTTATAAAAACAGGCGTTCGGGGAGCGTTTTTAACTTCTCATTAACGCTTGTAAAATGCCAGTCTGACGCCCATTCTAAAGCTCAAGCCCCATTGATACGAGTCTAACGGCATTTCTAACGCTATTGAAGCATTTGTTCAGAATTACAAATGTAGTCAAGTGTGAACAAGCCCCAATGTGTACCAGTTCATCCATTGGCTTAAAAATGTGCCTAAAGTACGTGGACAGCCCCCAGGCCTTTTTTTTGGCGGGCAGCCCCCCAGGCCTTTTTTTTGGCGGGCAGCCCCCCAGGCCTTTTTTTTGGCGGGCAGCCCCCCAGGCCTTTTTTTTGGCGGGCAGCCCCCCAGGCCTTTTTTTTGGCGGGCAGCCCCCCAGGCCTTTTTTTTGGCGGGCAGCCCCCCAGGCCTTTTTTTTGGCGGGCAGCCCCCCAGGCCTTTTTCTTGGCGGGCAGCCCCCCAGGCCTTTTTCTTGGCGGGCAGCCCCCCAGGCCTTTTTTTTTGGCGGGCAGCCCCCCAGGCCTTTTTTTTTGGCGGGCAGCCCCCCAGGCCTTTTTTTTTTGGCGGGCAGCCCCCCAGGCCTTTTTTTTTTTGGCGGGCAGCCCCCCAGGCCTTTTTTTTTGGCGGGCAGCCCCCCAGGCCTTTTTTTTGGCGGGCAGCCCCCCAGGCCTTTTTTTTTGGCGGGCAGCCCCCCAGGCCTTTTTTTTTGGCGGGCAGCCCCCCAGGCCTTTTTCTTTGGCGGGCAGCCCCCCAGGCCTTTTTCTTGGCGGGCAGCCCCCCAGGCCTTTTTCTTGGCGGGCAGCCCCCCAGGCCTTTTTCCCGCCTTTTTCCCGGTGAACAGCCCCCAGGCCTTTTTTTTGGCAGGCAGCCCCCAGGCCTTTTTCCCAGTGGACAGCCCATGGTTTCACGCAAGTTCAGCACTTCTTGGCCTCTCTGTCTTTTCCGACATAGGCATGTCTCCGAGAAACGCATGAGGCTCCTCCAATCAGAGTTTTTCCGCTACCTCCAACACTGGATATCATACCTCCGTCGCAGCTCTACCTACCCCCTTTCGGAAGACATCCTTTAAACACACCTGCCAACACTCCCCGGGTTCCCCTGGTCTCATCTCTACAATATATGCATCCCTGAATAGTAGAGCGTCCCCTACTTCTCTCTCATATGTTTCTTAGTGGGAGCGGATCTTAGCGTCCATCCAAAATAGACCTAGCAGACTGGAGCAAGGCCTGGTCCTCCGTAGCAAAACGCTTATTAAATATTGCCTCCTTAGAGGCTGGCTACTGTGCCCTTGTCTAAATTAAACGCCTTTTTTGTATTAATAGTTTACATCACCAATTATATACACCGTGGCTGGTCCTCCTTTTACATCTTATTTTGTCCTATGTCCCCCTACCCCCCATTCAGATACTCCTACGCTGGTACTGGGTTCCTCCAGCTCGTATTGCCCATGCCAACCCTAGTCTTGGTGACCGCTGTTTCCGGGTCTGTGACCATCGCAGGGACCAGTGTTGCCAACCTACCAGATTGAAATTTACTGACACAACACCCAAAATTTGCTGACACAGCCAAGTTTTTACTGACATTTTCAAAAGTTACAAAATTACATTTTTAACTGCAAATTAGAGTATTTAGGCAACAAACAAATACAATATGCAATTAGCAATATGATTTAAGGTAGATAATAAGGCAAAAAAACATTTCCAATTTTATTTTCGAAATAGTAAGTAAGTAGCTCAGGGACAGGCTTTAGGAGGGCAAGAAATTAGAATGGGCGGCACACACATAATATTGACAGTGACAGTGACAGCAGTGTGCAGTAGCACAGATGATGATGAGACCTCATCGACACAACATATCCCATGTAGGGTGACCACATTTCCAAACTACCATTCAGGGACACCCCCCTTCCCAAAAATCAGCTTGTGCTGTAACCAATCACATCACAGTGTTTGGACACACGAGGCGGGATTTATGATTTCTCCAATCACAAGCAGGGGGCGGGGATTGTGCTCCTCCAGGCATTTCCGGCCAGGACAAGTACTGTCAGTGAGTAAAGCGGTGATGTGGCGGCTTTTTTTGGGGGCATCAGATTGGCCCGGGGGGGTGGCTGTGTCAGTTTCATTCCGGGACACCTGTATTGTCCTGGAATGAAGGTGCTCCGGACCTGGGACAGACCTGCAGAATCCGGGACTGTCCCGGGCAATCCGGGACACGTGGTCACCCTAATCCCATGCTGAGTCACAGTGACAGTCTCTCTCCAAGCCAAGTGATCCCTCCAGTCCACTCAAGTCTAAACAGCACTGACGGTCCCGGTTTAATCCTGCTTTGCTCCTATACCGCAGACCCACACACAAGGCTCTGGCCGCTTTGCTTGGCTCCATTGCACCATGACATCACGTGACATGCTCAGGCACCGCCTCTGCCAGAGCCACCCAATCACAATGTAGTAGGCACTCCGATGGTCTCAGCTCCGGACCAAGCTGAGCGTCACAGCCATATTTTTTACTGGCAACCTTTTACTTTTACTGGCAGGAGGAAATTGCCTGCCTTTTTTTACTGGCTGCCAGTAAAAATACTGACGGTTGGCAACACTGGCAGGGACGTTTTGCACATATGGTGGGCTTGCCCACGAATGATAGGGTTTTGGTCCCGACTCTTCGGCCTGCTACTCTATTTCACCTGCCTATCCGAGAAGAATGATAAACTGGCCCTGCTGCACTGCCCCATCCCGGGCCTCTATTCTCGTTGGCAGAAGTTGGCAACTTGCATCTTTTTAGTCTGCCAAGACCTGGAGGAAGTATACGGTTCCCTTTCAGGGCGTTAGAAGCGCGTATGACAGCTCTTATGCTCACTGAACAGATGGCTAGCATCCTCAAGGACTCTCACGCCAAATTTTTTACGTTTTGGGAACCTTGTCTCCAATACGCCTTCCCCCTCACTTCCTCCATCTAGCATCGGACGCCTGTGACCGACCCGCCTGATGATCCCGAGTCCATATATCCCCCCCTTACACTTCCTCTTTCTTTTCTTTCTGTTGACTTACCTCATTCTCTCCCCTTTCCCTTTCGTTTTGTCTTTTTCTTCCCTATTCTTTTGGGGCCCGCACCCCTCCCCCCCCTTTTTTGTGGTTACCTTGCACTCCTTGAGTGCGTAATTAACTACTTAAGTACCGGGCCTATTTTTTCAAACTTGGTTTTTAACAAGCTAAAAATCTTTTTTTTTTTTTGCTAGAAAATTACTTGGAACCCCCCAAACATTATACATTTTTTTTCAGACACCCTAGAGCAGGGGTCTTCAAACTACGGCCCTCCAGGTGTTCAGGCACTACAATTCCCATCATGCCTAGCCATGTCTGTGAATGTCAGAGTTTTGCAATGCCTCATGGGACTTGTAGTTCCGCAACAGCTGGAGGGCCTTAGTTTGAGGATCCCTGCCCAGAGAATAAAATGGCGGTCGTTGCAATACTTTGTCACACCGTATTTGCACAGCGGTCTTACAAGCGCAATTTTTGGGGAAAAAATACACTTTTCTGAATAAAAAAATAAGACAATGGTAAAGTTAGCCCAATTTTTTTCTATATTGAGAAAGATAATGTTGCACTTAGTAAATGCATGTCACGCTTTAAAATTGCGTCCACTCGTGGAATGGCGACACAGTTTGACCCTTAAAAATCTCCATAGGCGACATTTAAAACTTTCTACAGGTTACCAGTTTTGAGTTACAGTGCAGGTCCAGGGCTAAAATTATTGCTCTCGCTCTAACAATCGCGGTGATACCTCACATGTGTGGTTTGAACACCGCTTTCATATGCAGGCGTGACTTAGGTATGCGTTTGCTTCTGCGCGCGAGCGCGGCGGGACGGGGCGCTTTACATTTTTATTTTTCTTATTTATTTAACTTTCAAAAATAAATAAAAATTAGGGTCACTTTTATTTCTATTACAAGGAATGTAAACATCCCGTGTAATAGAAAAAGAGCATGACAGTTCCTCTTTAATGTGAGATCTGGGGGGTCAAAAAGACCTCACACCTCATATTTACACTAAAATGTAAGTCTTTTTTGTTTTTTTTCCAATAAAAAACAATTTCCCCTTAAAGACCATTGGGTAAAAGTGACTTTCCTTCCGCCATCCAATGGCATGGAGCCGAGTGGGGGGGCCATCTTTCCTTCACTCAACTCCATGCCTCGGAGAAGATCTGTAAAAAAGAGAGGACCAAAATCCCTCCTGAGATGTGTGGAAACCTGATCACCACCTACAAGAAACGTCTGACCTCTGTGCTTCCCAACAAGGGTTTCTCCACCACATACTAAGGGGATCAAATACTTATTTTACTCCATTTATAACATTTGTATCATGTGATTTTTCTGGATTTTTGGTTGATATTCTGTCTCTATCATATATGTAGCAATACCCCCCAGAGGGCCGCTGGATTAATTTTGTCGAGTCACCAGGCCCTTCCTGAGATACCAGCCTTCAGCTCGGTCCTCTCCAGTAGGGTCCTCCCCTGGAATCTTCTCAGTTTAAGTGGCCTCTTCCCTTAGGACAGGCAGCACAGGACCACCTTCAGTTAAGTAGGCCCCAGACAAGCTTCTGGGTCTACTTGCAGCAAGCACAGCAGCATAGCCTCAGGCCTGGAGGGCCATGAGGCAGGAAGGACCCCAAAGCACATGGCACTGCCCCTTAAGTATCCTTAGCCCAGCTACAAAGAAGCTCCCGATTGGGCTGTTTCTGGGGAAAGAATATCCAATGCACTTCAGCTGGCTGTATTTCTCACACTGGCCTGTGACAACAGTGACACCTACTGGAAACAGTGGGAAATGCACACAACTCAGCCAAAGCTGGAACAGAACCCAACACTTTACATCAGGGCTCAAAATTTCAAGTCCTGAGCTACTAGCTAGGCCTCAAGGGTTACTCGCCAACAGTGGGGGGATCGGATGATGACGGACGGTAGAGTTCGTTGTCATCCGATCCGATCTGCCAGACAGATGGAAAAGTAGGGTTTTCCTCCGTCACACTTTGGCGGATCGGAGCGGGTCGTATGTCAGCGGACATGTCACCGCTGACATCCGTGGCTCCATAGAGGTGCACGGAGCGTCAGACGGTTCAGGTCCGCCTAAAAAAAACTGACAGGCGGACCTAAACGGTCCGCCCGTGTGAAAGGGTCCGTAATCTTCTTCTTTTTTTTTTTGCAAAATCTTTTTTATTGAGATTTATATGAGCATGTAAATTTACCCACGCAGGGGCTTAACATTTGCCCACACAGGGGCAGTTCCTCTGTTGTGGCAACTCGCCGCAACAGGGCACAACACATAACACAAACATCCTAACTTAGCTTACATTATAACCCCAATTGTGGGGAGAGGGTTAGGTCAAGATAACCTGTGCTCAAATTGATATTGACAGGATAAGGTTACATGAGAAAAGTCGGGTCAATGAACAAAAAAAACAAAAAAAAAAAAAACATCGTCAATCTAGGTATTGGTCACTGCATCATTTGCCGTGGTACTATCATCTAGCCAACAACTCCATACCTTCTCAAATTTTTGTGGGCATCCCCTGTCCGAGTATGTGGCTTTATATAGGGGCAAACTAGCATTCACTAGGCTTTTCCAGAACCTGACAGAGGGGGGAGACGATTGTTTCCAGTTCATTGTAATGGCTTTGCGAGCATAGTATAGTAACATGGATATGAGTATTTTCCTGGCTCTGATCATCGACATTTGTTCAACCAGCCCCAGCAGACAATATATAGGTTCATAAGGAACACTAATCTTAGTGACCCTAGTAATCACCAGGAGTACTTCTTTCCAATAATGTGCGATTGCCGGGCAAACCCAGAAAATGTGGAAAAAGTCCCCCGGTTGATAGGAGCAGCGCCAGCACGCCGGAGAATGCGCCGGCGACATCTGGTGCAACCTGTGAGGTGTGTAGTGAGCTCTATGTACAATTTTGTATTGGACCAGTTTGTCTCTTGCTGAGAAGGGTCCGTAATCTTATTGGGGGATTGTATGGTCTGGTGGCAGGGTCTCTTTATAAGATTCCGGAAAAACTGTTGAGATAAAAGCATACCTCCCAACTGTCCTGGATTTGGAGCAATGCCCCTCTGTCCCCCATTCCTCCTCACTTGTCCCTCATGTTGGTCTGATCTCTATAGATGTCTATAAAATGCACTTTTTATCTATCAAAAAGTGTTTTCTAGCGCCAAACCTTTCATCTGATTTCCAAATTGCTGCATTTGTAAATTCCACAAGCCCAATATAAAGGAATAGTAGTGGTATAAAAAAGTACTTGTGGGTTTAACCAATCGTGTTTTTTTTTTTTTATTGTACAATTCTCCTTTAACCGCTTGAGGACCGCCGCACGCCGATGTACGTCGGCAGAATGGCACGGCTGGGCACAAGGGTGTACAGGTACGTCCCCTTTAAGAGCCCAGCCGTGGGTCGCAAGCGCGCCGCCGCGCTCGCGACCCGGTCCTCTTCTCCGTCACCATCCCCGCGGGAACAGCAGACCCGATCGCCGCCGGTGTCCCACGAATGGGTCACAGAGAGGAAGAACGGGGAGAGGTAAGTGTAAACAAACCTCTCCCTGTGCTTCCTAGTGAGACTGTCACTGATCGTCTGTTCCCCTGTCATAGTGAACGCTGATCAGTGAGGTCACACGCTAAGCCACGCCCCCCCACAGTAAGAAACACAAATCAGGGCACACTTAACCCCTACAGCGCCCCTCTCCTGGTTAACCCCTTCACTGCCAGTGTCATTTTCACAGTAATCGTGACAATGGTCCCAAAATAGTGTCAAAAGTGTCTGATGTGTCCGCCATAATGTCGCAGTCACGATAAAAATCGCTGATCACCGCCATTACTAGTAAAAAAATAATATTAATAAAAATGGCATAAATCTATCCCCTATTTTGTAGACGCTATAAATTTTGCGCAAACGCTTATTGCGATTTTTATTTATTTTTTACCAAAAATATGTAGAAGAATACGTATCGGCCTAAACTGAGGAAAAAAGTTTTTTTTATATATTTTTTGGGGATATTTATTATAGCAAAAAGTAAAAAAATAGGATTTTTATAACAGCTTACCTGTAAAATCCTTTTCTTGGAGTACATCACGGGACACAGAGCGACATAGTCATTACCAATGGGTTATATAGATACCGTCAGGTGCTGGCACTGGCAACTTCCAAAACCGGAAGTACCCTCCCCTATATAAGCCCCTCCCATCCGGGAGCACCTCAGTTTTGTAGCAAAGCAATAAGTGTCCCTAAAGAGGGGCGGGAGCTCTGTGTCCCGTGATGTACTCCAAGAAAAGGATTTTACAGGTAAGCTGTTATAAAAATCCTATTTTCTTTCTCGTACATCACGGGACACAGAGCGACATAGTCATTACTAATGGGATGTCCTAAAGCAATGCCCAATGAGGGGGGGGGATACACCATACATAAGCTGAGCGCTATCAGACATGAGGATCTTTTGCGGCCTGCAACACACTGCGCCCAAAGGCGACATCCTCCTGACTTCTAACGTCCACCTGGTAGAACCTAGTAAACGTGTGAACTGAAGACCATGTTGCGGCCTTACAGATTTGAGCCAGGGAGGCCTGGTGATGCACTGCCCATGAAGTTCCAACTGCTCTTGTGGAGTGCGCCCTAACTTTGAACGGAGGCGGTCTACTTCTCAAGCCATAGGCTTGTATTATGACCTGTCGAATCCACTTGGCTAAAGTAGATTTTGACGCTGCCTGACCCTTTCTGGGGCCTTCCGGCAGAATAAACAAAGTATCCGTTCTGCGAATCTGAGCAGTGGCTTTTAGATAAGCTTTAACTGCTCTTACTACATCCAAAGAATGCAATAACTTTTCCTCTACCGAAGTAGGTTTGGGGAAAAAAGAAGGAAGAACCACATCTTGGTTCAAATGAAAACTCGATACCACCTTAGGAAGAAAGGCTGGATGAGGACGTAACACTACTCTGTCCTTATGGATAACCAGATATGGCTCCTTACAGGACATAGCTGCTAATTCCGATACTCTTTTAGCCGAACAAATGGCTACTAGAAAAATCAATTTCCTGGTGAGAAGCACCAAGGAAATATGCTGTAGTGGTTCAAATGGTTGTTTCTGTAGAACCGACAAAACCAAGTTTAGATCCCATGGACATATGGGAATATTAACCGGAGGACTAATACGCATCACTCCTTGTATAAAGGCTTTGACTAGTGAATGCGAAGCCAAGGGCCTTTGAAAAAATATTGACAAGGCCGAAATCTGACCCTTGATAGTACTCAAGGCAAGCTTCCTATCTACAGCCCATTGTAGGAAGTCCAGAATCCTACCTATTACGTATTTACGTGGATGCCATTTCCTGGCCTCACACCAGGCGATGTACGCCTTCCAGATTCTATAGTAGATCTGCCTGGATACCGGTTTCCTGGCATTGATCATGGTAGACACCACAGCATTAGAGAGCCCTCTCTTTTTTAGAATGTGGGCTTCAATAGCCAGGCCGTCAAACCTAGGGCTGGTAAGGAAGGGTGGTATATCGGTCCCTGCGAAAGCAGGTCCGGACGATGTGGGAGGGTCCAAGGACTCCCCACAGACATTTTTACAATCTCTGCGTACCATGCTCTTCGGGGCCACGCTGGAGCCACCAGAATCACTGGTTTCTTTTCTACCCTGATTCTGCGGAGTAATCGAGGTAACAATTGTGGCGGTGGGAATGCATATATCAGCTTGAACTGATCCCAAGGGAACACTAGGGCATCCGAGCCGCAAGCTAGGGGATCCCTTGTCCAAGAGACAAACCTGTCCACTTTTGCGTTGAATCTGGATGCTAGCAGATCTACATCCGGTGTTCCCCACCGCTGACATATTGTCCGGAAAACCTCGGGATGAAGGGACCATTCCCCTGGGCATAATTGTTGGCGACTTAGAAAGTCCGCCTTCCAATTCTCCACCCCTGGAATGAATACCGCAGATATGGCTGGGACATATCTTTCTGCCCATCTCAGGATGTAATTTACTTCCCTTTGGGCTGCACGACTCCTGGTGCCCCCCTGACGATTGATATATGCCACTGCTGTGGCATTGTCTGATTGAACTCTGACAGGGGACCCTTGGAGTTTGGATGTCCATGCTACTAGGGCATACCGGGCTGCTCGTATCTCTAAGAGATTGATGGGCAGGGCCTTTTCTGCTTCTGACCACTTGCCCTGGAGAGACCATTGCTCCAGTACTGCTCCCCAGCCTATAAGGCTGGCATCTGTAGTGACCACCTTCCAGGAAATCGGACTGAAGGATTTCCCTCTTTCCAGATTCTGGGGAACCAACCACCAGCGGAGGCTCTTGCGAACGGAAGGGGACAAGGACATTGGTAAGTCCAGAGCCTGAACTTTTTTGTTCCAGGCTGACAGTATGGCCCTTTGCAAATTCCTTGAATGGAATTGACCGTAGGGTACTGCTTCGAATGATGCCACCATTTTTCCCAGCAGCCTCATGCACAGGCGTATGGATGGCTGTCTTTTTGAGCCCACTAAGTGGATCAAATCTCTCAAAGACGACCCCTTTTCTTGAGGCAAGAAAATTTTTCTCTGGTCTGAATCCAGCCTTAGCCCCAAGTATTCCAGACTTTTGACTGGTTTTAGGGCTGACTTGTCTCGGTTGATAATCCAACCGTGATATTCCAGATACTTGATTGTCTCGTGAACAACCACTTCTAGTTTTTCCACTGAGTGGTCTATCAGCAACAAGTCGTCTAGATATGCCATTATCGTTACACCTCGTGTTCTTAGATTGGCCAATAATGGGGCCAAAATTTTTGTGAACACTCTTGGTGCTGTGGCCAGACCGAAGGGTAAGGCTCTGAACTGAAAATGGCGGCCTTCTACCGCAAAGCGTAGAAATTTTTGGTGGGCTGGAAAGATGGGAATGTGCAAATAAGCATCCTTGATGTCGATCGAGGCTAACCATTCCTCCCCTTGTAGGGCAGTGGCTACCGATCGGATCGACTCCATCCGGAAAGTCCTGATATGCAGGAATTTGTTTAGCCCTTTTAGATTTAGTATGGGCCTCACGTCCCCGTTTGGCTTCGGAACTGTAAAGAGGTTTGAGTAAAACCCGAACCCCCACTCTTCCAGGGGAACCTCTATAATTACTGCTTGAAGCAATAATTGTTCTAGTGCCAACAGGAGGGATCCTCTCTTCTGGGGATCCCTTGGCACGTTTGACCTTATAAAGCGGGAAGAAGGGGAGTTTTTTAACTCCAATTTGTATCCCAGATTTACTGCGGAGAGCACCCATCTGTCTCGGATCGTGTCCCGCCAGGTCTCTGTGAACAACTGAAGTCTTCCCCCCACCCGATTGGGTGGGGGCAACCCTTCATGCATTTGACTTTGGGGGAGGTTTTGTACCTCTCCTGCTCCAGGGCTTTTTGTTACCCTGCAACTGTCCCTGATTTCTACCTCCGGGATTTGACCGAGGAGGCCGTCGGAACTGTTTCACAGCCGATGTCCTAGGGACTGGAGAGGCCGGCCTTTTAAAAGAGGGACCTCTAACTCTATTTTTAACCGGCAAAAGTGTACTTTTACCGCTGGAAATTCTCTGGATATACTTGTCCAGGTCTTCCCCGAATAAGCGCTCCCCATGAAATGGGAAGCTGACCAGCAATTTTTTACAGGGAGCTTCAGCAGACCAGTTCTTGAGCCATAGAAGCCTGCGCATATGTACTACAGACAGCGTAAGGCGGGAGGCCTGATGGATTGAATCCTTTATAGCGTCCACCGCAAAGCATAAGGCTCTAGGTAGATCAGCTAGGGCAAGAGCCTGCTGATCCGGCAAGTCCCTTAAGACCTGTTTCAACTGATCCTTCACTGCTTGGCAGACCCCAATAGCTGCCACTGCTGGTTGTGTCACCAATCCTGCTGTAGAAAAAGCAGATTTTATTAAGGACTCCAATTTTTTATCTATTGGGTCCTTGAACATTTGGACATTTTCCACCGGACATGTCAGTGATTTATTCACACAAGAGATGGCTGCGTCCACTGTAGGGACCCTCCATTTTCTGATGAACTTATCCTCCATGGGATAGACCACCGGAAATCTCTTGGGGGGAGTAAATATTTTGTCAGGATGCTCCCAATCCTGGTAAATGAGCCCCTCCAGTAAAGGATGGATCGGAAAGGAACAAACAGTCTGGGGAGCTTTTAGCGACCCCAACGAGGAGACAGAAGTGGAGGATGGCTCCGCAAGTGGCATTTTAAATGCTGATCGGACCATATTAGTCAGGGACTGAACCCATAACCTTTCAGCATGTGATGCTGAGAACGGCTCTTCCACTGTTGATTCCTCTGCAATCGAATCGACCTCATCCTGATCCCCCTCAGGTAGGTCGACCTCTGTATGGGACTGTTGCTCTGTTAACAGGCACTCTGAGGGGGGAGACGGAGATCGAGCGCTTTTCTCCTGTGACAGGGAAGCAGTGATCAATGCTGACAATCTCTCTTCCAGCCCTCCCAGAGCTGAGGAAAAAACCTCCTCTGTTACATACACAGGAGCAGGTGAACTGAGGACAGCCACAGTACCAGGTACTCCTGAGGGTGCTCTACGGTCACTAACCTCTGATTCTTCAGGGGAGACTGGTGCAGCCAAAGCATGCCCAAGATCCTCAGAGCCCGATGGAGACCCCCTATTCCTCCTGGAATTTCTAGTCCCGGAGTTTTTAGACGGCATATTCCTAAGCCACAAAGCTGAGGTATTCCAGCCGAAATACACCAGTTACTGATAATAGTCTAGCATAAATGCTGCTATAAGAAACAGTTGGTGTCTACTAATGTGCCTTTCTAGGGGATGCCTGTATCAACCGCTTGCTGTATGCCTTTAAATGTTGCCAGCTCTGTCTCTGTACTTCATAGCCAGCTTACTACAATATTGTGTTTTTTTTAAACTGCTGGGACGCCCGCACATGCGCAGAAGCGCTGCGGCGCGCACAGAGCGTCATCCCCCAGGCTCCGCCCCCTTTCCCGGCTCACCTCTATATATAGAGGCGCGTGCACGGCCACGTGCGCCTTCGGCGCTAATTTCAAAAATGGAAACAAGGGACAGGAGCCAGGGCCCCTCTTTGCCGCAGGCCGGGGGATGGACAAGCACTGCAACATGGCAGAGGAAGCAGTTTCCTATAAGAGAACTCACCATCTGCCTGGACTTTGCTCTGCTGAGAAGAAACTAGTCCACATGACAAGAAAACATTCCACAGCGGCCTCTAGTGGACAAACACAGGTACCGCAGTCTAATATATTAAATATATATATATAAAAAAAAAAAAATTTTTTTTTTTTTTTTTCTTGACCACCATTAAAAATTATTACATTTTTTTAGTAGTTACAGGCATGCACAGAATTTTGCGGGAATACCATTAGGTAACAGACAGAAAGACAAATTAGGCTTGGGGGTCCCCCAATAGAACCAAGTTCCTGAGGGCCCCCACTTACCTTTTCCTCGCCGCAGGACTCTGTTTGGTCCACAGAAGCCCAAACTTCACCTATCACGGCAGGCATTGTAATTAAACCCTCAGGGACCGGGTTCCCAAGGATTCCACTCCCCTGGACCTGTATAGCACCCTGCACAGAAAACATCTTGGTCGTGGGTATGACCAGAGCTCTGGATCCCAGGGTCCAGCCCTCCTAAGAGAGGCATTACAGGCAAAACCTTGCTCTTCTCTGCAAGGCCCGGGTACCGACCGTTTAGCTATGAAGCTTTTTTGGTCGGATCCGGAATAGCTTACTGAGGCCCAAAAGAACCTGTACGCAAGCTCAGTGAAAAACACATGTTTCTTCTTGGCCAACACCTTAGACACTGGCAAAAAACTGAGGTGCTCCCGGATGGGAGGGGCTTATATAGGGGAGGGTACTTCCGGTTTTGGAAGTTGCCAGTGCCAGCACCTGACGGTATCTATATAACCCATTAGTAATGACTATGTCGCTCTGTGTCCCGTGATGTACGAGAAAGAAATATTATTTTTTTTTCAAAATTGTCGCTCTATTTTTGTTTATAGCGCAAAAACAAAAAACCGCAGAGGTAATCAAATACCACCAAAAGAAATCTCTATTTGTGTGAAAAAAAAGGACGTCAATTTTGTTTGGGAGCCACGTCGCACGACCGCGCAATTGTCAGTAAAGGGACGCAGTGCTGAATCGCAAAAAGTGGCCAGGTCTTTAAGCTGCATAATGGTCCGGGGCTTAAGTGGTTAAGGGGGCGTGGCAAAGGGGTGTGCCCTATGCCAGTATCCTTCTGATAGGTGTCCCTCATTCCCATCTCAAAAAGTTGGGAGGTGTGTAAAAGTACGGCAGAAGCTGCACCTATGAAATTAGTTTTTTTTATGACGGGTCCCCTTTGTGTGTGATGCAGTGTCCCCTTGGCGCCGTGCACACTTGCTGGACTCGCTCTAACCTCTCTCTCTCTCTTCTCTCTCCAGCTGACTTCTGCAGAGACAAGTTCTCTCGCTGCCCCGTCTTCGCCGCCAGCGGGAACTGCCAGTCCATGGGATCTCAATGCAGCAAGAGCTGCGGCAGCTGCTAGAGGAAGAGTGCGTGCCGTGCAGGGAGGAGAACCCGCCACCAGAGGGCGCCCCGAACCCTCACTCGCAGTCAGTGTGATTACTGAAGGTGGGGGTGCGGGGGGTGCTAGTATTTTACCCATATTATTACCATTGTGTACTGTAAGTGCCGCAGCCCGGGGGGGGGGGGGGGGGGGGCGGCGCTGTGGCTGTTTTAGCCGTCTGTCCAGTGTCTATTATTGTGTCCTGTAGCCCAGCACACTGCACCGCTCCTCACAGTGACTCCGCTTTGCTTGGGACTGGCTTCCCCGGCAGCTGATGAGTCCGGGGGGGGGGGCTCCGGCCAGTCGCCTGCCGTGAAAGTGGGGGGGAGGGAGGGGTCATTATGGGTGATCAGAGGAAACACGGCTATGGCTCTTATAATGCCCCCCCCCCCCAGGGGCACCAGATTCATTTATTGTGTACTGTATGACTGTCTTCTGCCCCCTCCCCCCCCTGTCTGTCCATGCTTTAGACGCTGTCACCCCTCCCCCCTCTTTTTTATTTTCTTGTTGCTGAATTTTCCGCTTTTCATTATTGAATTTTGTTCGTTGGACTTTTTTTTGTAATTTTTGTTTTGTACAAAGATGAATAAAGTGCAGAATTTTACCGTCTGCTTCTTTGTATGTCGTCTGCATGTCGCCCTCGTAACATTAACATACAATGCAGGGGATGTCCCATACACGGGTCACTGCTCTGCAGCAAGGTAAGTGTCCCTGAGAAATGTATGAACCAAAATGGAGTTTGTTCATTGATGTGAACTGGATGACATTTAGTTTACGATGTGCCCTTCTTTGTGGCGTCTCATTGCTGCTGATCTCCTGCAGCCACTTCCTGTCTCCATGCACTCCAGTGATGGCTGCACGGCACTTTTCAGAGCGGGTTTCCTGATGGAGACAACGGTGGACCTCGCCTGTGTAATTGTGTGTCCTAATGGGCTTCTAATGGAGATCACAACACAGGAGAACTATTGGTAGACAGTTGTCACCCTAGAACAGGAAGTGCCCTCATGGCAGGATCGCCAAAGGGTATAATAATGAAAGCTGCAGATTGTAAAACTACTAAGGGCATCAAATACTTATTTATATCATGTGTTTTTGCTGGATTTTTGGTTGATATTCTGTCTCTATCATATATGTAGCAATACCCCCCAGAGGGCCGCTGGATTAATTTTGTCGAGTCACCAGGCCCTTTCTGAGATACCAGCCCTCAGCTCGGTCCTCTCTCCAGTAAGGTCCTCCCCTGGAATCTTCTCAGTTTGAGTGGCTTCTTCCCGCAGGCAAGACGGCACAGGACCACCTTCAGTTAAGTAGGCCCCAGACAGGCTTCTGGGTCTACTTGCAGCAAACACAGCAGCATAGCCTCTGGCCTGGAGGGCCATGAGAAAGGAAGGACCCCGAAAGCACATGGCACTGCCCCTTAAATATCCTTCCCCAGCTACAAAGAAGCTCCTGATTGGGCTGTTTCTGGGGAAAGAATATCCAATGCACTTCAGCTGGCTGTATTTCTCACACTGGCCTGTGACAACAGTGACACCTACTGGCAACAGTGGGAAATGCGCACAACTCAGCCAAAAAAAATGCACACGTTTTTTTTTTTCAGTTTTTTTCCTGAAGGCTTTTTTGTTTTTTTCCACAAAATTGGAAAAATTGAAAAAAGAAAAAAAAAATTGTGGAATATTTTATTTTAACATGATGAATAAAATATTTGAAGACAGGGTGTTCAAATATTTTCCAAATCATTTCTAAAAAAAAATGTATGATATCAGATTATTCTGTGCACTGAGTGAGGACAAGCAAGTCCTAGGTAACAAACTGAACCCTCCAATGCAAGAGCAGTACGCATTTCTTCCTGTAGGAGGTGCTGTGCTGCTATTGTAACAAGAAAAAAAGGTTTCAGTTTTGCTTTTGCATGTTAGTGGGTGTGTTTTGGTTTGTTCTGTCCTCTTTACTAGGCATCAAAAGCATTGGAAGAAAATACAGCGCAACAAAAAGGACCTAAAAGTATATACTTCATTCAAAAAAAGGTAAGAGTTTACATTTATCTGATTCTGAATCATTTAGCTACATTAGTTTATTTTATAAACTTCTGTGTAAATAATAATTTAATTACCAGTAATCTGGTTCTTCCCCCACCCCCACACACAACCATAGATTAGTGTCTTCTTGCAAAGTAGTCATTTTTTCTTCCTACTCCCCTTTAGAAAAATGGTGAGACCGACATCTAGCATATGGAGGCATTTTCACATTACAAGTTCTTCTGAAAAGAAAAATGTGATTTGCAAATATTGTCAGATGAAATCTTCATTTCCAAATGCTACCAGGATGACAAAACACATTCTTGTATGTAACAAGTGTCCTGTAGATATTAAAAAATCCTTCATGGATCGAAGTGAAGAGACAACAATGATGACAATGCACGTAGTTTTTCTCAATGTTCTCGTAACAGAATGACTTTCAATCTTAAAAAGACAAAAAAGGGCTAATGTAGCATTTATTTCAATTTTTCCGGAAATTTTACATCTCTAACCATGACATAAAAAATTGCAATGATTGTCATTTTATTCCCTAGGGTTTTTGCTTAAAAAAAAATATATATATATATATATATATATATATATATAACCCCCCAAACATTATATACTGTGTGTATGTGTATATATATATATATATAATTTTCTATAAAAAAAAAAAATTACAATGTTTGGGAGGGGGGGGGGGGTTTATTTTTTTTTTATTTTTTTTAGCAGAGACCCTAGGGAAGAAAATGGCAATCTTTGCAATTTTTTTATGTCATGGTATTTGAGCAGCAGTTTTTCAAATGCAATTTTTTTGGAAAAAATACACTTTTTGGAATGTTAATGCAAAAAAACATAACCCAATTTTTTTGTAAAATATAAAAGATGATGTTATGTCGGGTAAATAGATACCCAACATTTCACGCTTTAAAATTGTGTACGCTCGTGGAATGGCGACAAACTACGGTACTTAAAAATCTCCATAGGTCACGTTTAAATTTTTTTTTTTTTTTTACAGGTTACATGTTTAGAGTTACAGAGGAGGTCCAGTGCTAGAATTATTGCTCTCACTCTAACGATCGTGGTGATACCTCACATGAGTGTGGCAAACACAGTTTACATATGCGGGTGTGACCTACATATGCGTCTGAGCTTTGCTTTTTTTTTTTCTTTGATTTTCACACTGTCCCTTTAATTTATTTTTGATTTTTACGCTGTCCCTTTTTTATTTATTTATTTTTGATCTGTTTTATTCCTTTTAGAAGGAATGTAAACATCCCTTGTAATAGAAATAAGAGATGACCGGGCCTCTTTATGGAGGGATCTGGGGGGTCAAAAAGACCCCACATCTCTGCTCTACCTTTTAAAGTGGATGTAAAGCCTCATCTCATCCTTTCTAAACTACTGCCATAGTGCTGATCTATAAGGATATAGTTGCCTCCTGCATGTATCCTCATCTGTCAAATGTCTCCCCTCTGTCTGTTATAAGAACTGAAAAACTGCATATTCTGTGGGCGGGTCTGTTGTCTGGAGCTCGGTGGGTGGAGTCGTGATGTCAGTAGACTCCCCGCCCACCTCTACACTCCCCTTGTCAACATGCCTTTTCTCCTGTGTATTCCTTCTGCTATGATCACTAACATCCAGTCAGAATCCAGAAAAGTAACCACATGACTTCAGAAAAGGAGTGGGAATTAAAAATCAATGCCTGTCTAAAGCTAGTGCACGAGATATTTAAATAACCTGTCACTCAAAGCAAGGGGGCGGAACGGACAAAGGTTTTTCTCTGTTTGTCAGTTTTTATCTCACTGAACAATAAAAGAGGATTGCTCAGAGCTGGATTAACTCTGTGTGGCAAGACCTGGCACAAATGTTAGGAAATCTTATACTCTACATTGTGACAGCAAAAAAAATAAAACATTTCGGGTTTACATACACTTTAAAAGCAAAATAAAAAGTTTTGGACTTTTTTTTGGTTTAAAAAAAAAAAGATATGTTTTAGTTCCGTCCTGGACCGGAAGTGACGTCATGGCATTGCTCCGGTCCTCCAAGGCCATAGAGGTGGTCAAAGACGATCTAGTCCTTTATTGTCTCTGTGACCAGCCGGCCGCACCATTTCTCAGGGCGTGCCGGTAAAACTGGGAAGGAGGGGGACGTTCCCCTCCCAGAGCTTCTGAAAGCGTTTCAGCGGCTCATTAGAAAGCCGGCCGAAAAAAAAAAAAATACCGTCTGTCTGACAGCTTCACCCATAATCCCGGTAAACCACTTACAAACCGTAGTGTGTGTGTGTGTAATATGAATTGTGGTTAATGTGCCTGATTGACCTCTCCCAGGTCCCTGTTGAAGCACTTCCTGTTATAGGGTGACAGCGCTTTGTCCCCGTCTCCCAATTAGAATCCTGTGTTGTCTCCCTTTTCACACCGGCTTCAATGGAGACTAGAAGTGGCCACATTAGTACACAGACATGGACCACTGTTGTCACCATCAGGAAACCCTCCCTAAGAAATGCCGTGCAGCCATCACTAGAGCGCATGGAAGCAGGATGTGGCTGGAAATAGTCTGCAGGAGACCAGCAGCACTGAGCTGTAACAAAGGGAGACAATTGTTGGAGAATTCATAGCGCACAGAGCAAAATTAAACACCGTCCAGTTAAGGGGGTCACATCTATTTCAAAGTGGAATTCCAGGAAAACCCCAACTATTCGTGAATGAACAGTATGTAAAGCGCTGTGTAAGGTGTTGGCGATATATAAATACCTGTAATAAATAACAAACAAATTTTTATTTGGTCCGGTAGATTAAAAAAAACACAAGTGATTTCAGCTAAATTCACAGTTATGTTGGGGGGGCCCCTGGAATGGAATGTTTGGCCCCAGATTGGTTACATTCAGTGTCTTCACCACAAGGAGTGCAAACGTTATAAAAGTGTGCTTTCTGTAATACAAAAATACTAATATAAAAAGGTAAAAAGTGTCCATGGCCCCTCGGAGGGGGGGGGGGGGGGTGAAGAAGTCTCGGGGGCCTTCCTTGTCTTCAGTGCTCATTCCAGCGTGGATCAATAACAAAAATACAATGTAAGAAACTATTCAAGGTGGCTGGGGGAGAGGAAGTGGAACGTGAGACCCCCTGGTACCTGCGATATTATTTCCCTGAGAGCAGCGCCGCCGCCGTGTAGCGAGACGAGCAATGGCGCAGTTCCTGCTGGAGCTGTTCCTTCAGGGTGGAGATCTGTGGGATGGAAGGACAAATGGTCAAAACACAAAATGTAACATTTCAGCTTTCTTTGTGGTTTTTACTGTTATTGCTCTCCGGGTTCTCCCAGCTCCGACCTGAACTATCCTTAGTCCTTCCCCCCGCAGGGCGCTCCCAGCTTACCTTCAACACCCCCCCCCCTACAGGCGGCTCCCACCTTTACCCCCGCCCTGTAAGGGGCTCCCAGCCTTAACCCCCCCCCTACAGGCGGCTCCCAGCTCCCCCCCCCCGCCCTGTAAGGGGCTCCCAGCTTAGCTTCTCTCTCCCTCTTCTCTGGGTATACAGGGAAACTAGTTTCAGAGAGACACATACAGGAGGACTTTCCAGCAAGGTTACAACCAGGAGAAAGGAAAGCGGTCATATATACAAAGCACAGAGACCACTGCCCATCAGCCTCACCAACCCGTGAATGGACTCACCTGTTCCTCCAAGCCTTTGACCCGCTGGCGGTGTGCCCTCTCCCTGGCATCCAGAGTACGCTCGGCCTGGGTCTGAGCGTTCCTCAGTCTCTCGATCTCCATCTGCAGCTCTTGGCGGTGCCGGGCCGCCGTCTCCATCAGAGTTTGAGAATGTGTCTGCTCCATGTCTGCGATCTGAGCCTGGAGAGGAAGGAGAGGTGATTATCGGTGTGTGGATGCAGGAAGACAACGGGGTCCCGCTAGTCTAGAAGCGCAGGATGGTGAGGAGGAGGATGAAGAGGCTGGAAGACAACGCTGTAAGTAGAAGACTATGGATCTCTGTAGAGAGAATCTCTAATATGAGTCTGAAGAAGCGGACATTCTAGAGCTGCATGCAAGGGGGGGGGGGGGGAGACGTACCGCAGGATATGCCAAAGAATACAACTATGACCTGGGGGAGCAGATGGAAGGCTGGGGACGGCAACCTAGCAGAAGAATACAGAATGAGAATAGTGATGGGGGTAATTAGTAGCCATTGGGGTTCAGATCACAGACAGCGGATGGGGAGGAAGAGGGGGGTCAGGCTGTTGTGATATGGGGTACAGGGAGGACCATTTGTTTGTGGTGGACAGAATTCACTAGAGGGGATGACAGTTGGAATACACAGTTAGTAAGGAATGGGGAGACATAGAAATCATATGGTGAGAGTTCATGTGACAGTAATGGAGGAATGAGCAGTAATAATGGGGGTTAAGGAGACATCAATGGGTTGAGAAATGGCTGCAGTACACAGGACAGTGATGGAGGATCAGTAATGGTAATGAAATTCAGAAGGCATAGTTGAGATTTGGATGGTACAGGGGACAGTGATGGAGGATCAAAAGTGATGACATTCAGTAGACATGTTTGGGGGTTGGATGGTTGAGGTTCATGGTAATGGAGGATCAGTAGTGATGACATTCAGTAGACAGATATGGGGGTTGGATGGTTGGGGTACAGTGATGGAGGCTCGGTAGCAATGACACTGGGTAGATATAGTTGGGAGTTGGATGGTTGTGGTACAGGGAACGGTGATGGAGGATCAGTAGTGATGACATTCGGTAGACACATTTGGGGGTTGGATGGTTGGGGTACAGTGATGGAAGCTCGGTAGTGATGACACTGGGTAGATATAGTTGGGAATTGGATGGTTGTGGTACAGGGAACGGTGAGTCAGTAGTATTAATGACATTTAAAATAATACATAGCTTGGGTATGGGGGATGATAAGACTCAGTAGTGATGACTTTAGCAGACATAATTGGGGGGTTGAATGGTTGGGATACAAGGGATGGTGATGTAGGATCAGTACAGTTGACATTCAGTAGACATAGTTGGGGTACAGAGGCACAGTAATGGAGGATCAGTAGTGATGACATTTGTTAAGACATAGTTGGGGTACAGGGATGGAGGACCAGTAGCATTATTGATATTTATTAGACATAGTTCGGGCTTGGGGTACGGGAGGATGGTGATGAGGATCAATAATGATAACATTAAAGTGGAAGTAAACCCTCCTATCATTTTCAGGCAAGGAAGCCGCCATCTTGGCCTCTGTTTAATCTTCAACTGCCATGATGCTGCACATGTGATCAGTTATGACACCAGCCATTGGATGGTTTGACAGTTTGGTTGAGAGCACAACCAAGGTGACAGTTGGCATTCCTGGCATGCCGGGAATGTAACTGCTTTTTGAAACTGTTAAATCGATGGGTTTACTTCCACTTTCAGTAAACATACTTGAGGTTGCGGTACAGAGGCAGGTGATGGAAGATCAGTATTGATATTATTGACATTCTGTAGACATAACTGGGGTTGGATGGTTGGTATACAGGGGGACAGTGATGACATTCAGTAGACACATTTGAGGGCCGGGTGGTTGGGGTACAGTGATGAAGGCTCAGTAGCGATGACACTGGGTAGATATAGTTGGGGGTTGGGGTACAGTGATGGAGGCTCAGTAGCAATAACACTGGGTAGATATAGTTGGGTGGTTGGGGTACAGCGATGGAGGCTCAGTAGCGATGACACTGGGTAGATATAGTTGGGAGTCAGATGGTTGGGGTACAGTGATGGAGGCTCAGTAGCGAGGACACTAGGTACATATAGTTGTGAGTCGGATGGTTGGCATACAGGGAACAGTGATGGAGGATCAGTAGTATTAATGACATTCAAAAGACATAATTTTGGTACAGGGGGATTGTGATGACTTTAGCAGACATGGCTGGGGTACAGAGGATGGTGATGTAGGATCAGTAGACATATTTGGGGTAAAGGGTGACAGTGATGGAGGATCAGTAGTAACGATGTTCGGTAAACATAATTGGGGTCAGATGGTTGGGGTTCAGGGGCAGGTGATGGAAGATCAGTGGTGGTATGATTGACATTCTGTAGACACATTAGGATTCAGATGGTACATGGGACAGAGATGGAGGGTTAACAGTATTAATGACATTTAGTAGACATAGTTGGGGTTGGAGGATCAGGGCACACAGTGAGGGGGGGGGGGGGGGAAATCACAAATTCAGAAGCTGGGGTACACTGGCAGGGCAATCCTTAGCACCTAGTCTCCCACATATTACTGGACCACACTCACCAGACTGAACGTGATCTTGCGCCTAACCCTGTTTAACTGCATCTTCATGGTATAGCGGGGAAGGGGAGAAAGAATGCAATGAACCAACCAATAGGAAGACAGATCTCAGCCGCAGTCCTTGTCATTCTATCACCTACACAGGGGTTAAGGTGGTGACCTTCGAGGTCACTCTATGACTTGGCTCTTTTCTCACCTCTAGTAGATGGACTTGTCTCTGTGCATCCCCCAACTCCTGTTCTACAGTGGTCAGCGAGCGATCCAAGCGACCCTTCTCCGCAGACAGCCGCAGCGTGTCCTCAGCCGTCTTTAGCTTCTCACGCTCCACCTATCGAAGGATAAACATTTTAATGTCCCCCCAATAGTTTTTTTATTATATTTGTTATAGGCACCCTATGCCCCCCTCCCCCCTCACTCAATCATCTAAGGGCACTGGACAGACACACCTCTCTAATCTTGTCCCCCTCTCACCTTGTCCAGTGTCTTCTTCAAGGCATTCTTGTCTTTCTCCATTCTCAGAGACGAGCGTTCCATCTCTCGCTTTTCTGCCTCCAACTGAACCAGCGTGCGTTGCAGACCCCCAAGGCGCTCCTGTAGCACCTCCCTTTCCTCCTGCAGCTTCTGGAGGTTTCGCAGCGAGACGCCTTCACTCTCCTGACGCTGTCGCAGGATCTGGTGAGTGAGAGAAGTTAGGTGAGGACCTAATACAAGATTTCATATCCTCGTACACACGATCGGACTTCAAACAAACTTTTCCGTGGATTTTTGCCTGAAGGGAGTTGGCCGGGCACACCCATAGCATACACACGGCAGGACTTTTCTGCAAACTTTCCCCAAATCACGTGGTTTTTCTGCTCTTTACCGCCACCCTTTGGTCAACTTCTGCTATTGTTGGTTGATTTTAACATTGGTTCTGGGCATGCGTATTTGCACTTCGGACAAAAGTCTGATGGATTTCTGTACACACGGTCGGACTTTGCACCGTAGGACTTTTGTTGCCGAAAAGTTTTTCCGATTGCAGAGCGAAACTTTTGTCCGATGAAAACCGAAAAAGTTTGTCCGATGGAGCGTACACACGGTCAAATTTTTTGGAAAACGTGCTCATTTTGAAGTTTGTTGGCAAAAAGTCCAACCGTGTGTACGGGCCTTAATGTCTTCCTTAAAGGAGAATCCCATCAGATTATCACTGATTGGTTAGCTGATGACCAACACAGTTGCTCCTTTAGACACTTTCCAAAAAGACAGCCACTTACCTCCTGCATTTGTCGTACTTGTCCCTCCAGCTCCATCCGTTGAAGTTCTCCCTCGGCCACCTCATCCCGCAGCTCCTGAATTTGCTCGAGAAGCACCGCGTTCTGCTTCTTCCCGTCCGATGCAGCCAGCCGCGCGGCTTCCAGACGTTCCTGTATGAGGAAACCGCCAATGAAAGTTTAGAACTGATCATCATTGAAACTGAAATTTATATACCTGGTGATAAAAGTATACTGAGATGCAGGGCCGTCGGAACAGGACAGGCAAAACAAGCAATTGCCTGGGGCCCCAGCCTAGGGTGCCTGCCTGCCGCCTGTCCTGGATTTCCGCCCTGAGCCGATCCGCGGATTGCGGCCATAGGAAAAGCCGCGGCTTCGGCCTAGCTCCGGAGCGGCGGCCATCTTGGTACACCCGGTGGCAGCGGCCGAGGTGAGTGGGGAGATGTGGACATTACAGGGGGGGAGATGTGGATATTACAGTTGGGGAGATGGTGTGGCTATTACAGTGCAGAGTCCCCCTGCCCATCCCACGGTCCATAAACAGTCCTAAACAGCATCTTAATGTTAATGTGAGTGTGTATGTGTTTTAAGTATGTTGGATTATATGCAACAGCAGTATTTGCACTGTAAACCTTTTTTATTTATATAAAGTGTGGGTGAGCTTAAACTGTATCGCTATGCTGTGGTTCCTGTAGGCTTTGTGCGAGTGCAGGGGGGGGGGGCCTCCATGTCCATTCTGCTTGGAGCCCCCAAATTCCTTCAAACGGCCCTGCCGAGATGGAGAAGGAACAAAATAGCTCCTCAGATGGCATGCTGGTATTCTCCATAATGGAAGCTTCTCCCTCCCTTCCCAATGTACTAACCCCCCCCCCCCCCGGTATGAGAAGTCATGTTCCACCACACTGACCTGCAGGATGCGCCTCTCGTGCTCGCTGGAGGTCAGCAGCTTCTGCAGCTGTCCGATCTTCTCATGGGAGGAGCTGGAGGTGGAATTACATTCAGAGAGGGAGCTGGATAGACTCTGGACCTTCTCCTTCAAGGAGGACTCGCTCTCCTGAACCTTCCCCAGAGTCGCATTCAGACGGTCTACACAGAGCTGCAGGGTACTCACTTTCCCCTCGCTGTCTGCCAACTAGAGACACAACAAAAATGGTTAGACATGGATGCAGGAGATGTCCGATCATACAATCCGTTTCTGCGGGACATAGAAATAAGAGCAATGTTGATGCACCTGTAAGTTCCATATCCTCTTGCTGGCAGTGTTTGAAGGACGTAGGTACCTACCTTCACATATGGTGGAGCTGCTCAGAGTTTTGGGAGAACGTTTTTTAAAGGATAAGTTCATCTTTTGGAACATGTTACATTTTCTACTCGTATTTAGGGTGGAACATGTTCCAGCAGCTGCAGCCTCACCCCCCCCCCCCTTCCCTCCTCAGTGACAGCAAGCGGGCACCCGCTGTTTGAAAATAACATAGCTGTGTGGGGCTCTGCCCGCCTGACCACATCATCCATTCACAGTACTCTGTGAATGTGAAACTACAATAACCATCAGCCTTTGCGGGTGCGGTTCTCAAAGTGTACACATGAGATACTGAACCTCGAGCCCCCTGTTCACACCGGTAAGACTTGTCATGCGATTTGACAGGTCCAAACCGCATGACAAGTTGCGCCCTATTGTCGGCAACGGGACTGTTCAAATTAGTGCGACGCCAAATTTGCAGTGCCGCACCAATTTGAACAAGAAGTTCCTGCACTATTTTTGACGCTTTTAGGTGCGATTTGCATAAACGTCTCTGCATGAAATGAAGTCGTACAGATGTCAGCCAAGTCGCACGATTTCAAAGTCAGATTTGGTGTGAACGGGGGGCTGAAAGCAATAAGCAGTCAGATGTCCATAGTCAGGGCCGCCATCAGGGGGTTACAGTCAGTACACCTGTAAGGGGCCTGGATGGCAACCCCCCTTTTTTTTTGTAAGGGACCCAGAGGTCCCTCAAGGCCCCGGATGGCAACCCCCCCTTTTTTTTTATAAAATTATTTTTTTCTTTTTTGTAAGGGGCCCAGAGGTCCCTTGAGGCCCCGGATGGCAATGCCCCTTTTTTTTTTTTTATAAAATTTTTTTTTTTTGTAAGGGGCCCAGAGGGGTTCCCAGGGCCCCGGATGGTAACCCATCCTTTTTTTGTTCTTTTGTTATTTTTTTGCTCGTCAGCACCCAAAGCGCCCCCGACCTCAACAATCCGTGACGACAGCACCCCCCCGCTTCTCAATTCGTGGCACCCTCCCCCCCCCCGGTGATCCTCTGCTTCAGGGGGCCCATGCCTGAAGCTGTGTAAGGGGCCTCAAAAATTCCTGATGGCGGCCCTGTTCATAGTACATAGTAGTGTCAGTCAAAGAAGGCAAAGAGTTCTGTCGATATAAGTAGGAAAATCTTCTCCAAGCAGAGGAGGCCTCCATCACCTACGGACACTAGCAACAAAAAAAAAATGGAGTGGGCGGGGTCATATAATACACGAGGCGGCGGTGGACCCAGCAAAGATTATGCTGGTGTCCAATCACCTGAAAGTAGCAGCATATAAGAAAGAAGGGGAAGCCCAAAGGGCTAACGTTGCGCTAATGGTAATAAGTGATAATAAAAGAAAATTGTGACAAAATAATGAAAATTAGCACCTACAAGCAGCTAGCATAAAAAAGTCCTATACAAAAAAGACCAAATAACAGAAATAGAAAAATGAAGTATGCAGCGCTCAATAGGTGAACATAGGGCCAGTTAACCTAATCTAGTCCAAACAATGATAAACAGAAGTGAATAGGTGACCAAAAATCACTAAAAACACACCATGAAGTGATACTAAGAAGATTACCAAACAAGGTAAATAAAATAAAAGTGATGCTGTGTGTATTTAATGAAATAAACACAATAACTTTAACATCATAAACAAATGTCCCAAAAAACAAAATGAAAGGTGAGTGGCTGAGAAAGGCTTCTTCCCAATAAAGCTGTGCAGACTGGCAAACGTGACACCCAGGTGTGTGGTGGTCCTGCTTACCGGATAGCCGTGACTGTATCCACAGTCTCACCTAACACAGGGAATAAGGCTTCCCCACAGCCCAACGCCTTGGTCTATGAACCAATTCACGTGTCATATACTGTATGATAAAGATAAAAGTTTTCTTATGTACATGAAAATTGGGGCCAAAAATTACTATATCAAGCTTCTTATGTGACCTCCCCCTGGTGTTCAGAAGCAGCACTACACCAATTTAAAACATGCTCTTGATTGGGCCTAAGATGTGTGTCCGACATGAAGAACAGTTGCAGATCTCCATATATCACAGCCGACGCATCTCCATATATATTACAGCCGCTGTACGGAGTCTACATTTTCCTCGCCATATAGAACGCGGCACAGTTACCAATGATGGGGGAGGGGACACAGGATATAGATACACTTGGCGGGGGCCCCTGGTTATACAGAGGGCCCCTGTCTGCACTTACCTGTCTCTGTAGTTTTTCTACCCGCTGCTGCAGTTCCTGTATTTCGACCTCTCGGTCGCCCAGCACCAGTTTCACCCTCTGCAGCTCCCCCTCAAGGCCCCGGCGGGAAACCTCCAGTTTGGTGTTCCGGTTCTCGGCGGCATCCAGCACTTCTTTCAGACGCCGCTTGTCACCGTCCAGCTTGGCCTCATTGGCTTTGATTTTATTGAGTTTTTCCTGAGAGAGAAGAAAGGTTCAGAGGACAGAACAGACTTCTATTGTGACAGGTATTCTTTTATACATGTCCAAGGTTCTATATACCGTGTTTCCCTGAAAATAAGCCCTACCCAGAAAGTAAAACCTAGACTGATTTTTGGGGAGGGATGCAATATAAGCCCTACCCCGAAAATAAGCCCTAGTAAAGTTCATGTAAAAACATAAAATTATATAATCTGCTTTGTAAAAATATTCTATATTGTCTCCTTTTGTAACTTTATTGCCGAAAATACCTTATTTACAGCGCCGCTGTGCGCTCACGTGACCCACCAGAGATCTTCTCCTCTCCTCCCGGCTGACATCAGCGGCCCCTCCCTCTGCAGTGCTCGGAGCGGGGCCGACGTCAATAGGCATCTCCGCCCCTCCCTCTGCAGTGCACGGAGTGGGGACTAAGAGCTCCGGCAGACCACGTGAGCGCCCAGCGGCGCTGTAAATAAGGTATCTTCAACATTAAAGTTACATAAAGGAGACTCACTGGACATTATACATTATTTTTACAAAACGGATGACATATTTTTGTTTATTTTTGGGATAAAAGCTGTCATAATGATGACTCCTGAGCTGAGAGGGGGAGAGAAGACAGGGGACATAGAGAAGACATCCCCCGAAAATAAGCCCTAGTGTGTTTTCTGTAGCAGAAATTAATATAAGACCCGGTCTTATTTTCGGGGGAAACGCGGTATCTGGTGCATTGTGTCCAGTTACACTGTCTGGGTGCCATAACCCGGGCATATCGGTCAATCCCACCCTTCTCGTCTCTAATGGTTCCTCCACCACCACCACCCCCACCCCCACCCCCACCTGACATACCTGGGCCGCCCTGTGCTCGTTCTCTGCTGTTTGCAGGCTGCGCTCCAAGCTGGCTGCTTTCTCAAGGGCCAACCTGCGCTCCCGCTCAGTGCGTCTCAGAGTCTCCTCCTGCAGGATGAGTGTGGTCTGGGTATTGCTGAGCTTACAGTCCACGCCACGCTTAGCTGGATACAAAGAGAACAGATACATAAAGCCTGTTAGAGCTCCAACCGAAGAGCCCCCACCGCTCCAAGTCTATCTACCCCCCCCCCCCCCCCAGAGAGCTGCTCACCCTCCTCCATCTCCGACAACACTTTCTGCAGCTGCTGAACTCGTGTAGTCGATCCGTCTCGCTCGGCCTCAACCTCCACCAGCTGCCGAGACGCCGTTCCCAGCTGAGTACGCAGGTCATCCTATGGAATAAATTCAATGTGTATAAAGAGAAACTGAACATACAGAGGTGAGTATATCGCATGCATCTCCCCAGACGGGACAGTGGAGTCTGGTAAAGAGTGTAATTATCCCCTCTGCCCTCCCCTGTGATCTATCCTGGGCACACAAAGTGAGTAGTCCTTACACGGTGCCCCACCCTCGCCCCCGCTCACCCTCTCTCTCTGAGTGTCCCGGAGTTCCTGCAGGAAGTCTCGCAGGGCACTGCGGATGACCTCGGGGTCGATATCGGCTGACAGTTGTTCTCCTCGTGTAGGAGAAGCGGAGCGATCCGGGGTGCGGCTGCGCTCCGGGCTGCCAGTACGGGGGATGGGGCTGCCTCGTCCATCAGTAGTTGTTGTGTATGTATTGTCAAATCCTGGATGAAGAGAAGACAAGAATGAAAAGACCTATCTGTGCCGGCCTTGATGTGCCGACTCTCTGTGATGCCCACTTACCCTTTAGTGGGGAGAACACTCTGCGGGGTGAGCTACTGCGCCCCCTAACGGCCGGACTGGGTGTGCGTCCTACTCGGCCAATCCCAAGAGTTCTCCTCAGAGCGGAGTGCAGGCTGCCGAGTTTGTATTCAGTCTCCCTCTTCTGTCCTTCCAGGCGTGCCAGCTCCGCCTCCAGCCCGTGGACCCGCCCCTCGCTGGCGCTCAGCTTCAGGCTCAGCAGAGCAACTTCCTCCTGCGATGCCGCGACTTTAATCTCCAGGTTGCGGGTGTTGTCCAGCAGCTTCTTCTCGTTGCCCTGAGCCTCCTCCAAGCTGCCCTGGAGTTCCTTTTCCCGCAGGCCAAAGTCACTCTCCACCTCGGTCAGCTTCCTCTGCAGGGCGCCGAGCTGTGGAAGATCAGAGGAAGTGATGTCAGTGGCGGGATTAGGACTTCCTGTCCAGCATATTTCTTTTCCACATCCACTTCCAACACATCCCCTTCCTTGTCCACTTGCACTTCCACCATATCCCCTTCCATGTCCACCTGCACTTCCACCATATCCCCTTCCATGTCCACTCGCACTTCCACCATATCCCCTTCCAACACATCCCTTTCTACATCAACTCGCACTTCCACCATACCCATCTTCCACATCCATTCACACTTCAAACACATCCCCTTCCACCGTATCCCTTTCCATGTCCACTCGCACGTCCACCATATCCCCTTCCACTTCAAACACATCCCCTTCCACCGTCTCCCTTTGCACGTCCACTTGTGCTTCAACTGTATCCCCTTCCAAATCCACTCGCACTTCTTTCACCGTATCCCCTTCCAAATCCACTCGCACTTCTTTCACCATATCCCCTTCCACTCTCACTTCTTTCACCGTATCCCCTTCCACTCGCACTTCTTTCACCGTATCCCCCTCCACTCGCACTTCTTTCACCGTATCCCCTTCCACTCGCACTTCTTTCACCGTATCCCCTTCCACTCGCACTTCTTTCACCGTATCCCCTTCCACTCGCACTTCTTTCACCGTATCCCCTTCCACTCGCACTTCTTTCACCGTATCCCCTTCCACTCGCACTTCTTTCACCGTATCCCCTTCCACGCCCACTCTCACTTACCTCCTTCCTGGCGGCTTCCCGGCCGCTTTCCGTCTCCACCAGCTTCTGCTTCAAGGAGAAGTTGTCTTTGCGCAGATCTTCCTCTCGCTGCTCGCACATAGAGAGACGCGCCTGCGCCTCCGCCAAGTCTCGGCTACGCTTTGTGCTCTCGTCATCCAGAACCTTCAGCTGTGAAGCGGTAGAGAGATTACAGAGGCTGCGATGATTTGGGAGGCCCGAAATACAAAAAACAATTTCTAAACATGAAAGTAAAAAATCCTAACATCGGAGTCGTGCAAAATAAATAAAAAATAAATCACACCGCACGATTGCACGTCACAATTCCATTAAATGTGACATTTACAGAGCATCCGACCAACTGGTAATTCTGAGTGCATATTATCAAAAACATTGTGCATTTAAAAAAAATAACTTGAAATCTAACTAACACATATAGTCACTTTAAAGATATTGAGGGGAACTGACCACTTTAAAAACCAGTTGAACGCTTTAAAAGCCTTTACAGGTTACCACTTTAGATGTACACAGGAAGTCTGGTGCTAAAACGACTGCCCATGATCTGACATTCGTGGCGATCACCTATGCACGCTAGCACGGGGGCACTTATAATGTATTTATTTTTTACACTAATGCTTTAATTATTATTTTTTTTGATCACTTTTATTGCTGTCACAAGGAATGTAAACTTCCCATGTGACAGTAATAGACATGCGACAGGTATTCTTATGGAGGGATCAGGGGTCTACAAGACTCAAAATCCCTCCTTTGCACTTGAGGTGATTGTAGCCGTATTAGTATGATGGAAGATACTGCATATAGCCGTATGAAGAAGCAGTTAAGCAACCTGATCACAAAGGAAACACAGGTCAACAGCGACATCTTTAAAACTTTTGTGAACCAGTACTGCTTGGACCTTGAAGAAGGGGACACACCCCATAAGCTCGTCCATGAAAAATTATATGTTAGTGCAAATAAAAATAGGATTTTTATAACAGCTTACCTGTAAAATCCTTTTCTTGGAGTACATCACGGGACACAGAGCGACATAGTCATTACTAATGGGTTATATAGATACCTTCAGGTGCTGGCACTGGCAACTCCCAAAACCGGAAGTACCCTCCCCTATATAAGCCCCTCCCATCCGGGAGCACCTCAGTTTTGTAGCAAAGCAATAAGTGTCCCTAAAGAGGGGTGGGAGCTCTGTGTCCCGTGATGTACTCCAAGAAAAGGATTTTACAGGTAAGCTGTTATAAAAATCCTATTTTCTTTCTCGTACTGTACATCACGGGACACAGAGCAACATAGTCATTACTAATGGGATGTCCTAAAGCAATGCCCAATGAGGGGGGGGGGATACACCATACATAAGCTGAGCGCTATCAGACATGAGGATCTTTTGCGGCCTGCAACACACTGCGCCCAAAGGCGACATCCTCCTGACTTCTAACGTCCACCTGGTAGAACCTAGTAAACGTGTGTACTGAAGACCATGTTGCGGCCTTACAGATTTGAGCCAGGGAGGCCTGGTGATGCACTGCCCATGAAGTTCCAACTGCTCTCGTGGAGTGCGCTCTAACTTTGAACGGAGGCGGTCTCCTTCTCAAGCCATAGGCTTGCATTATGACCTGTCGAATCCACTTGGCTAAAGTAGATTTTGACGCTGCCTGACCCTTTCTGGGGCCTTCCGGCAGAATAAACAAAGTATCCGTTCTGCGAATCTGAGCAGTGGCTTTTAGATAAGCTTTGACTGCTCTTACTACATCCAAAGAATGCAATAACTTTTCCTCTACCGAACTAGGTTTGGGGAAAAAAGAAGGAAGAACCACATCTTGGTTCAAATGAAACCTCGATACCACCTTAGGAAGAAAGGCTGGATGAGGACGTAATACTACTCTGTCCTTATGGATAACCAGATATGGCTCTTTACAGGACATAGCTGCTAATTCCGACACTCTTTTAGCCGAACAAATGGCTACTAGAAAAAACAATTTCCTGGTGAGAAGAACCAAAGAAATATGCTGTAATGGTTCAAATGGTTGTTTCTGTAGAACCGACAGAACCAGGTTTAGATCCCATGGACATATGGGAATATTAACCGGAGGACTAATACGCATCACTCCTTATCTAAAGGCTTTGACTAGTGAATGCGAAGCCAAGGGCCTTTGAAAAAATATTGACAAGGCCGAAAACTGACCTTTGATAGTACTCAAGGCAAGCTTCCTATCTACAGCCCACTGTAGGAAGTCCAGACTCCTACCTATTACGTACTTATGTGGGTGCCATTTCTTGGCCTCACACCACGCGATGTACGCCTTCCAGATTCTATAGTAGATCTGCCTGGATACCGGCTTCCTGGCATTGATCATGGTAGATACCACAGGATTAGAGAGCCCTCTCTTTTTTAGAATGTGGGCTTCAATAGCCAGGCCATCAAACCTAGGGCTGGTAAGGAAGGGTGGTATATCGGTCCTTGCGAAAGCAGGTCCGGACGACGTGGGAGAGTCCAAGGACTCCCGACTGACATTTTACAATCTCCGCGTACCATGCTCTTCGGGGCCACGCTGGAGCCACCAGAATCGCTGGTTTCTTTTCTACCCTGATTCTGCGGAGTAATCGAGGTAACAATTGTGGCGGTGGGAATGCATATATCAGCTTGAACTGATCCCAAGGGAACACTAGGGCATCCGAGCCGCAAGCTAGGGGATCCCTTGTCCAAGAGACAAACCTGTCCACCTTTGCGTTGAATCTGGATGCTAGAAGATCTACATCCGGTGTTCCCCACCGCTGACATATTGTCCAGAAAACCTCGGGGTGAAGGGACCATTCCCCTGGGCATAATTGTTGGCGACTTAGAAAGTCCGCCTTCCAATTCTCCACTCCTGGAATGAATACCGCGGATATGGCTGGGACATATCTTTCTGCCCATTTCAGGATGTAATTTACTTCCCTCTGGGCTGCACGACTCCTGGTGCCCCCCTGATGATTGATATATGCCACTGCTGTGGCATTGTCTGATTGAATTCTGACAGGGGACCCTTGGAGTTTGGATGTCCATGCTACTAGGGCATACCGGGCTGCTCGTATCTCTAAGAGATTGATGGGCAGGGCCTTTTCTGCATCCGACCATCTGCCCTGGAGAGACCATTGCTCCAGTACTGCTCCCCAGCCTATAAGGCTGGCATCTGTAGTGACCACCTTCCAAGAAATCGGACTGAAGGATTTCCCTTTTTCCAGATTCTGGGGAACCAACCACCAACGGAGGCTCTTGCGAACGGAAGGGGACAAGGACATTGTAAGTCTAGGGCCTGAACTTTTTTGTTCCAGGCTGACAGTATGGCCCCTTGCAAATTCCTTGAATGGAATTGACCGTAGGGTACTGCTTCGAATGATGCCACCATTTTTCCCAGCAGCCTCATGCACAGGCGTATGGACGGCTGTCTTTTTTGTACCCACTAAGTGGATCAACTCTTTCAAAGACAACACCTTTCCTCGAGGCAAGAATATTTTTCTCTGGCCTGAATCCAACCTTAGCCCCAAGTATTCCAGACTTTTGACTGGTTTTTAGGGCTGACTTGTCTCGGTTGATAATCCAACCGTGAGATTCCAGATACTTGATTGTCTTGTGAACGACCACGTCTAGTTTTTTCACTGAGTGGTCTATCAGCAACAAGTCATCTAGATATGCCATTATCATTACACCTTGTGTTCTTAGATTGGCCAATAAAGGGCCAGAATTTTTGTAAACACTCGTGGTGCTGTGGCCAGACCGAAGGGTAAGGCTCTGAACTGAAAATGGCGCCCTTCTACTGCAAAGCGTAGAAATTTTTGGTGGACTGGAAAGATGGGAATGTGCAAATAAGCATCTTTGATGTCGATCGCGGCTAACCAATCCTCCCCTTGTAGGGCAGTGGCCACCGATCGGATCGACTCCATCGGAAAGTCCTGATATACAGGAATTTGTCTAGCCCTTTTAGAATTAATATGGGCCTCCCGTCCCCGTTTGCTTCGGGACTGTAAAGAGGTTTGAGTAAAACCCGAACCCTCATTCTTCCAGGGGAACCTCCATAATTACTCCTTGGAGCAATAGTTGTTCTAGTGCCAACAGGAGGGACTCTCTTCCGGGGATCCCTTGGCACATTTGACCTCAAAAATGGGAAGGAGGAGAGTCTTTTAACTCCAAACTGTATCCCAAACATACTGCGGAGAGCACCTATCTGTTTTGATCGTGTCCCGCCAGGTCTCTTGCGAACAACTGGAGTCCCCCCCCCCACCCGACTGAGTGGGGGCAACCCTTCAATGAATTTAACTTTGGGGGAGGTTTTGTACCTCCCCTGACCCAGGGTTTCTCATTACCCTGCGATTGTCCCTGTTTTTTACCCCCGGGAATTGACCGAGGAGGCCGTCGGAACTGTTACACAGCCGATGCCCCAGGGACTGGAGAAGCAGGCCTCTTAAAGAGGGACCTCTAACTCTGTTTTTAACCGGCAAGAGCGTATTTTTACCGCTGGAAATTTTCTGGATATATTTGTCCAGGTTTCCCCTGAATAAGCGTTCACCATGAAATGGGACGCTAACCAGCCATTCTTTACAGGGAGCTTCAGCAGACCAGTTTTTGAGCCATAGAAGCCTACGCATATGTACTATAGACATCGTAAGGCGGGAGGCCTGATGGACTGAATCCTTTATGGCGTCAACCGCAAAGCCTAAGGCTCTAGGTAGATCAGCTAGGGCAAGGGCCTGCTGATCTGTCAAGTCCCTCAAGACCTGTTTCAACTGATCCTTCACTGCTTAGCAGACCCCACTGCTGGTTGTGTCACCAAGCTTGCTGTAGAAAGAAGCAGACTTTCATAAGGACTCCAATCTTTTATCTATTGGGTTCTTGAACATTTGCACATTATCCACTGGACATGTCAGTGATTTATACACACAAGAGATGGCTGCGTCCACTGTAGGGACCTTCCATTTTTTGATGAACTTATCCTCCATGGGATAGACCACCGGAAATCTCTTGGGGGGAATAAATATTTTCTCAGGATGTTCCCAATCCTGGTAAATGAGCCCTTTCAGTAAAGGGTGAAGTGGAAAAGAACAGACAGTCTGGGGGCTTCTAGCGACCCCAACGAGGATACAGTAGTGGTTGATGGTTCCGCAAGGTGCATTTTTAAATGCTGATCGGACCATGTTAGTCAGAGACTGAACCCATAATCTTTCAGCTTGAGATGCTGAGAAACGGTTCCCCCACTGTCGATTCCTCTATAACAGAATCAACCTCATCCTGATCCCCTTCAGGCAGGTCGATCCCTGTATGGGACTGTTGCTCTGCTAACAGGCACTCTGAAGGAGGAGACGGAGATCGGGCGTGCTTTCCCTGACAGGGAGGCAGCGATCAATGTTGACAATCTCTCTCTAATCCTCCCAGAGCTGAGGAAAAAACCTCCTCTGTTACATACACAGGAGCAGGTGAACTGAGGACAGCCACAGTACCAAGTACCCCTGCGGGGTCTCTACGGTCACTTACCTCTGAACTTCAGGGGAGACTGGTGCAGCAGAAGCATGCCCAAGATCCTCAGAGCCCGATGAGACCCCCTTCGCTTCCTGGAAGATTCAGTTCCGGAGCTTCTGGACGGCATATTCCTAAGCCTAAAGCTGAGGTATTCCAGCCGTAATACACCACTTTTACTGAGAATAGTCTAGCACAATTGCTGCTATATAACAGTTGGTGTCTACTAAAGTGCCTTTCTAGGGGATGCCTGCATCAACCGCCTCTGTGTGCCTTTATACTGTTGCTAGCTCTGTCTGTGCACTTCAATAGCCAGCTATGATTGTGCTTTAAAACACGCTGGACGCCCGCACATGCGCAGTAGCGCCGCGGCGCACACCGAGCGTCATCCACCCGCTCCGCCCCTTTTTCCAGATCGCCTCTATATATAGAGGCGCGTGCACGTGCGCCTTCGGCGCCCTTTTTTGAAAAAAATAAGGAGCTAGATGGGAGCCAGGGTCCCTGCCGCAGGGCCCGGGGATGGATGAGCGCAGCAACAGGGCAGAGGAGACAGCTTCCCAGCAGAGAACTTACCAACTGCCTGGATTTGATTTTGGAAGAAAAAAATCCACATTACAAGAAAAAGAACCATAGCGGCCTCTAGTGTCAAACACAGGTACCGCGGTCTTACTTTTTTTTTTTTTCTTGCCTACTATTAAAATTTTTACATTTTCTCAGTAGTAACAGGCATACACAGAATATTAGCGGGAATACCTTAGGTAACAGGCAGAAAGACAAAATAGGCTTGGGGGTCCCTCAATAGAACCAAGTTCCCGAGGGCCCCCACTTACCTTTTCCTCGCCGCAGGACTCTGTTTGGTCCACAGAAGCCCAAACTTCACCTATCACGGCAGGCATTGTAATCAAACCTTCAGGGACCGGGTTCCCAAGGATTCCACTCCCCTGGACCTGTATAGCACCCTGCACAGAAAACATCTTGGTCGTGGGTATGACCAGAGCTCTGGATCCCAGGGTCCAGCCCTTCTAAGAGAGGCATTACAGGCAAAACCTTGCTCTTCTCTTGCAAGGCCCGGGTACCGACCGTTTAGCTATGAAGCTTTTTTGGTCGGATCCGGAATAGATTACTGAGGCCCAAAAGAACCTGTACGCAAGCTCAGTGAAAAACACATGTTACTTCTTGGCCAACACCTTAGACACTGGCAAAAAACTGAGGTGCTCCCGGATGGGAGGGGCTTATATAGGGGAGGGTACTTCCGGTTTTGGGAGTTGCCAGTGCCAGCACCTGAAGGTATCTATATAACCCATTAGTAATGACTATGTCGCTCTGTGTCCCGTGATGTACGAGAAAGAAAAAAGTATCACGGACAGTTCTCACTTTTCTCCTTTGCACTTGAAAGCATTCAAAAGGCCAAGATCGGCGTTTTTGAATACTTTCGATTTTTTTAAAATCTGGCGCCTTTAAGACATCAGTAATTCGGAAGTGATGTCATGACATTGTTCCCGGGTTACTAAATCCGAGACGATCCCGGCTTTCTTCGGGTCTCCGGCCAGCCGGTGGGACACGAGAGCCTTGGTGAATAGTGGAAGGTGGTGGGAGGGACTTCCCCCTCCCGCTGCTTGTGAAAACAGCCGAGCGGCTCCTTAGCAATATTGTTTATCACTAGAAAGACGCCCGTCGGCTCTAAAGAACGGCACCGGTGTTCTAACATTCTGGGTCCCCTATCAGATAGTGCCCGGGTTGGACTGTGCATGCGCAAATCGGAGATCACGGAGATCTCCGAGACTGAACAGCTGTTCCATCAGCTGTAGTTGGAGCATGCGCAGTTAACACGGAGCTCGCTCCCGCCGCTCGTTCTATCAGATGGGGGGACCCTTCTCGATAGAACAGCATTGGCCGCGCTCACTGAAATAGAGCAAGGGGATGAGTTTATGAAAGGGGTGGGTATGTATCGTGTAAAAAAAAAAAAATCACTGCTGAATAATAGACCCGCCCTTTTATAAAACCATCTGCCCCTTGCTGTATTGAGTGAGCCCTAGAGTTTTGTAAACACGCCCCTTGAGTTCTGTACATGCCCCGCAGACGTGTAGTTTATTGTGCAAGCCATGCTCTGCAAAATTTATGTTCAATAATACACTGGCCCTTTTTATTTCAGTGAGCGTGGCCAGCGCTCTTGTAATATACACCCGCCCCTTTTATTTGACTGAGCGCCGACAGCGCTGTTCTATCGAGATGGGTCCCCCATCTGATAGAACGAGCGGCTTGAACAGATGCTTAGTTTCGGACATTTCCGTGATATGGGACTGTGCATGCGCAGTCCAACCTGGGCACTATCTGATGGGGGACCCAGAATGATAGGACACCGGGAGCTTCATATCACTCCGCTACAACCACTTGAAGTTAAATGTGGTACAGATATGGGATTTGGCAGCAAGTGGTTAACAAAAAGTTGTGCAAGCACAATGCCTGTATGACTCTTCTAAGCTTAGAACATGGAGCAGATTGCTGCTCCTAAACAAAAAGTGGTGCAGCATCAAGCACAGCACAGAGGACAGAGAGAGCTGCAGCTGCAAGCTTCGATCTTACATCCATCCCCATCTCAGCCCAGAGTGGAGGGGGGGGGGGAGGAGGTTGTTAAAGGATAAGTTCACCCTTTGTAACATGTTACAGATGCACCAGTCCGCCCCCCCCCCTTCTCCGATCCCCTATTTTGACAGCAAGTGGGGATCTCCCCCCCCCCACTTGCTGTCACAATAAAAATAAAAAAGATGCTGCTGCGTCTTTCATTTACAGAGTTCTGTGAATGTGAAAACTACAAGTATCCGTGGCCTTTGCGGCTGTCGGCTTGTAGTTCTCAATGAACTACCAGGGCACTGCAGAGCGCTCTAGGTAGGGTGACCACGTGTCCTGGATTGCCCGGGACAGTCCCGCATTTTGCAGGTCTGTCCAAGGCACATTCATTTCAGGACAATACAGTGTCCCGGAATGAAACTGACACAGCTACCCCCCCCCCGGGCTAATCTGATACCCCCAAAAAGGCCGCCACATCACCGCTTTACTCACTGACAGTACTTGTCCTGGCCGGGAATGCTTGGAGGAGCACAATCCCCGCCCCCTGCTTGTGATTGGAGAAATCATAAATCCCACCTCTTGTGTCCAATCACTGTGCTGTGATTCCTTACAGCACAAGCTGATTTTTGGGAAGGGAGGGTGTCCCTGAAGGGTAGTTTGGAAATGTGGTCACCCTAGCTCTAGGTAGTTCATGAAGTCTTCCTGACAGTATGTAACTGCCTGCTAGTACGAGGTACATGGTGCCCGTGATCTGATGATAGCGGGTGCAATGCTTTGCAGGCTCATGGTACAAAAAAATAAAATGCACATTTTACCTGCAAAAAGATGTGCATGTATTATTGTTGTTTTTTTTTTTACAAAAGGTGAACTTCTCCTTTGACCCTGTGCAATTTCTGCTCATGTAGTGTGATCACTGCACGGGCAGAGACTGGGATGTCAATTGACAGAGCCTGGCTTGGGATGGAGCCCGCACGAGTGCCCCCCCCCCCCAGCAAGTGGCTTGCTATGGAGGCATTTAGAAGGGGGGGAGGAGCCAGGAGACCCCAGACAATACTGCACAGAGCAGGTAAGTATGACATATTTTGTACCTTTACAATCACTTTTATAATAAGCAGTACATAAGTTTTAGCAGGACCTGGTGAGACTTCTCTTTGCATCGGTCAGATCTTAGCTGGTTTCCTGTCCGTGGACAAATTACGTTCTGTGCAGATATTACATAACATAACCCATGGTATTGAATGGTAGGTGATCCACAGGGCCACACAGTAAGGGCCAAAGGACTGCATGTGGCCCTTGGGCCGAAGGTTGGACACCAGGGGTATAGTAGGTGTTCCACAAGGCAGAACAGGTGGAACGTGGCGATGACTTTAATGGCCATGGATGGGAAGTCTCACTCAGTCTCAGGCTGCTAATTATTCCTGGACTCACAATGACATCTTTCATTTCACAAGTGGCGCACCCAGATGCACAAACCCTCACCTGCCGCCGCAGATCCTGCAGTTCTCTCCGTGCCTCCAGACGTGACCTCTCCACCTCTCGCAGGTTGCTGCGCAGATCGGTGGCCTCCTTCTCTGTGGCGGCTCTGGCCTCCTCCAGCACAGACAGCCTCTGCTCCTTCTCTTCATTGGCCCGTTTCAGACTGTTGGTGCAACACAAGCAGCATGGTCAGCTCTGTCAAGCTCCATAGATCTACCCACCTAGTGCAGTGTTGTTAGGGAGATTTACCCCCCCCCCCCTCTATTTTAATATAATGCTCCTGGTGACCATTGTCACTGGTAGTAACAGTGATTTAAAAAAAAAAATAATAATTTTGGAAAAGCCAGTGGCGTGGGAAACACACCCAAAAAATCCACCCGGTGCCAAAAAAAAGTGCACACACATAAAGAGTGACACAAAACGTGCAACTGTCCTCCACTAGGAAGGACGTTACCCTGATCCCCTGGGGCGTTAGGCTCCTGACGTGGACTGAGATATTCACTTGGTCCATCTGGCCGAGACCAGACGGACCCCTTTCTCTAAAGGGTCTGCCGAAACAGACCCACCCAAGTACTAGGTGGGGCTCCCCCGAATGGGGACCCTATGAGAGAGGGCAAACTAAGCCAAAAGTCCATGTCCACCCCCTCCCAAGACGTTCAGGGTAGGCCCGAGGACCCACACCCTACTAATCACACAGTGACAAAACGTGCGACACATTCAACAACAAAAAATACATAAAAGTGACGAACACAAGGGGGGAAAATAAATAGAAAGTGGGCAGAAGGAAGGTGGGAGAAGTGAAAGTGGCCATTGTGTGGGACAATGGCCGGCCCTTCGGCCAGAAATCAAAAATTCCTCTGGTCCTAGCCAAAAGGCTCGGCCCTAGAGGCAGGTGCGAAAAAAGTGTGTAGTGAAGTGACCAAGGTGCCAAATCTGGAAGTGCCCCTCAACACTTGTGCGAGCATATGGCACCCGTGGACTGCCACTCCAGGAGCACATTCACCACCGCCTTTTCTCTCAACCCTGACCAACAGCCCAGACCAATGCAGCCCCACCCCCAGCCATGAAGGTATCAGAACACTGAGAGCTTGTGGAGAGCCCCAGTCGCTGAGCTCAACCACCACTCCCATTGCTCCCACCTAAGGCCCCTTTCACACGGGCGGACCGTATGTCCGTTTTTCACCCATCCGTTTTCGGATGAAAAACGGACATACATGTATCCCTATGGGATAGCGGATGTCAGCGGATGAACATCCGCTGACACCCGATCTCACCCGTGTCCGCTACGCTCCGTTTTTCAGGATAGAAAAATTTCTATTTTTCTATCCGTCTGCGGAGCGGATCGGATGAACACGGACAGACGGTCCGTGTTCATCCGATCCCCCATAGGGGAGAGCGGAGATCTGACAGGGCGGTCCCTGCACAGTGTGTGGGGACCGCCCAGTCATCAGCCGGCTCAGCGGGGATCAACGGAGCGATCCCCGCTGAGCAAGTGGAGGTTCACGGGGCGGATCATGACTGATCCGTCCCGTGTGAAAGAAGCCTAATTCTATTCGGAAGTACCAGCCAATTCCCCTCAATAACACCGAAAAGGGGCAGGCTTTCCCAACCGAAAAACTGAAAAGGGGCGGAAACCACACAAATATAGGCCAGAAGGCCAGGGACCCGACCCTTTGGCCAGACCCAATGGTTCTCCATCCTCATCAGGAGGCTTTCTCTAAAAGGCGGCCTAGTAACGTCCCTCCGTTCGTCGAGCAGTACGCTTTCGGTCTGCCCCGATACTAACCGTCCAGGTTGCCATTACGCCAAGAAGGTTTTGCATAGCCACCACCACCCCTGATCCACGCCTGTGGACCAGGGATGGTTAGCACAGCGCCACCTCTTGGCAACTGATAAGAACAGATACTACACTTGATCTTAGCAAAAGGCAGAGAAGCGATGAGACATCGAAAAGTTTACGGTTGTCAGCAGAACAGGGTTAGAGGGGAAGTCTTCCAATGGGGACACCTGGTCTGGCGACAACTGTCTTAGAGTTATTTCCTCTCACTTCCTGTTGTGTCTCATGGAGAGGAAGTAAAAAGGAAAAACCTGACAGGGGTTCTCTCCCTACCCTACGCCATCCAAAACCTTAACTTCAATACCGGCCACATTTACCTCCTTTCTGCCCAGGCCAATTTCCAGCGCTGTCACAGTGTGAATAAAAATTGCGCGGTCGTGCTACACTGTACCCATATGACCTTTTGGTGGTATTTAATTCCCACTGGGTTATTTTTGTTTTTACTAAATAAAAAAAGACTGAATTTTTTTTTTCTTTAAAGCGTTTTTCTTCGTTTCCGTTTATAAAATTTTGCGAATAAATAATTGTTCTTAATAAATTTATGTTAAAATGTATTCTGCGGCATTTCTTTGGTGAAAATAACCAAAATCAGTGTCTATTATTTAGTCTGTAGGAAAGTTATAGAGACCACAAACTATGGGATAGATATCTGATCAATCGATCATCCTGGATCAATGTACTGACGGACAATCTCATTTCTTAAAGGCCCTAAAGGCCAGGACAGCACAAATACCCCCCAAATGACCCCTTTTTGGAAATTAGACAGTCCAAGGTATTTAGTAAGAGGCAGGGCGGGTTTTTGGAAGTTGTAATTATTTGTCACAATTTTTGGGAAAAATAAAGACATTTTTTCCATACTGGCACCAGTGCAGTACAGCGTTATATTATAACTGGTGTGGCAGTAATCAGAGACATGGACTGGTGGAAGTATGTAAGAAAAAAAAAAAATAGTGATTGGTTGAACTAGGTGGACTTGGGTCTTTTTTCAAGCAGACTATGTAAAAAAATGCAATACATTTTTTTAAAATAATAGGATTTTTATAACAGCTTACCTGTAAAATCCTTTTCGTGGAGTACATCACGGGACACAGAGTGACATAGTCATTACTATGTGGGTTATATAGATACCTTCAGGTGCTGGCACTGGCAACTTCCAAAACCGGAAGTACCCTCCCCTATATAAGCCCCTCCCATCTGGGAGTACCTCAGTTTTGTAGCAAAGCAATAAGTGTCCCCAAAAGAGGGGTGGGAGCTCTGTGTCCCGTGATGTACTCCAAGAAAAGGATTTTACAGTTAAGCTGTTATAAAAATCCTATTTTCTTTCTCGTACATCACGGGACACAGAGCGACATAGTCATTACTATGTGGGACGTCCCAAAGCAATGCCCAATGAGGGGGGGGATACACCATACATAAGCTGAGCGCTATCAGACATGAGGATCTTTTGCGGCCTGCAACACACTGCGCCCAAAGGCGACATCCTCCTGACTTCTAACGTCCACCTGGTAGAACCTAGTAAACGTGTGTACTGAAGACCATGTTGCGGCCTTACAGATTTGAGCCAGGGAGGCCTGGTGATGCACTGCCCATGAAGTTCCAACTGCTCTCGTGGAGTGCGCCCTAACTTTGAACGGAGGCGGTCTCCTTCTCAAGCCATAGGCTTGCATTATGACCTGTCGAATCCACTTGGCTAAAGTAGATTTTGACGCTGCCTGACCCTTTCTGGGGCCTTCCGGCAGAATAAACAAAGTATCCGTTCTGCGAATCTGAGCAGTGGCTTTTAGATAAGCTTTAACTGCTCTTACTACATCCAAAGAATGCAATAACTTTTCCTCTACCGAACTAGGTTTGGGGAAAAAGGAAGGAAGAACCACATCTTGGTTCAAATGAAACCTCGATACCACCTTAGGAAGAAAGGCTGGATGAGGACGTAACACTACTCTGTCCTTATGGATAACAAGATATGGCTCTTTACAGGACATAGCTGCTAATTCCGACACTCTTTTAGCCGAACAAATGGCTACTAGAAAAATCAATTTCCTGGTGAGAAGAACCAAGGAAATATGCTGTAATGGTTCAAATGGTTGTTTCTGTAGAACCGACAGAACCAGGTTTAGATCCCATGGACATATGGGAATATTAACCGGAGGACTAATACGCATCACTCCTTGTATAAAGGCTTTGACTAGTGAATGCGAAGCCAAGGGCCTTTGAAAAAATATTGACAAGGCCGAAATCTGACCCTTGATAGTACTCAAGGCAAGCTTCCTATCTACAGCCCACTGTAGGAAGTCCAGAATCCTACCTATTACGTACTTACGTGGATGCCATTTCTTGGCCTCACACCAGGCGATGTACGCCTTCCAGATTCTATAGTAGATCTGCCTGGATACCGGCTTCCTGGCATTGATCATGGTAGATACCACAGGATTAGAGAGCCCTCTCTTTTTTAGAATGTGGGCTTCAATAGCCAGGCCGTCAAACCTAGGGCTGGTAAGGAAGGGTGGTATATCGGTCCTTGCGAAAGCAGGTCCGGACGACGTGGGAGAGTCCAAGGACTCCCGACTGACATTTTTACAATCTCCGCGTACCATGCTCTTCAGGGCCACGCTGGAGCCACCAGAATCACTGGTTTCTTTTCTACCCTGATTCTGCGGAGTAATCGAGGTAACAATTGTGGCGGTGGGAATGCATATATCAGCTTGAACTGATCCCAAGGGAACACTAGGGCATCCGAGCCGCAAGCTAGGGGATCCCTTGTCCGAGAGACAAACCTGTCCACCTTTGCGTTGAATCTGGATGCTAGCAGATCTACATCCGGTGTTCCCCACCGCTGACATATTGTCCGGAAAACCTCGGGATGAAGGGACCATTCCCCTGGGCATAATTGTTGGCGACTTAGAAAGTCCGCCTTCCAATTCTCCACTCCTGGAATGAATACCGCGGATATGGCTGGGACATATCTTTCTGCCCATTTCAGGATGTAATTTACTTCCCTCTGGGCTGCACGACTCCTGGTGCCACCCTGATGATTGATATATGCCACTACCGTGGCATTGTCTGATTGAACTCTGACAGGGGACCCTTGGAGTTTGGATGTCCATGCTACTAGGGCATACCGGGCTGCTCGTATCTCTAAGAGATTGATGGGCAGGGCCTTTTCTGCATCTGACCATCTGCCCTGGATAGACCATTGCTCCAGTACTGCTCCCCAGCCTATAAGGCTGGCATCTGTAGTGACCACCTTCCAAGAAATCGGACTGAAGGATTTCCCTTTTTCCAGATTCTGGGGAACCAACCACCAACGGAGGCTCTTGCGAACGGAAGGGGACAAGGACATTGGTAAGTCTAGGGCCTGAACTTTTTTGTTCCAGGCTGACAGTATGGCCCTTTGCAAATTCCTTGAATGGAATTGACCGTAGGGTACTGCTTCGAATGATGCCACCATTTTTCCCAGCAGCCTCATGCACAGGCGTATGGACGGCTGCCTTTTTGTACCCACTAGGTGGATCAAATCTCTCAAAGACAACACCTTTTCTCGAGGCAAGAATATTTTTCTCTGGCCTATATCCAGCCTTAGCCCCAAGTATTCCAGACTTTTGACTGGTTTTAGGGCTGACTTGTCTCGGTTGATAATCCAACCGTGAGATTCCAGATACTTGATTGTCTTGTGAACGACCACTTCTAGTTTTTTCACTGAGTGGTCTATCAGCAACAAGTCGTCTAGATATGCCATTATCGTTACACCTTGTGTTCTTAGATTGGCCAATAATGGGGCCAGAATTTTTGTAAACACTCGTGGTGCTGTGGCCAGACCGAAGGGTAAGGCTCTGAACTGAAAATGGCGCCCTTCTACTGCAAAGCGTAGAAATTTTTGGTGGACTGGAAAGATGGGAATGTGCAAATAAGCATCTTTGATGTCGATCGAGGCTAACCATTCCTCCCCTTGTAGGGCAGTGGCCACCGATCGGATCGACTCCATCCGGAAAGTCCTGATATGTAGGAATTTGTTTAGCCCTTTTAGATTTAATATGGGCCTCACGTCCCCGTTTGGCTTCGGGACTGTAAAGAGGTTTGAGTAAAACCCGAACCCCCATTCTTCCAGGGGAACCTCCATAATTACTCCTTGGAGCAATAGTTGTTCTAGTGCCAACAGGAGGGACTCTCTCTTCCGGGGATCCCTTGGCACGTTTGACCTCATAAAATGGGAAGGAGGAGAGTCTTTTAACTCCAATCTGTATCCCAGACTTACTGCGGAGAGCACCCATCTGTCTCTGATCGTGTCCCGCCAGGTCTCTGCGAACAACTGGAGTCTTCCCCCCACCCGATTGAGTGGGGGCAACCCTTCATGAATTTGACTTTGGAGGAGGTTTTGTACCTCTCCTGACCCAGGGTTTCTTATTACCCTGCGATTGTCCCTGATTTTTACCCCCGGGATTTGACCGAGGAGGCCGTCGGAACTGTTTCACAGCCGATGCCCCAGGGACTGGAGAAGCAGGCCTCTTAAAAGAGGGACCTCTAACTCTGTTTTTAACCGGCAAGAGTGTACTTTTACCGCTGGAAATTTTCTGGATATATTTGTCCAGGTCTTCCCCGAATAAGCGTTCACCATGAAATGGGAAGCTAACCAGCAATTTTTTACAGGGAGCTTCAGCAGACCAGTTTTTGAGCCATAGAAGCCTGCGCATATGTACTACAGACAGCGTAAGGCGGGAGGCCTGATGGATTGAATCCTTTATGGCGTCAACCGCAAAGCATAAGGCTTTAGGTAGATCAGCTAGGGCAAGGGCCTGCTGATCTGGCAAGTCCCTTAAGACCTGTTTCAACTGATCCTTCACTGCTTGGCAGACCCCAATAGCTGCCACTGCTGGTTGTGTCACCAAGCTTGCTGTAGAAAAAGCAGATTTTAATAAGGACTCCAATCTTTTATCTATTGGGTCCTTGAACATTTGGACATTATCCACTGGACATGTCAGTGATTTATTCACACAAGAGATGGCTGCGTCCACTGTAGGGACCCTCCATTTTTTGATGAACTTATCCTCCATGGGATAGACCACCGGAAATCTCTTGGGGGGAGTAAATATTTTATCAGGATGCTCCCAATCCTGGTAAATGAGCCCTTCCAGTAAAGGATGGATCGGAAAGGAACAAACAGTCTGGGGAGCTTTTAGCGACCCCAGCGAGGAGACAGTAGTGGTTGATGGTTCCGCAAGGTGCATTTTAAATGCTGATCGGACCATGTTAGTCAGAGACTGGACCCATAATCTTTCAGCTTGAGATGCTGAGAAAGGTTCCTCCACTGTTGATTCCTCTATAACAGAATCAACCTCCTCCTGATCCCCTTCAGGCAGGTCGATCCCTGTATGGGACTGTTGCTCCGCTAACAGGTACTCTGAAGGAGGAGACGGAGATCGGGCGTGCTTTCCCTGTGACAGGGAGGCAGCGATCAATGTTGACAATCTCTCTTCTAATCCTCCCAGAGCTGAGGAAAAAACCTCCTCTGTTACATACACAGGAGCAGGTGAACTGAGGACAGCCACAGTACCAGGTACTCCTGCGGGGTCTCTACGGTCACTAACCTCTGAATCTTCAGGGGAGACTGGTGCAGCAGAAGCATGCCCAAGATCCTCAGAGCCCGATGGAGACCCCCTTCGCTTCCTGGAAGATTTAGTTCCGGAGCTTCTGGACGGCATATTCCTAAGCCCAAAGCTGAGGTATTCCAGCCGTAATACACCACTTTTACTGATAATAGTCTAGCACAATTTGGCTGCTATATAACAGTTGGTGTCTACTAAAGTGCCTTTCTAGGGGATGCCTGCATCAACCGCCTCTGTGTGCCTTATTTCTGTTGCTAGCTCTGTCTGTGCACTTCAATAGCCAGCTGTGATTGTGCTTTTAAACACGCTGGACGCCCGCACATGCGCAGTAGCGCCGCGGCGCACACCGAGCGTCATCCACCAGCTCCGCCCCTTTCTCCAGATCGCCTCTGTATATAGAGGCGCGTGCACGCGCACGGGCACGTGCGCCTTCGGCGCTCTTTTTTGAAAAAATAAGGAGCTAGATGGGAGCCAGGGTCCCTGCCGCAGGGCCCGGGGATGGATGAGCGCAGCAACAGGGCATAGGAGACAGCTTCCCAGCAGAGAACTTACCAACTGCCTGGATTTGACTTTGGAAGAAAAAAATCCACATTACAAGAAAAAAGAACCATAGCGGCCTCTAGTGTTTAACACAGGTACCGCGGTCTTACCATTTTTTTTTTTTCTTGTCTACTATTAAAAATGTTTACATTTTCTTAGTAGTAACAGGCATGCACAGATATTAGCGGGAATACCTTAGGTAACAGGCAGAAAGACAAATTAGGCTTGGGGGTCCCCCAATAGAACCAAGTTCCTGAGGGCCCCCACTTACCTTTTCCTCGCCGCAGGACTCTGTTTGGTCCACAGAAGCCCAAACTTCACCTATCACGGCAGGCATTGTAATTAAACCCTCAGGGACCGGGTTCCCAAGGATTCCACTCCCCTGGACCTGTATAGCACCCTGCACAGAAAACATCTTGGTCGTGGGTATGACCAGAGCTCTGGATCCCAGGGTCCAGCCCTCCTAAGAGAGGCATTACAGGCAAAACCTTGCTCTTCTCTTGCAAGGCCCGGGTACCGACCGTTTAGCTATGACGCTTTTTTGGTCGGATCCGGAATAGCTTACTGAGGCCCAAAAAAACCTGTACGCAAGCTCAGTGAAAAACACATGTTACTTCTTGGCCAACACCTTAGACACTGGCAAAAAACTGAGGTACTCCCGGATGGGAGGGGCTTATATAGGGGAGGGTACTTCCGGTTTTGGAAGTTGCCAGTGCCAGCACCTGAAGGTATCTATATAACCCACATAGTAATGACTATGTCGCTCTGTGTCCCGTGATGTACGAGAAAGAAATTTTTTTCATACTGTGACCAGAGCATTACAGTGTTGCCACAGTAACACCGTACTACTCTGGGGAGGTAAACAGGATAGTTATTTTTTATTTTTACACACACTATGATTGCTTATAGCGGTGAGTTTCACTGTTATAAGCAAGAATTTTTACTGAATGGAATAGATTAATTCAGTGTGTATTGTTTTGATTAGGTTTGGTAGGCCACAGCTAATCACATGGTACAGATGGGCTGTGATTGGCCTTGTAGCATGTGATCACTGTGAACAATCACAGATCAACGCAATGAATGAAAGCCATTCATTGTTTACATTTGTCATGTGATCTGCTGTGATTGGTCACAGCGATCACATGGTATCGGCAGCAGGCCGTTACACTGATCTCTCATCCGCTGTGGACACAGTGGGTGACAGGCCACGCAGAGACTCTGAGGAAGAAACGCGTCAGCCAGCAGAGGCCCTGATGTCCTTTCCCCTGCAAGCTAGAGGCTGTCAGTTCCAGGACTGATTGCCACGATTTAGTGACTTTTACAAGTAATTTTTCTTCATATTTTGTGAGTAGTTTTTAAATTTGTTTTTAGTATTAAAGCGGAGCTCTGCCGTAAAAAAAAATATTAAAAGCCAGCAGCTACAACTACTGCAGCTGCTGACTTTTAATAAATGGACACTTACCGTATATACTCGAGTATAAGCCGAGTATTTCAGCACATTTTTTTTGTGCTGAAAATGCCCCCCTCGGCTTATACTCGAGTCTGTGTCCATCTTCACTTTTGTGCACCTGATCCCGGCCAGCCGTAGGTCCCCTGGACCCCAAACTTGGCACACATGTAGCCCCACTCGTCCTCTACAAGTGTGCAAAGTTTGTTGTCTGAGGGACCTACGGCCGGGGGAGCACCGATTTTTCAAAGCCGGGCACACCTTCCATAGACTCCCATGTTAAATATATGATATAATTAATGTTACAAGACATACCTAATGCGTTCGCTCTCCGCCCGGCGTACCGCTCCACGCAGCTCCTCGTTGGATCTCTGCACCGCCTCCTTCTCTTTAGACTCATCACTGAGAGACCGGCGCAGGTCCTGGGCCTCCTTCTTATGTACCTCTGCCGCCTCGTGACTCTCACGCACCCGCCGGTGGGCCTCGATCAGCTCCCGCCGCACGGCGTCTCGGCCGTCTTCTACTACACAGAGCTGAGTCTTCAGTTCGTCCACCTGAGAGAGAACACAGGAAAATGATCAGTCCTGGTCAGACCTCCAATGAATTGTGATTGGTTTGTATGAGTTACAGACTTGCAGAGATTCCTGAATATTGGAAAGTAATGGAAACAAAAATGACAGACACAGTCAGGTGGGTTTTATAAGGAAGAACTCCGATCTCTCTATCGACGGAATTAATTATCCTCACCTCGCGCAGTGCCGCCTCCCGCTGTTTCCCCGTCTCTCGGATTTGCTCGTTGAGTCTCTTCAGCTCTCGATCAAGAGATGTCAGCGATTCCTCATACTTCTCCTGCAGACTCTTCACCTCGGAGCTCAGATTAATGATGGTGCTCTGTACATAAAACAATTGATATATATCTAAAGATTAATAAATCTGCGAGAGATAACTGTCCAGATATAAAATGTATTCCATTATGACAATCAGATAGAAGACTTTGTCAAAGAGCCAACATATTTCGGGGGAGGCTGCCCCATTCACCAGGGCGTGACGATGATAAACATTATATAGTGGACTAGACTGAATATAAAGTAGGAGTATTTTAGCCAAGCAGGTGCAGAACTTTCTAGCAGCGGGTTTGTGCAAAAAAACAACTGCAGACAAGCTCTGCGCCTAACTTCTTGGCCAAAATTCCCCCATCTTCAATCCCTGATAAGGGGGGTGGGCTCTGGGCATTCCCCAGGCCATGTTGTTATCTGCTTTAGCCTTCCAATGCTACTTACCGTGATAGCCAGCTATAGATGGGGGCGGTGGACATGTTTTTGTTTTCACCTATGGTGCTTGTATTGGTCCAGCAGTGCACCAACACCTTTGCTGCCATTGTGCTACGCTGGGTGTTTGGTGTGCTCCTGTACCTTTAAGGAGGGGTGGCTCCCCTTCAGTCCACCTGCCCTCATCTAACCATCAGAATGCATGTGCCTCCATTGTGGGGACACTCAATGTTAGTGTAGGACCACAGACTCCAGGGGGCCTTGGCGTGGCTCTGTGGCTCACGCATGCGTTTGCAAATGCGTGCGGACAAACCCCTGTTTTTAACGCATACTGTTAGACAGGTTAATTGGTTGTCAGCGAGCTGGTCGGTAAGTGGGCTTGGTTTTTCCCTGGGCATTCCCCAGGCCATGTTGTTATCTGGCCCCTGAAACTTGTTGGCTCTGTAACAAGGGCTGACCTTATATTTGAATACATTTATATCTAAATAGTTAACTCATGGATGTGGCACTACCCCTGGCGCTACCCTTCCATTTCCCTCCAGTATTTCTTTAGATGACACAAAGATCACATGACAAATATAAACAATGAATGGCTTTCATTCATTGCGTTGATCTGTGATTGTTCACAGTGATCACATGCTACAAGGCCAATCACAGCCCATCTGTACCATGTGATTTACCAATCATAGTACAATGGCCAAACACCATGAAACTGGATGTGGTCTGATCACATGGCTCATTGGCCTGATTACTTGGTGCAGTGGCCTGATCACATGGTAACTGGACCAATCAAATGGTGCTGTGGCCTTGATGTAGCACTACCCCTGGTGCTACTCTTCCATTTCCCTTTAGTATTCCTTTAGATGACACAAAGATCTACCAATCATAGTACAATCGCCAAACACCATGAAATTGGATTGGCCTGATCACCATGTGATTAGGCCCCTTCACCCTATGACTAGGCCACTGCACCAAGATCACTTGGTGCACCGGCCCGATCACATGGTGCACTAGCCCAATTAATCACATGGTGCACCGGCCAGATCGCTTGGTGCACCGGCCAGATCGCTTGGTGCACCGGCCAGATCGCTTGGTGCACCGGCCAGATCGCTTGGTGCACCAGCCCGATCGCTTGGTGCACAGACCAGATCGCTTGGTGCACTGGCCCAATCAATCACTTGGTGCACTGGCCCAATCAATCACTTGGTGCACCGGCCCAATCAATCACTTGGTGCACCGGCCCAATCACATGGTGCACCGGCCCAATCACATGGTGCACCGACCCAATCACATGGTGCACCGGCCAAATCAATCCCATGGTGCACCGGCCCGATCACTTGGTGCACCGGCCCAATCAATCACTTGGTGCACCGGCCCAATCACATGGTGCACCGGCCCAATCACATGGTGCACCGACCCAATCACATGGTGCACCGGCCAAATCAATCCCATGGTGCACCGGCCCGATCACTTGGTGCACCGGCCCAATCACTTGGTGCACCGGCCCAATCACATGGTGCACCGACCCAATCACATGGTGCACCGGCCAAATCAATCCCATGGTGCACCGGCCAAATCAATCCCATGGTGCACCGGCCCGATCACTTGGTGCACCGGCCCGATCACTTGGTGCACCGGCCCGATCACTTGGTGCACCGGCCCGATCACTTGGTGCACCGGCCCGATCACTTGGTGCACCGGCCCGATCACTTGGTGCACCGGCCCGATCACTTGGTGCACCGGCCCGATCACTTGGTGCACCGGCCCGATCACTTGGTGCACCGGCCCGATCACTTGGTGCACCGGCCCGATCACTTGGTGCACCGGCCCGATCACTTGGTGCACCGGCCCGATCACTTGGTGCACCGGCCCGATCACTTGGTGCACCGGCCCGATCACTTGGTGCACCGGCCCGATCACTTGGTGCACCGGCCCGATCACTTGGTGCACCGGCCAAATCAATCCCATGGTGCACCGGCCCAATCACTTGGTGCACCGGCCCAATCACTTGGTGCACCGGCCCGATCACTTGGTGCACCGGCCCGATCACTTGGTGCACCGGCCCGATCACTTGGTGCACCGGCCCGATCACTTGGTGCACCGGCCCGATCACTTGGTGCACCGGCCCGATCACTTGGTGCACCGGCCCGATCACTTGGTGCACCGGCCCGATCACTTGGTGCACCGGCCCGATCACTTGGTGCACCGGCCCGATCACTTGGTGCACCGGCCCGATCACTTGGTGCACCGGCCCGATCACTTGGTGCACCGGCCCGATCAATCGCATGGTGCACCAGCCCGATCAATCGCATGGTGCACCAGCCCGATCAATCGCATGGTGCACCGGCCCAATCACATGGTGCACCGGCCCAATCACATGGTGCACCGGCCCAATCACATGGTGCACCGACCCAATCACATGGTGCACCGACCCAATCACATGGTGCACCGACCCAATCACATGGTGCACCGGCCAAATCAATCCCATGGTGCACCGGCCCGATCCCATGGTGCACCGGCCCGATCACTTGGTGCACCGGCCCGATCACTTGGTGCACCGGCCCGATCACTTGGTGCACCGGCCCGATCACTTGGTGCACCGGCCCGATCACTTGGTGCACCGGCCCGATCACTTGGTGCACCGGCCCGATCACTTGGTGCACCGGCCCGATCACTTGGTGCACCGGCCCGATCACTTGGTGCACCGGCCAAATCAATCCCATGGTGCACCGGCCCGATCACTTGGTGCACCGGCCCGATCACTTGGTGCACCGGCCCGATCACTTGGTGCACCGGCCCGATCACTTGGTGCACCGGCCCGATCACTTGGTGCACCGGCCCGATCACTTGGTGCACCGGCCCGATCACTTGGTGCACCAGCCCGATCGCTTGGTGCACAGACCAGATCGCTTGGTGCACTGGCCCAATCAATCACTTGGTGCACTGGCCCAATCAATCACTTGGTGCACCGGCCCAATCAATCACTTGGTGCACCGGCCCAATCACATGGTGCACCGGCCCAATCACATGGTGCACCGGCCCAATCACATGGTGCACCGACCCAATCACATGGTGCACCGGCCAAATCAATCCCATGGTGCACCGGCCCGATCACTTGGTGCACCGGCCCAATCAATCACTTGGTGCACCGGCCCAATCACATGGTGCACCGGCCCAATCACATGGTGCACCGACCCAATCACATGGTGCACCGGCCAAATCAATCCCATGGTGCACCGGCCCGATCACTTGGTGCACCGGCCCAATCACTTGGTGCACCGGCCCAATCACATGGTGCACCGACCCAATCACATGGTGCACCGGCCAAATCAATCCCATGGTGCACCGGCCCGATCCCATGGTGCACCGGCCCGATCACTTGGTGCACCGGCCCGATCACTTGGTGCACCGGCCCGATCACTTGGTGCACCGGCCCGATCACTTGGTGCACCGGCCCGATCACTTGGTGCACCGGCCCGATCACTTGGTGCACCGGCCCGATCACTTGGTGCACCGGCCCGATCACTTGGTGCACCGGCCCGATCACTTGGTGCACCGGCCCGATCACTTGGTGCACCGGCCCGATCACTTGGTGCACCGGCCAAATCAATCCCATGGTGCACCGGCCCGATCACTTGGTGCACCGGCCCGATCACTTGGTGCACCGGCCCGATCACTTGGTGCACCGGCCCGATCACTTGGTGCACCGGCCCGATCACTTGGTGCACCGGCCCGATCACTTGGTGCACCGGCCCGATCACTTGGTGCACCGGCCCGATCACTTGGTGCACCGGCCCGATCAATCGCATGGTGCACCAGCCCGATCAATCGCATGGTGCACCAGCCCGATCAATCGCATGGTGCACCGGCCCAATCACATGGTGCACCGGCCCAATCACATGGTGCACCGACCCAATCACATGGTGCACCGACCCAATCACATGGTGCACCGGCCCAATCACATGGTGCACCGACCCAATCACATGGTGCACCGGCCCAATCACATGGTGCACCGACCCAATCACATGGTGCACCGGCCAAATCAATCCCATGGTGCACCGGCCCGATCCCATGGTGCACCGGCCCGATCACTTGGTGCACCGGCCCGATCACTTGGTGCACCGGCCCGATCACTTGGTGCACCGGCCCGATCACTTGGTGCACCGGCCCGATCACTTGGTGCACCGGCCCGATCACTTGGTGCACCGGCCAAATCAATCCCATGGTGCACCGGCCCGATCACTTGGTGCACCGGCCCGATCACTTGGTGCACCGGCCCGATCACTTGGTGCACCGGCCCGATCACTTGGTGCACCGGCCCGATCAATCGCATGGTGCACCAGCCCGATCAATCGCATGGTGCACCAGCCCGATCAATCGCATGGTGCACCGGCCCAATCACATGGTGCACCGGCCCAATCACATGGTGCACCGGCCCAATCACATGGTGCACCGACCCAATCACATGGTGCACCGGCCCAATCACATGGTGCACCGACCCAATCACATGGTGCACCGGCCAAATCAATCCCATGGTGCACCGGCCCGATCCCATGGTGCACCGGCCCGATCACTTGGTGCACCGGCCCGATCACTTGGTGCACCGGCCCGATCACTTGGTGCACCGGCCCGATCACTTGGTGCACCGGCCCGATCACTTGGTGCACCGGCCCGATCACTTGGTGCACCGGCCAAATCAATCCCATGGTGCACCGGCCCGATCACTTGGTGCACCGGCCCGATCACTTGGTGCACCGGCCCGATCACTTGGTGCACCGGCCCGATCACTTGGTGCACCGGCCCGATCACTTGGTGCACCGGCCCGATCACTTGGTGCACCGGCCCGATCACTTGGTGCACCGGCCCGATCACTTGGTGCACCGGCCCGATCACTTGGTGCACCGGCCCGATCACTTGGTGCACCGGCCCGATCACTTGGTGCACCGGCCCGATCAATCGCATGGTGCACCAGCCCGATCAATCGCATGGTGCACCAGCCCGATCAATCACATGGTGCACCGGCCCAATCACATGGTGCACCGGCCCAATCACATGGTGCACCGACCCAATCACATGGTGCACCGGCCAAATCAATCCCATGGTGCACCGGCCCGATCACTTGGTGCACCGGCCCGATCACTTGGTGCACCGGCCCGATCACTTGGTGCACCGGCCCGATCACTTGGTGCACCGGCCCGATCACTTGGTGCACCGGCCCGATCAATCGCATGGTGCACCAGCCCGATCACATCCAGCTCAGCCAGGCACTGAATATTATGTAGGTGCTGTATAAGTGAGTGGTATGAATTTGGGATGATGTTTTATGTGCTGGTAGTGAGCGCACACTGTGGAAGCCTCACCCGGTCCTGCTCCTGTCTGCTCTGGTGATCCCGTTTCTGGCGCTCCATCTCCAGGCTGAGTGCAGTCAGTGTGTGCTGCGTGTTGTTCAGCTTCTCGCTCAGAGAGGCCTTTTCTGACTCCTTCAGGGACAGAGCCTGTGGAAGAGAGGGGGGGGGGGAGGGGACACAAATTACACCAACAAATCCTCCAATCAGGGAACACAGGAGGCTACAAGGAAGGAAGTGGGTTCTCTCTTTACTTACATTAAAGCTGTAGTTTAACCTGCTTATGTTTTACCTCCCCCCCCCATCATCAGCATGCTAATGACATATTTAAATAAAACCTATTTTCATTACATAACTTATTTTACATCCAATCATGTCATCACTGGGTCTCTGTGCTTCTGTATGCAATGCAGGCAGATCATGCCTGGTGGGCGGGGCTGCTTTACAACTTTACTTCCTGAAAACATCCCAGCCCCCCTGTCTCAGTACCCCTGATGCAATCAGTGGGCGGGGTCCTGAGAGGAGTTACACAAATGCCTTGATGTCAGTCTGGAGGAGTGTGCGTTCCTAGGCAGGCTGTATTTACATGTAGACCTCCCTAGGTTTTACCCTACATGTGATGCTGAGCCTCCATGATTGAAAGAACTGAAATCCAATGAATGAAAGGGGCGGGCCAATGAATGAAAGCGGCGGACCAGGGATGTTCAGGCTGGGGGGGGGGAAGGGCTAGATGATGCTGGATGTGGTGGTCCTGGCCCTGCTCACCTGCTGCTTCTCATTCTCGGCCTGTAAGAGGCTGTCATCGCGCTCCTGCTGCAGAGTTGTGATCTCATCACTCAGCTCCTCGCGTTCCATCTCGTATTTGGCCAGTAACTCTTCCCGCTCCTGCGTCAGGCGGTGAAATAACTGCTCCTTATCCGATTCCAGCTCCAGGCGCTGTGCTTCCTGCAATACATCAAAATGTCACACATCCTGCAAAGGAGTATCAGGCACAGGCTGGTCATATGTGTCCTGCACAACACTACTGATCAATACATGTCATGACACTACAAGTCCCAGCATGCACCACTCCACCCATCCTCCGATCACACAGGTGTCTTGTCACATTTGGCTCCCCATCACAGATTGCTCCGGAAGTGACGTTCTGTCGCCGCCATCTTGCTACACCCCACACTCCTGCACAGTAATGATAGAGTGAGAAGGGGGCGAGCGAACATCTTGTTACACCCACCGGAGTTTTAGATTTCACACTTATTTTCAACACAAAACAGAGCTTATATGCCTAAATACAGGATTTGGAAATCCGACGGACTGTTTATATGTTACATTTTAAAAGCAGCAGCAAACCTGCTGACCTTACATGGTTGCTAATGTGACAGAACACCCGATTTTCACATTTAACCACTTGCCGCCCGCCCTATTGCAAAATGATGGCGGCAAAGTGGCTTCAATACCCTGACTGGACGTCATATGACGTCTTCAGGATATTGAGCCACTGCGCGCCCCCGGGGGCGCGCATCGCGGCGATCGTTGTTGCGGGATGTCAGTCTGACACACCGCAACACCGATCTAGGTAAAGAGTCTCCGACGGAGACTCTTTACCACATGATCAGCCGTGTCCAATCACGGCTGATCAAGATATAAACAGGAAAAGCCGGTGATCGGCTTTTCCTCACTCGCGTCTGTCAGACGCGAGTAGAGGAGAGCCGATCGGCTGCTCCTCTGACAGGGGGGGTTTGTGCTGATCGATTATCAGTGTAGTTCCCCCCCGAGGATGCCCACACTGGACCACAAGGGATGCCACCAGACCACCAGGGATGCCCACCACCAGGTATGCCAACCTAGACCACCAGGGATGCTAATCAGTTCCCCTAATGGATGCCAATCAGTGCCCATAATGGATGCCAATCAGTGCCCACAATGGATGCCAATCAGTGCCCACAATGGGCATCACTGATGGGCAGGCATTATTGTTTGGCACTGATTGGCATCCATTAGTACAACACATTACAGTACAGTGCCACCTATCAGTGCCCATCCGTGCCACCTATTAGTGCCCATCCATGCCGCCTATCAGTGCCGCCTATCTGTGCCTATCCGTGCCGCCCATCTGTGCCTATCCGTGCCGCCCATCTGTGCCCATCCGTGCCGCCCATCTGTGCCCATCCGTGCCGCCCATCTGTGCCCATCCGTGCCGCCCATCTGTGCCCATCCGTGCCGCCCATCTGTGCCCATCCGTGCCGCCCATCTGTGCCCATCCGTGCCGCCTTATCAGTGCCCGTCAGTGCAGCCCCATCAGTGCCCATCAGTGAAGGAGAAAACTTACTTATTTACAAAGTTTTGTAACTGAAACAAAAAAAACATTTTTTTTTTAGAAAAATCTGTCTTTTTAATTTTTTTTTTGCAGAAAATAAAAATCCCAGAGGTGATCAAATAGCACCAAAAGAAAGCTCTATTTGTGGGAACAAAATGATAAAAATTTAGTTTGGGTACAGTGTAGCATGACCGCGCAATTGTCATTCAAAGTGCAAAAGCGCAGAAAGCTGAAAATTGGTCTGGGCAGGAAGGTGTGCCCTGTATGGAAGTGGTTAACATGTAAACAGTCCGTCGGATTTACAAATACTGTATTGAAAGTGGAGCTCCCCTGAAAAAAAAAAATATTAAAAGCCAGCAGCTACATATACTGCAGCTGCTGACTTTTAATATTAGGACACTTACCTGTCCTGGAGTCCAGCAACTTCGGCAGCAGAAGACGAGCGATCGCTCATCACTCTGCTGCCCCCACCGCCATCCTCTGTGAGGGAACCAGGAAGTGAAGCCTTGCAGCTTCACCACCGCGGTTCCCTACGGCGCATGCGCGAGTCGCGCTGCACTCTTCTCACTGGTCCCTGTTGTGCTCTGGGAGCCGAGTGTTTCCCAGAACACAACGGGTATTCTGCGGGAAGTGACGTCACTTCCCGCAGAACACCCGCAGAAAGGACTCCCAGAAGTGGGTGCAAATATCTGTCTTAGACAGGTATCTGCACCCCCCTCCCTCCTGAAAGGTGCCAAATATGACATCGGAGGGGGAGGGTTCCGATGACCGGAAGTTACACTTTAGGGTGGAGCTCCGTTTTAAGCATTTAAGCTCCGTTTTGTGTTAAAAATAACTGTGAAATCTAAAACTCTGGTGGGTGTAACAAGATGTCCGCTTGCCCCCTTCTCACTCCAACATTACTATGCAGGAGTGTGGGGGGTGTAGCAAGATGGCGGCGACAGAACGTCACTTCCGGAGCAATCTGTGATGGGGAGCCGAGACACCCCCACTCCATCCTCACTTCCTGTGTGGCCCCCAGGACAACACTATCTCAGTATGGACTGATCTGGAAGGTTGGGGAACATGAGAGGAAATAGAAACCTTCTCCCTCAGCATGCGTTCCATGTCCTCCTCATGAGCTGTGTGTTCGCTCTTCAGGGCGATGTGAGCATCCTTCTCCGCCTGGACCAGCTGCAGGCTGATGGCCTCCTTGTCCCTCTCCAGTTTAGTGACCTCGGCCTCCATTTGTCGGCGCAAAGAGACAACCTCCGCTGCAGGAAGAGAAAAGAGCCGATTACTGGCGGAGCACAAGAGCCTCTCCTTCCCCCAAATACACAAACATTATATCTTATTCTTCTAGAAGGCAGAGATATTATTATCACACATTAGGTAGTAGGGTGACCAGATTTCCAAACTACCATTCAGGGACACCCCCCCCCCTTTCCCAAAAATCAGCTTGTGCTGTAACGAATCACAGCACAGTGATTGGACACAAGAGGCGGGATTTATGATTTCTCCAATCACAAGCAGGGGGCGGGGATTGTGCCTCTCCAGACATTCCCGGCCAGGACAAGTACTGTCGGTGAGTAAAGCGGTGATGTGGCGGCCTTTTTTGGGGGCATCAGATTGGCCCGGGGGGTGGCTGTGTCAGTTTCATTCCGGGACACTGTATTGTCCTGGAATGAAGGTGCCCGGGACAGACCTGCAAAATGCGGGACTGTCCCGGGCAATCCAGGACACGTGGTCACCCTAGGTAGGAGAACATACCGGTACATTCCATAACTTGGAAGTGCAGGACACAGGCCCTCAGATGTCTCCAAGCAATGAATGAGAAGGGTGACAACAACAAGGCCAACAGAAATGTGCCAGCAGGCCCAACAATAAGGAGAGTCAACAAAACCAACTCTGAGTGCTGCTACAAGAACCTTGCGGCTGAAGGCTGCATCTACAGAGGTTTGGGCGTCCCCCTGGTAGAACTTGGAGAAGGTTTGAACTGAGTTTTTATCATTTTGAGTTAAAACAAAAATCCATAAAGCCTCTTTCACACTGGGGCAGGGGTGGCGTCGGCAGTAAAGCAGCGCTTTAGACCCCTTTCACACTGGGGGGCGTTTTGCAGGCGCTATAGTGTTAAAAATAGCGCCTGCAAACCACCCTAAAAAAGCTGCTCCATTGTCTGCAGTGTGAAAGGCCCGAGGGTTTTCACACTGGGGTGCTGTGCTGGCAGGGCGTCAGAAAAAGTCCTGCCAGCAGCTTCTTTGGAGCGCATTAGGAGCAGTGAACTCTATTCTATTCCATCCCAGAACAGGAGGTCGCGGGCCACATCAGAGGGCTCCGCAGGCCACATGTGGCCCCCGGGCCACTGGTTGGGCACCCCTGGTCTAGTTCAACCAATAAAATCACACATGTAGTGTCCAGTTACAGTTCCCCGATCCGCATGCACTCCTTCTATTGTAGTAGAAAACAGAGAGGAGTTAAAGGAGCACTAAAGCTTCCCTTTTTTTTGCTTAAAAATAACAAACATGTTATACTTACCTCCACTGTGCAGCTCGTTTTGCACACAGTGGCCCTGATCCTGGTCTTCTGGGGTCCCTCGGCGGCTGTCTTGGCTCCTCCCCGCAAGGACTCCACACCTTAATGCGAGTGAGCTCGCATGGTGTGGAGTGATTGCGGGCGCGCTCCCGTGATACAGCGGCGGCCATAGCCGCCGACTGTATCACTCGGCCCCGCCCCCCGCGCGCCGCGTCATTGGATGTGATTGACAGCAGCACCAGCCAATGGCTGCGCTGCTTTCAATCCATCCAGTGTAGCCAATCGGCGGCCAGGCTGAAAAACGAAGAGGATGACGGGGACGAGCATGGGACTTTCGAGGGGCCAGGTAAGAAAAACGGGGGCTCGGGGGGGGGGGGGGGGGCGGTATTGTCAAATGTTTTTTCACCTTAATGCATAGGATGCATTAAGGTGAAAAAACATGTAACTTTACTACTCCTTTAAAGAATCCTAATTAAGACCATAAACTAGTTAAGCATAGAATGAATTGTTCGTAAAGAAGAAGAGGTCCAACACCTAAGGACACTAGGAAGAAAACGCACAGTGGGTGGGGTTATAGGAGTATGCCCAGGGGGTGTGTCCAGTAGGGCTTTGCTAGTGTCCAATCACCTTAGGGTAGCAGCTTATAACCCATGGTCTATGACCATCCAAGCTGTGTCCTGTACTATACAATGAAGATAATGGGGTACCATATCAAGGGGAGCAGAGACGAGCAATGGGGAAAATGCTGGAAATTTCTACTTTATAGTTTAATCTAGAATGCCCTTAAATCTATTACATTCTTACACTTCATTATGTTCCTTTTATACAAAATCTTTGCTGTAGAGCACCAACTGTTATTTGTAATGCGGAGGACTGAGTGCCAACATAACGTTGCAGGTTCTCCTGAACATGTGTAGCTGTATGAGGCATTGTCCATCATTGGGTGGCAGCCTGTACTGCAGACTGGTATCATCCTATATATTACAAGTACTCTCTATTACAAGTCTGCAGCTGTACAATCTCACAGCCTGACCTCTCATGTTACTCTGCAAGTGCTGCTAAACCCACGTAGCTGCTAACACAATTCCTGGCAGCTTCAGTCCTGCAGCCTGCATTCTGTTCAGAATTGGGTCAGTACCTTGCAGAGCCTCTTTAGCCAGCCGCAGACTCTGATTCTCGGCCTCCAGCTGCTCTTTGCGGGAGGTGACGTGGGTCAGTTGTTGCTGCACATCAAAGAGCGTCGTCTCCAGAGACTCCTTCTCTGTCCTGTAGAGGAGAATAACAGAGCTCTATAGATGCTGGAGAAGAGGGACAGAGCTCTATAGATGCTGGAGCTACGGTGTATGTAAAGCCTTGTATGTACCATTGTCAGTGAACTGCGGGTTTCCTCTGTGTTTGGCCTTATAGCTGCTTAGTTACACCTGCAGGCAGCCAGCCCTGACTCTGAGCTACTGGGAGTGTCTGTAACTCTTCACTGACCACACTGACCCAGGTCAGACGCCCAGTGCTGCCCCCTAATGGTCACAAATCACTAAACTATAACATAATCAAAAACTGAAAGGAACATTAGAAAGAAACAGGTGTCCGCAATGATCGCTGTGTCAATTGTTCTGCAGATTCCTCTCTAAAGAGATTCTTTATTTGATCTTTATTTGTCAAAGTGTCTGGAGCAATAGTGGCCAAATGTATTGATATAGGGGGACTCAGGTGCAGCCCCTGACATCAGCAAAGGGTCGCACATTATATTTAGTAAATGTAACGCTATAGAAATCTGTCAGAGACTGCAGACATTCAACAGGGGATGATCAGACACTGCAGACATTTAACAGGGAATGATCAGAGAGACTGTAGACATGCTACTAAAAAAGGTCATAAACTGCAGACATGATATGGGATTTGTTAGAGACTAGGAGTATATGAAAACCCAGCATTTAACTATTAGAATTCAGTCCAAAGAATACTTTACTAAACTTAGGTATGTAAAACATAGACGTCTGCCAGCAGGGGCCTTGAGAGCCACACAATAGGTGACAAAGGGCCACAGGCTTGGCTTCAAGGGTCTAGAGCAGTGGTCTCCAAACTGTGGCCCTGGGGCCGGATGTGGCCCTTTGCTTGTCTTTATCTGGCCCTTGGGACACTATTCCTCCCACTGATCGAGACACTATTCTGCCAACCGACACCAACAATGGGGCTCCATTTCTCCCACTAAAGCCCTGTACACACGGGCGAGAATCCCGTCAAAAAAAAAACTGTCGGTTTTCTCAACGGGATTCCTGGCAAGCTTTTCTTGCCAAGCCCTGTGTACACATGGCACATTGAAAAGAATCGCCGTTCTTTTGAATGGCAAGAATGCGGTGACGTCATCGACTACGACGAGCATGCGCTTGTCACATTCGATGCTGTCGCCGCCATCTTGCTTCACCCTACACTACCCTTGTAAGCTACAGCGCATGCGTCGAAGTCTCATCAAGCATGCGCGGGCTTACCTGGGGACAGGTAGGCTTGTAGCCTCGTACACACGCACGGTTTTCTCGTCGGGAAACAGGCCGACGAGAATCCCGACGAGAAAATAGAGAGCTGGTTCTCTATTTTTCTCGTCGAGATTCCCGGCAGTTTTCCCAACGAGAAAACATACACACGGCCGGTTTTCTCGGCAAAAAGCTCTACCAGCAGTTTTCTTGCCGAGAAAACCGGGCGTGTGTACGAGGCGTAACACCAATAATAGGATTTTTATAACAGCTTACCTGTAAAATCCTTTTCTTGGAGTACATCACGGGACACAGAGCGACATAGTCATTACTAATGGGTTATATAGATACCGTCAGGTGCTGGCACTGGCAACTTCCAAAACCGGAAGTACCCTCCCCTATATAAGCCCCTCCCATCCGGGAGCACCTCAGTTTTGTAGCAAAGCAATAAGTGTCCCCAAAGAGGGGCGGGAGCTCTGTGTCCCGTGATGTACTCCAAGAAAAGGATTTTACAGGTAAGCTGTTATAAAAATCCTATTTTCTTTCTCGTACATCACGGGACACAGAGCGACATAGTCATTACTAATGGGATGTCCTAAAGCAATGCCCAATGAGGGGGGGGATACACCATATATAAGCTGAGCGCTATCAGACATGAGGATCTTTTGCGGCCTGCAACACACTGCGCCCAAAGGCGACATCCTCCTGACTTCTAACGTCCACCTGGTAGAACCTAGTAAACGTGTGAACTGAAGACCATGTTGCGGCCTTACAGATTTGAGCCAGGGAGGCCTGGTGATGCACTGCCCATGAAGTTCCAACTGCTCTCGTGGAGTGCGCTCTAACTTTGAACGGAGGCGGTCTCCTTCTCAAGCCATAGGCTTGTATTATGACCTGTCGAATCCACTTGGCTAAAGTAGATTTCGACGCTGCCTGACCCTTTCTGGGGCCTTCCGGCAGAATAAACAAAGTATCCGTTCTGCGAATCTGAGCAGTGGCTTTTAGATAAGCTTTAACTGCTCTTACTACATCCAAAGAATGCAATAACTTTTCCTCTACCGAAGTAGGTTTGGGGAAAAAAGAAGGAAGAACCACATCTTGGTTCAAATGAAACCTCAATACCACCTTAGGAAGAAAGGCTGGATGAGGGCGTAACACTACTCTATCCTTATGGATAACCAGATATGGCTCCTTACAGGACATAGCTGCTAATTCCGACACTCTTTTAGCCGAACAAATGGCTACTAGAAAAATCAATTTCCTGGTGAGAAGAACCAGGGAAATATGCTGTAATGGTTCAAATGGTTGTTTCTGTAGAACCGACAGAACCAAGTTTAGATCCCATGGACATATGGGAATATTAACCGGAGGACTAATACGCATCACTCCTTGTATAAAGGCTTTGACTAGTGAATGCGAAGCCAAGGGCCTTTGAAAAAATATTGACAAGGCCGAAATCTGACCCTTGATAGTACTCAAGGCAAGCTTCCTATCTACAGCCCATTGTAGGAAGTCCAGAATCCTACCTATTACGTATTTACGTGGATGCCATTTCTTGGCCTCACACCAGGCGATGTACGCCTTCCAGATTCTATAGTAGATCTGCCTGGATACCGGCTTCCTGGCATTGATCATGGTAGATACCACAGCATTAGAGAGCCCTCTCTTTTTTAGAATGTGGGCTTCAATAGCCAGGCCGTCAAACCTAGGGCTGGTAAGGAAGGGTGGTATATCGGTCCTTGCGAAAGCAGGTCCGGACGATGTGGGAGGGTCCAAGGACTCCCCACAGACATCTTTACAATCTCCGCGTACCATGCTCTTCGGGGCCACGCTGGAGCCACCAGAATTACTGGTTTCTTTTCTACCCTGATTCTGCGGAGTAATCGAGGTAACAATTGTGGCGGTGGGAATGCATATATCAGCTTGAACTGATCCCAAGGGAACACTAGGGCATCCGAGCCGCAAGCTAGGGGATCCCTTGTCCAAGAGACAAACCTGTCCACTTTTGTATTGAATCTGGATGCTAGCAGATCTACATCCGGTGTTCCCCACCGCTGACATATTGTCCGGAAAACCTCGGGATGAAGGGACCATTCCCCTGGGCATAATTGTTGGCGACTTAGAAAGTCCGCCTTCCAATTCTCCACTCCTGGAATGAATACCGCAGATATGGCTGGGACATATCTTTCTGCCCATCTCAGGATGTAATTTACTTCCCTCTGGGCTGCACGACTCCTGGTGCCCCCCTGATGATTGATATATGCCACTGCTGTGGCATTGTCTGATTGAATTCTGACAGGGGACCCTTGGAGTTTGGATGTCCATGCTACTAGGGCATACCGGGCTGCTCGTATCTCTAAGAGATTGATGGGCAGGGCCTTTTCTGCATCCGACCATCTGCCCTGGAGAGACCATTGCTCCAGTACTGCTCCCCAGCCTATAAGGCTGGCATCTGTAGTGACCACCTTCCAGGAAATCGGACTGAAGGATTTCCCTCTTTCCAGATTCTGGGGAACCAACCACCAGCGGAGGCTCTTGCGAACGGAAGGGGACAAGGACATTGGTAAGTCCAGAGCCTGAACTTTTTTGTTCCAGGCTGACAGTATGGCCCTTTGCAAATTCCTTGAATGGAATTGACCGTAGGGTACTGCTTCGAATGATGCCACCATTTTTCCCAGCAGCCTCATGCACAGGCGTATGGATGGCTGTCTTTTTGAACCCACTAAGTGGATCAGATCCCTCAAAGACGACCCCTTTTCTTGAGGCAAGAAAATTTTTCTCTGGTCTGAATCCAGCCTTAGCCCCAAGTATTCCAGACTTTTGACTGGTTTTAGGGCTGACTTGTCTCGGTTGATAATCCAACCGTGATATTCCAGATACTTGATTGTCTCGTGAACAACCACTTCTAGTTTTTCCACTGAGTGGTCTATCAGCAACAAGTCGTCTAGATATGCCATTATCGTTACACCTCGTGTTCTTAGATTGGCCAATAATGGGGCCAGAATTTTTGTGAACACTCTTGGTGCTGTGGCCAGACCGAAGGGTAAGGCTCTGAACTGAAAATGGCGCCCTTCTACCGCAAAGCGTAGAAATTTTTGGTGGGCTGGAAAGATGGGAATGTGCAAATAAGCATCTTTGATGTCGATTGAGGCTAACCATTCCTCCCCTTGTAGGGCAGTGGCCACCGACCGGATCGACTCCATCCGGAAAGTCCTGATATGTAGGAATTTGTTTAGCCCTTTTAGATTTAATATGGGCCTCACGTCCCCGTTTGGCTTTGGGACTGTAAAGAGGTTTGAGTAAAACCCGAACCCCCATTCTTCCAGGGGAACCTCTATAATTACTGCTTGAAGCAATAATTGTTCTAGTGCCAACAGGAGGGATCCTCTCTTCTGGGGATCCCTTGGCACGTTTGACCTTATAAAGCGGGAAGGAGGGGAGTTTTTTAACTCCAATTTGTATCCCAGATTTACTGCGGAAAGCACCCATCTGTCTCTGATCGTGTCCCGCCAGGTCTCTGTGAACAACTGAAGTCTTCCCCCCACCCGATTGAGTGGGGGCAACCCTTCATGCATTTGACTTTGGGGGAGGTTTTGTACCTCTCCTGCTCCAGGGCTTCTTGTTACCCTGCAATTGTCCCTGATTTTTACCTCCGGGATTTGACCGAGGAGGCCGTCGGAACTGTTTCACAGCCGATGTCCTAGGGACTGGAGAAGCAGGCCTCTTAAAAGAGGGACCTCTAACTCTATTTTTAACCGGCAAAAGTGTACTTTTACCGCTGGAAATTCTCTGGATATATTTATCCAGGTCTTCCCCGAATAAGCGTTCACCATGAAATGGGAAGCTGACCAGCAATTTTTTACAGGGAGCTTCAGCAGACCAGTTTTTGAGCCATAGAAGCCTGCGCATATGTACTACAGACAGCGTAAGGCGGGAGGCCTGATGGATTGAATCCTTTATAGCGTCCACCGCAAAGCATAAGGCTCTAGGTAGATCGGCTAGGGCAAGAGCCTGCTGATCTGGCAAGTCCCTTAAGACCTGTTTCAACTGATCCTTCACTGCTTGGCAGACCCCAATAGCTGCCACTGCTGGTTGTGTCACCAATCCTGCTGTAGAAAACGCAGATTTTAATAAGGACTCCAATTTTTTATCTATTGGGTCTTTGAACATTTGGACATTATCCACTGGACATGTCAGTGATTTATTCACACAAGAGATGGCTGCGTCCACTGTAGGGACCCTCCATTTTCTGATGAACTTATCCTCCATGGGATAGACCACCGGAAATCTCTTGGGGGGAGTAAATATTTTATCAGGATGCTCCCAATCCTGGTAAATGAGCCCTTCCAGTAAAGGATGGATCGGAAAGGAACAAACAGTCTGGGGAGCTTTTAGCGACCCCAACGAGGAGACAGAAGTGGATGATGGCTCCGCAAGGGGCATTTTAAATGCTGATCGGACCATATTAGTCAGGGACTGAACCCATAACCTTTCAGCATGTGATGCTGAGAATGGCTCTTCCACTGTTGATTCCTCTACAACCGAATCGACCTCATCCTGATCCCCTTCAGGTAGGTCGATCCCTGTATGGGACTGTTGCTCTGTTAACAGGCACTCTGAGGGAGGAGACGGAGATCGGGCGCTTTTTTCCTGTGACAGGGAAGCAGCGATCAATGCTGACAATCTCTCTTCCAGCCCTCCCAGAGCTGAGGAAAAAACCTCCTCTGTTACATACACAGGAGCAGGTGAACTGAGGACAGCCACAGTACCAGGTACTCCTGAGGGTGCTCCACGGTTACTAACCTCTGATTCTTCAGGGGAGACTGGTGCAGCCGAAGCATGCCCAAGATCCTCAGAGCCCGATGGAGACTCCCTATGCCTCCTGGAATTTCTAGTCCCGGAGTTTTTAGACGGCATATTCCTAAGCCACAAAGCTGAGGTATTCCAGCCGAAATACACCACTTACTGACAATAGTCTAGCATAAATGCTGCTATAAGAAACAGTTGGTGTCTACTAATGTGCCTTTCTAGGGGATGCCTGCATCAACCGCTTGCTGTATGCCTTTTTTTAAATGTTGCCAGCTCTGTCTCTGCACTCCATAGCCAGCTCACCACACAAAATTGTGGTTTTTAACATGCTGGGACGCCCGCACATGCGCAGAAGCGATGCGGCGCGCACAGAGCGTCATCCCCCAGGCTCCGCCCCCTTTCCCGGCTCACCTCTATGTATAGAGGCGCGTGCACACGCACGCGCGCGGCCACGTGCGCCTTCGGCGCTAATTTCGAAAATGGAAACTAGGGACAAGAGCCAGGGCCCCTCTTTGCCGCAGGCCAGGGGATGGACGAGCATTGCAACATGGCAGAGGAAGCAGTTCCCCATAAGAGAACTCACCATCTGCCTGGACTTGCTCTGATGAAAAGAAACTAGTCCACATGACAAGAAACGTTCCACAGCGGCCTCTAGTGGCAAACACAGGTACCGCAGTCTAATATATTAAATATATATATAAAAAAAATTATTTTTTTTTTTTTCTTGACCACTATTAAAATTATTACATTTTTTTAGTAGTTACAGGCATGCACAGATATTAGCGGGAATACCGTTAGGTAACAGACAGAAAGACAAATTAGGCTTGGGGGTCCCCCAATAGAACCAAGTTCCTGGGGGCCCCCACTTACCTGTTCCCCGCCGCAGGACTTTGTTTGGTCCACAAAAGCCCAAACTTCACCTATCACGGCAGGCATTGTAATCAAACCTTCAGGGACCGGGTTCCCAAGGATTCCACTCCCCTGGACCTGTATAGCACCCTGCACAGAAAACATCTTGGTCGTGGGTATGACCAGAGCTCTGGATCCCAGGGTCCAGCTCTCCTAAGAGAAGCATTACAGGCAAAACCCTGCTCTTCTCTGCAAGGCCCGGGTACCGACCGTTTAGCTATGAAGCTTTTTTGGTCGGATCCGGAATAGCTTACTGAGGCCCAAAAGAACCTGTACGCAAGCTCAGTGAAAAACACATGTTTCTTCTTGGCCAACACCTTAGACACTGGCAAAAAACTGAGGTGCTCCCGGATGGGAGGGGCTTATATAGGGGAGGGTACTTCCGGTTTTGGAAGTTGCCAGTGCCAGCACCTGACGGTATCTATATAACCCATTAGTAATGACTATGTCGCTCTGTGTCCCGTGATGTACGAGAAAGAAAACAGGACACTAGTCATTCCAATGATACCAACAATGGGGCACTATTTCTCCCTCCCAATACCAAATGTGGTGAAGTTTACTCCCACTGATGCCAGGAAAATTTCCACCAACGCTGGCCACAGTCCGGCCCCCCTAAAGTCTGAAAGACAATAAACTGTCCCTTTGTTTAGAAAGTTTGGAGACCCCTGGTCTAGAGAAAGAGCTGCCCATAGTCACCAACCATTTTCATTCTCCCATGCTGCATTGTGGCACTATAACTGATATTCTGATGAGTAGGCAATTCTTTTCTTGCTCATACTGTGTTGTCACAACTATTATATAAAACTGAAGCTAAGCAGCAATTCTGCCACTGGAGACCGAAGTGTTTGTTACCTTAGAGCAGCTATTTCTTCTGACTGCATTCGGTTCTCGCGCTCACACGCGGTGAGCTGCACCACCAGGTTGCCCTTGTCCTTCATCAGAACCTCCTTCTCTCTGGAGGCCCGGAGGAGACTCTCACTATGCTGCTCCACCTCCTTCCGGCTCTGCACCAGCTCCTCGCTCAGAGAGTTCCTGTGCCGTGTTACCTGCAGGGGCAGAAGTGGGAGAATGAGCATTGGTGGTGGGGGGGGCCCCGCTTTACCCTCCTCACATATTCAGCCTTCCCTATAGTCCCCGGTTCTCACCTGCCCCAACTGCTCCTGAAAATGTGTCTTCGCCTTTCGGAGCGATTGGAGCTCCTGAAGGAGTTTCTCGCCTGTTTGCTCCATGGCCTGCAGGGAGTTATCCAGGCCAAAACGCTCTGTGTCCAGCTCCAGCTTTTCCTGCTCCAGCCGCACTAGCTCATCCCGAATGGAGGCCTTCTCTTGCTCCACCTCGTGCTTCTGTCCACGCAAAGTGGAGCGGTCTTCCTCCAGCTGCAGAAGGAATACACAAAATGTTTCCATTGTGCACTGTTAATGCTTGGATCTCTGAGAGCAAATCTACTGTGCCCACCAGGATCTCCTCAAGTCCCTTCACCCTGAGGCTGGCCACCCCTGCAGATACCAGTCTGGGTGATCATACACTGTATACATCATAGTGGATCCATCATAGTCATCTCATCAGTGATAAGCCTACTGACCCCCCCCCCCCCGTGGTGTGAGTGGTACCTGAGCGATGACCTTGTTCAGCTCCATCTTGTCATGGGCCAGACTCTCGTTCAATGCACTCATCTTGGATAAAGCATCTCGCAGGGTGGCCTCCTCCGTCCTCTGCCGATTGAGCGCCAACTCCAGCTCGGCCCGGCTGGTCTCGGCCTGGTGGGAAGAAAAGGAGATATACTGAGCTATAGCTGTGCAATCCTCCCCTTGTTGGTCCCATTGGGAGCCACAGCAGTCCAATGCGGGACAAAATGAGCGATAACATAGAATTTTAGGCTTTTATGGTAAGAAAGCGAACAGAAGAAGATGGAGGTGACTAGCAGGCTTATTCAACAAGGCAATGCAAGGAGCAATGTACAAAGTGTTGTATTTAGAGAATTAGAGAATGAGCCACCAATGTGGGAAGGAAGGAGAATAAACTAATCCGATTCTATATACAAGTGAAACCTCGGATTGCAAGTAACGCGGTTAATGAGCGTTTCGCAATGCGAGCATTTTTTTTTTTTTAAATCCTGACTCGGTTTGCGAGTGTTGTCTCACAAAACAAGCAGGATTCAAGCCACAGCGGTGTGCAGTACCACATTTGGCCAGAGGTGCGGGGGCGCCGGAGCCGAGGCGATTGGAGCCGTTCTAAAATTTGCGTAAAAACTCTGAAAATCCTCCGTTCCCAAGCCTTTCCGAGTTCAGCCGAGCTGTCCCCTGAGCCTTTCCGGCACCCCCCCTCCCACCTCTGGCCACATGTGGTATTGCATGCCATAGAAGTCAATGCGGAACGAATTATCTTCGTTTCCATTGACTTCTATGGGGAAACTCGCACTGATATGCGAGTGCTTTGGATTACGAGCATTCTCCTGGAACGGATTATGCTCGTAATCCAAGGTTCCACTGTATTACACAGATCAATATATGGCTACGTCTAAAAATCTTACAAAGGATAAAGACTCTTTTAAAAGTCAACTTTCCAGAGATGCCATTAGGCATGTGCATGCTGGAAATTTCCGTCTCTTTTCGGATGCATTCGTTCATTGAAGAATTTAATTTCATCAAATGCGTTATGTTGACTCAATTTGTTTTTGGGATTTATTTCGCATATTCATTGGTCTGGGTGGATTCAAAAAATTTTGCTTTTTTTTTTTTCCAAAAGATTGTTAATATATTTGATATATTATCAAATCAGACGGATTCAAAGCGGAAAGGATTCAATATTTTTGGACACTAGACCAACCCTTCCAGAGAAATGGCATGAGCCGATTGGACAATATTGACTGGCGTCACATGCATCTGAATTATTGAATGGAATGAAATTCGAATCCATTCTTTATCTGAATCCGAAATATCGAACAAATTTGAATTCATGTGACGTCATCCGAATGAAAACGATGGCATTCGGTAATTTTGTTATAAAAAAAAAATTCGGATTCTTTGACGTTTTGGGCTGAAAAACAAAATTGAAACTAAATGCAAATGTCTAGATGTCACTGTGACCTGGAAAAAGCATGCGACCAGTGAAACCATCCTCCATGCTTCATCCAGGTCAATGAGTCACTAAGCAGTGGAAAGCTGTGTCATTATATCATCTAATCTGCTGCTCACTGACAGGAAATCAGCCTCTTGGAGGATTAGGAAGCACCTTCTCTGTAAGGCGGAGATCTCACCTTAGACAGGGCCTGGGAAATGTCAGCCTTCTCCACGTCAGACACTTCCTTCTCCAGGCTGGACTGCTGCAGAGCCTCCTTCACCACCACCAGCTCCTTCCGTAGGGCAGACAGCTTCACTTCTAACTGCTCCTGGGCCTTGTGCCTGCAGATCCAGGGGGTACAATGCATTAAATGAGGCCCATTGTAAATGGAAAATCTTCCGTGCAGTAATAAACTCTTGTGTCGTATTATGACACCCTACAGTTGTGCTCATAACTTTACACACCCCTAGCAGAATTTGTAGGTTAGTTATTCTTGCTGCACCAACACCACCAAACATTCTGCTTGTACAAGGGTTCTTCAAAAAGTTTCCGCAGTTTTTTTTTAAACTCTATTATCGTATATACTCGAGAATAAGCCAAGTTTTTCAGCACATGTTTTTTGTGCTGAAAATGCCCCCCTCGGCTTATACTCGAGTCTGTGTCCATCTTAACTTTTGTGCGCTTGATTCCAGCCCGCCGTAGGTCCCCTGGACCCCAAGCCTGGCACACATGTAGCCCCACTCTTCCTCTATAAGTGTGCAAAGTTTGTTGTCCGGGGGACCTACGGCCGGGGAGCACCGATTTTTCAAACCCGGGCACCCCTTCCATAGACTCCCATGTTAAACGGTAATTTCTCCGGTGATTTTGGGGACCCGGTACTGGCCGGCCCTAGGTCCCTTGGACCCCAAACTTGGCAAACATATAGCCCCACTCTTCCTCTACAAGTGTGCAAAGTTTGTTGTTCAGGGGCCCTACGGCCGGGGAGCACCGATTTTTCAAAGCTGGGCACCCCTTCCATAGACTTCCATTTTAAACGTCAGTCTAGTCACACAGCACAAGAGATCAGGTAGGGAGATTGGGCACTGACACTGATACTAATTAACCGCTTAAGGACCGCCGCACGACAATATACGTCAGCAGAATGGCACGGCTGGGCATAAGCACGTATATATACGTCCCCTTTAAGATGCCCAGCCGTGGGTCGCGCTCGCGACCCGGTCCTGAGCTCCGTAACCACGCCCGCGGGATCGGCAGACCCGATCGCCGCCGGTGTCCCACAATCGGGTCACAGAGCTGAAGAACGGGGAGAGGTAAGTGTAATCAAACCTTTCCCCGTTCTTCCTAGTGAGAGTGTCACTGATCGTCTGTTCCCCTGTCATAGGGAACGACGATCAGTGACGTCACACGCCAAGCCACGCCCCCACACAGTAAGAATCACTCATTAGGTCACCCTTAACCCCTTCAGCGCCCCCTACAGGTTAACCAATTCACTGCCAGTGTCATTTTCACAGTAATCAGTGCATTTTTATAGCACTGATCGCTGTAAAAATGACAATGGTCCCAAAATGGTGTCAAAAGTGTCCAATGTGTCCGCCATAATATCGCAGTCACGATAAAAAAAAAAAACGCTGATCGCCGCCATTACTAGTAAAAAAAAAAAAATATTAACAAAAATGCCATAAAACTATCCCCTATTTTGTAGACGCTATAACTTTTGCGCAAACCAATCAATAAACGCTTATTGCGATTTTTTACCAAAAATATGTAGAAGAATACGTATCGGCCTAAGCTGAGGAAAAAAATAGTTTTTTTTTATATATTTTTGGGGGATATTTATTATAGCAAAAAGTAAAAAATATTGAATTTTTTTCCAAATTGTCGCTCTATTTTTGTTTATAGCGCAAAAAATAAAAACCGCAGAGGTGATCAAATACCACCAAAAGAAAGTTCTATTTGTGGGGAAAAAAAGACGTCAATTTTGTTTGGGAGCCACGTCACACGGCCGCGCAATTGTCAGTTAAGGCGACGCAGTGCCGAATCGCAAAAAGGGGCCTGGTCCTTTAGCAACAAAATGGTCCGGGGCTTAAGTGGTTAAAAAAAAAAAAAATCCTGTCCAAAAAATACTGACCCAAACACTAACCCTGGCACTGACCTACATCAAACCTTGATCTAGGTTTTTTTTTTATTATTATTATTTTTTTTTCTATCTCTGACTGATCACTGTGATCGCCAATCAGAAGCCATCACAGTGATCAGCCGAATCAGCCGTTCCGGGTCCCGATCGTTAGAACGGGGCCCGAGGCTCTTGGTGAGACCCCGGTCTCTGTGCTGGGAGGGGCGCCAAGCGGCGTGCTCCCAGCACAACCACGGAAAAAAGGCGAAGGCGTATTTGCGTACGGTCAGCCAGAAGGGGTTAATAGTCACTTATGTTTTCTTCACCCCCCCTTACGCTAAGCCTTTATAATAAAAATGGCCCATGGGGGCACCTATTGTTCTGATGCTTAAAAAACGGCCTTGTTTGGTTTGCACATCCACATAGCAGGTGTGCTCACAATGCCTGTGATCGTGCTGTCATTACACAAACAACATGAAAACAGTCAGAGTGATTCCTTCTGATCGCTGTGAACCAATCACAGCATTCACAAGTGTAAACACTGGCTGTGTCTGCACACAGCCCCTCCCCTTCCTCTCACAACAGGGAAGGAAAGGTAAGGAAAGGAAAAGAAAAAAGAGTAAGGAAAGGAAAAGGAAAAAAAAAGGAATGGAAAAGGAATGGAAAAGGAAAGGAAAAGGAAAAGGAATGGAAAAGGAATGGAAAAAGGAAATAAAAAGGAATGGAAAAGGAAAGGAAAGGAAAAGGAAAAAGGAAATAAAAAAGGAAAGGAAATAGAAAGGAAAGGAAAAGGAAATAGAGAGGAAAGGAAAAGGAATGGAAAAGGAAATAAAAAGGAAAGGAAAAGGAAATAAAGGGATTTTTATAACAGCTTACCTGTAAAATCCTTTTCTTGGAGTACATCACGGGACACAGAGCGACTTAGTCATTACTAATGGGTTATATAGATTACCTTCAGGTGTTGGCACTGGCCAATTCCAAACCGGAAGTACCCTCCCCTATATAAGCCCCTCCCACCCGGGAGCACCTCAGTTTTGTAGCCAAGCAATAAGTGTCCCAAAAAGAGGGGTGGGAGCTCTGTGTCCCGTGATGTACTCCAAGAAAAGGATTTTACAGGTAAGCTGTTATAAAAATCCCTTTTTCTTTTTCGTACATCACGGGACACAGAGCGACTTAGTCATTACTAATGGGACGTCCCAAAGCAATGCCAAATGAGGGGAGGGATACATAAGCTGGGCGCCATCAGGCATGAGGCTCTTTTGCGGCCTGCAACACACTGCGCCCAAAGGCGACATCCTCCTGACTTCTGACGTCTACCTGGTAGAATCTAGTAAACGTGTGTACTAAGGACCATGTTGTGGCCTTACAGTACTTGAGCCAGGGAGGCTTGGTGATGCACTGCCCATGAAGTTCCAACTGCTCTTGTGGAGTGCGCCTTAACTTTGAACGGAGGCGGTCTCCTTTTCAAGCCATAGGCTTGTATTATGACCTGTCGAATCCACTTGGCTAAAGTAGATTTTTGATGCTGCCTGACCCTTTCTGGGGCCTTCCGGCAGAACAAACAAAGTATCCGTTCTGCGAATCTGAGCAGTGGCTTTAAGATAAGCTTTAACTGCTCTTACTACATCCAAAGAATGCAATAACTTTTCCTCTACCGAACTAGGTTTGGGGAAAAAGGAAGGAAGAATCACATCTTGGTTCAAATGGAACCTCGATACCACCTTAGGAAGAAGGCTGGATGAGGACGTAATACTACTCTGTCCTTATGGATAACCAGATATGGCTCCTTACAGGACAAGGCGGCTAATTCCGATACTCTTTTAGCCGAACAAATGGCTACTAAGAAAATCAATTTCCTGGTAAAAAGAACCAAGAAAATGTGCCGCAATGGTTCAAATGGTTGTTTCTGTAGAACCGACAGAACCAGGTTTAAGTCCCATGGACATATGGGAATACTAACCGGAGGGCTAATACGCATCACTCCTTGTATGAAAGCTTTGATTAATGAATGCAAAGCCAAGGGCCTTTGAAAAAAAAATATTGACAAGGCCGTCTGACCCTTGATAGTACTCAAGGCAAGCTTCCTATGTACAGCCCACTGTAGGAAGTCCAGAATCCTACCTATTGCGTACTTACGTGGATGCCATTTCCTGGCCTCACCCCACGTGATGTACGCCTTCTAGATCCTATAATAGATCTGCCTGGATACCGGCTTCCTGGCATTGATCATGGTAGATACCACAGGATTAGAGAGCCCTCTCTTTTTTAGAATGTGGGCTTCTATAGCCAGGCCGTCAACCTAGGGCTGGTAAGGAAGGGTAGTATATCGGTCCTTGCGAAAGCAGGTCCGGACGATGTGGGAGGGTCCAAGGACTTCCCACTGACATTTTTACAATCTCCGCGTACCATGCCCTTCGGGGCCACGCTGGAGCCACCAGAATCACTGGTTTCTTTTCTACCCTGATTCTGCGGATTAATCGCGGTGGGAATGCATATATCAGCTTGAACTGATCCCAAGGGAACACTAGGGCATCCGAACCGCAAGCTAGGGGATCCTTTGTGCGAGACACAAATCTGTCCACCTTTGCGTTGAATCTGGATGCTAGCAGATCTACATCCGGTGTTCCCCACCGCTGGCATATTGCCTGGAAAACCTCGGGGTGAAGAGACCATTCCCCCGGGCATAATTGCTGGCGACTTAAAAAAGTCCGCTCTCCAATTTTCCACTCCTGGGATGAAAACCGCGGATATGGCTGTGACATACCTTTCTGCCCATTCCAGGATGCATTTCGCTTCCCTCTGGGCTGCACGACTCCTGGTGCCACCCTGGAGATTAATATATGCCACTGCTGTGGCATTGTCTGATTGAATTCTGACAGGTGACCCTTGGAGTTTGGATGTCCATGCTACTAGGGCATACCGGGCTGCTCGTATCTCTAAGAGATTGGTGGGCAGGGCCTTCTCTGCTTCTGACCACTTGCCCTGGAGAGACCATTGCTCCAGTACTGCCCCCCAGCCTATGAGGCTGGCAACTGTAGTGACCACCTTCCAAGAAACCGGACTGAAGGGTTTCCCTTCCCAGATTCTGGGGCACCAACCACCAATGGAGGCTCTTGCGAACGGAAGGGGACAGGGACATTGGTAAGTCTAAAGCCTGAACTTTTTTGTTCCAGGCTGACAGTATGGCCCTCTGCAAGTTCCTTGAATGGAATTGACCGTAGGGTACCGCTTCGAATGAAGCCACCATTTTTCCCAGCAGCCTTATACACAGGCGTATGGATGGTTTTTCTTTTTTGTACCCACTAAGTGGGTCAAATCTTTCAAAGACGACACCTTCTCTGGAGGTAAGAAAATCTTTTTCTGATTTGAATCCAGTCTTAGCCCCCAAGTATTCCAGGCTTTTGACTGGTTTTAGGGCTGACTTGTCTCGGTTGATAATGCAACCGTGAGATTCCAGATACTTGATTATCTTGTGAACGACCACTTCTAGTTTTTTTCACTGAGTGGTCTATCAGCAACAAGTCGTCTAGATATGCCATTATCGTTACACCTTGTGTTCCTAGTTTGGCCAATCGTAGGGCCAGAATTTTTGTGAACACTCGTGGTGCCGTGGCCAGACCGAAAGGTAAGGCTCTGAACTGAAAATGGCGCCCTTCTACTGCAAGGCGTAGAAATTTCTGGTGGGCCGGACAGATGGGAATATGCAAATAAGCATCCCTTATGTCGATCGAGGCTAACCATTCCTGCCCTTGTAGGGCGGTGGCCACCGATCGGATCGACTCCATCCGAAAAAAGTCCTGATATGTAGGAACTTGTTTAGCCCTTTTATATTCAATATGGGCCTCATGTCCCCATTTGGTTTGGGGACTGTGACAAGGTTCGAGTAAAACCCGAACCCGTTTTCTTTCAAGGGAACCTTCATGATTACCCTTGGGGCAATAGTTGCTCTAGTGCCAGAAGGAGGGATCCACTCTTCTGGGGATCGCTTGGCACGTTTGACCTTATAAAATGGGCAGGAGGAATGTCTTTTAACTCCAGCCTGTATCCCAGACTTACTGCGGGGATCACCCATCTCTGATGGTGTCCCGCCAGGTCTCTGTGAACAACTGAAGTCTTCCCCTCACCCGACTGAGTGGGGGCAACCCTTCATGACTTAGGGGGAGGTTTTGTACCTCTCTTGACCCAGGGTTTCTTGATACCCTGTGATTGTCCCTGATTTCTGCCCCCTGGATTTGACCGCGGAGGCCGTCGGAACTGTTTCACAGCCGATGTGCCAGGGACTGGAGAAGTAGGCCTCTTAAAAGAAGGACTTCTACCCTTGTTCTTAACCGGTAAGAGTGAACTTTTACCGGCAGAAATTTTCTGGATATATTTGTCCAGATCTTTTCCAAATAAGCGTTCTCCATGAAATGGGAAGCTAACCAGCAGTTTTTTACAGGGAGCTTCAGCAGACCAGTTTTTGAGCCACAGAAGCCTGTACTATAGACAGCGTAAAGCGGGAGGCCTGTTGGATTGTATCCTTTATGGCGTCCACCGCAAAACACAAGGCTCTAGGCAGGTCAGCTAGGGCAAGAGCCTGCTGATCTGGTAAGTCCCTTAAGACTTGTTTCAACTGATCTTTCACTGCTTGGCAGACTCCAATCGCTGCTACCGCAGGTTGTGTCACCATGCTTGCTGTAGAGAAAGCAGATTTTAGTAAAGACTCCAATTTTTTATCTATTGGGTCTTTGACATTGGAACATTATCTACTGGACATGTCAGTGATTTGTTAACAGAAGAGATGGCTGCGTCCACTGTAGGGACCCTCCATTTTTTTATGAACTTATCCTCCATGGGATAGATCACCGGAAATCTCTTGGGGGGAGCAAATATTTTATCAGGATGCTCCCAATCCTGGTAAATAAGCCCTTCTAATAAAGGGTGGATTGGGAAGGAACAGACAGCCTGGGGAGCTTTTAGCGACCCCAGCGAGGAAACCGTAGTGGATGGTGGTTCCGCCAGAGGCATTTTAAATGCTGATCGGACCATATTAGTCAGAGACTGAACCCATAATCTTTCAGCCTGAGATGCTGAGAAAGGTTCTTCCACTGTTGATTCCTCCATAACTGAATCAACCTCATCCTGATCCCCTTCAGGTAGGTCGATCTCTGGGACTGTTCCTCCACTAACAGGCACTCTGAAGGAGGAGACGGAGATCGGACGCGCTTTTCCTGAGACAGGGAAGCAGCGATCAATGCTGTTAATCTCTCTTCCAATCCTCCCAGAGTTGAGGATAAAACCTCCTCTGTTATATATACAGGAGCAGGTGGACTGGGGACAGCCGCAGCACCAGGCATTCCTGCGGGGTTTCTACGGCTACTGACCTCTGAATTCTCAGGGGAGATTGGTGCAGTACAAGCATGCCCAATATCCTCAGAGCCCGATGGAGACCCCTTTGGCTTCCTGGAAGATCTATTTCCGGAGCGTCTGGACGACATATCCTTTAAGCACAAAGCTGAGGTATTCCCGTCGTCATACACCAATTTTGCTGGTAATAATCTAACACAGGTGCTGCTATATACCAGCTGGTGTCCACTAAAGTGCCTTTCTATGGGGATGCCTGCATCAACCGCCTCTGTGTGCCACTGTTTGTTGCTAGCTCTGTTTGCATCCAGCTGACACTTGTACTGTGTCTTTTAACTATGCTGGGACGCCCGCACATGCGCAGAAGCGCCGCGGCGCGCATCGAGCGTCATCCACCCGCCCCGCCCCTTTTTTTCATAGGAGGCGCGTGCACGCGCCCGCGCGCGCGCCCGTGCGCCATTGGCGCCCTTTTCGAAATCAAACAGGGGACTAGGAGCCAGGGCCCTTTTTGCCGGAGGGCCTGTGCGGTGGATGAGCGCAGCAACAGGGCACAGGAAGTGGATTCCCACAGAGAAACTTACCAGCTGCCTGGATCTTTTGACTTGAGAAAACCAAAGATCCACATGACAAGAAAAATGGACTACAGCGGCCTCTAGTGGTTTAACACAGGTACCGCGGTCCCTTTTTTTTTTTTTTTCTTGACTACTATTAAAATTTTACATTTTCAGTAGTTACAGGCAAACACAGATATTTAGCGGGAATACCGTTAGGTAACAGACAGAAAGACAAATTAGGCTTGGGGGTCCCCCAATAGAACCAAGTTCCTGGGGGCCCCCACTTACCTGATCCCCGCCGCAGGACTTTGTTTGGTCCACAGAAGTCCAAACTTCACCTATCACGGCAGGCATTGTAATTAAACCTTCAGGGACCGGGTTCCCAAGGATTCCACTCCCCTGGACCTGTATAGCACCCTGCACAGACAACATCTTGGTCGTGGGTATGACCAGAGCTCTGGATCCCAGGGTCCAGCCCTCCTAAGAGAAGCATTACAGGCAAAACCTTGCTCTTCTGCTGCAAGGCCCGGGTACCGACCGTTTAGCTATGAAGCTTTTTTGGTGGGATCCGGAACAGCTTACTAAGGCCCAAAAGAACCTGTACGCAAGCCCAGTGAAAACACATGTTACTCTTTGGCCAACACCTTAGACACTGGCAAAAAACTGAGGTGCTCCCGGGTGGGAGGGGCTTATATAGGGGAGGGTACTTCCGGTTTGGAATTGGCCAGTGCCAACACCTGAAGGTAATCTATATAACCCATTAGTAATGACTAAGTCGCTCTGTGTCCCGTGATGTACGAAAAAGAAAAAAAGGAAAGGAAAAGGAAATAAAAAAGGAATGGAAAAGGAAATAGAAAGGAAAGGAAAAGGAAAAGGAAAAAGAAAGGAAAGGAAAAGGAAAGAAAATAAAAAGGAAAGAAAATAAAAAAGGAAAGGGAAAAAAAAGGAAAGGGAAAAAAAAAGGAAAGGAAAGGAAAAGGAAAGGAAAAAGGAAAGAAAATGAAAAGGAATGGAAAAGGAAAGGAAAAGGAAAGGAAAGGGAAAGGAAAAAGGAAAAAGGAAAAAGGAAAAAGGAAAAAGGAAAAAGGAAAAAAGGAAAAGGAAAAGGAAAGAAAATAAAAGGAAAAGGAAAGGAAAAAAGGAAAAGGAATGGAATGGAAAAGGAAAAAAGGAAAATGAAAGGAAAAAGAAAGAGAAAAGGAAATGAAAAAGAAAGAAAAGAAATGAAAAGGGAAAGGAAAAGTAAAGTAAAGGAAAGGAAAGGAAAGAGAAGGGAAAGGAAAAATAAAAGGAAAGGAAAGAAAAAGGAAAAAAGGGAAGAAAAAGAAAAAACGAAAGAAAAACGAAAGGAAAGGAAAAGGGGATTGCTCTTTGAAGTGCTCCTCTGTACAGGGACTTTTCGTCTTTTTTCCAGCTCTGAAGGAAAACTGGGTAAACACAAGAGAAAAAAGGGGGCTACAGATCAACAGTAGAAGATTTATATTTCTTTAAGGTGGGGGGTAAAACTCCACTGACCACCAATCATTGTGGGATTTTTTTATTTTATTTTTTAACACCACTGACCACCAATGATTGGGGCAGAAGGAAATTTTTATTTCTACTAATCCGAAAGCTTTTGGGGGTGCAATGTAGCCACACCCAGTTTTTGCTGGACACCTCTGATTTAATGCAATGCCACCCTAGCGTTTTATGTCGGGATACAACTCGAAACATTATCTATTTAAAAAAAAAATGGAATTAGATTATAGATGGAATAATATTAGAAATGAAATGTAAATTGTAGGTAATCCCACATTTTTCGCGTGTCGCTTGCTGGAATGGAGGCGATTGAAATGGTCCAAATCTTCTGAATTGCAGCGGGTGTGTGACGGTAGATGATGTAAATCTATGAGCACAGCTGGTCTATGAGCTCCATTGGTATACCGGCTGTATTTCTGCACTAAAAATGATAACATTTGCAACAAATCTAAACCCAGAACAATCCTGACCAGTGAACACTGGACTGGTTACACAGATCTGGTCATGCAGGGATATGATGGGGGATGGGGGATGTACTTCGGGGGGACGGATCGCTATATTTTTGCAGGTAGAATTGGAAATGTCTCCATTTATATGTAACATGTCATATCTGTGTTTGTATCGATCATGAAGGTGCAGACAAGCGCTCGCTCACCCTCTCTCCACCTCGCGCAGCACCCTGCTCCGATCCTGGCAGGTGTCCTCCTTCTCCTCTTGTAGGAGGTCCCTCTGCCGCTGCAGGTCGCCGTTCGCTAGCTGCAGTTTCTCCGCCTCCTGACGCTGTGTCTCCAGCTGTTCCTGAAGATTCTGGATGTTCCGCTCCAGCGCAGCGCGCTCGCTGTAACACAGACAGGAGTGCCATCAATGCTGTGGTCACACATAGAAATGCGTTGGGATTGGAGACCCTTCTGTAATTGTTCTTATCTCAGCACCCTGCGGGTGTTGGTGTGTCTGTACCTGTTGATCTGCTCTAGGTTGTTGCGCAGTCTGGAGACGGTGCGCTCGGCGTCATCCTTGGCGATGCTGGTAATGTCGAGATCTTGCTGCGTTTGAGTGATTTTCTGCTCCAGGGCGTGTCGCTCATCCTCGCTGTCGCTCAGCTGTTTGCGCAGCATACCGACCGTCTCCTGTCCGGTCTCCAGCCGCCCTCGCAGTTCCTGTGACAATAGACATTGAACGTTCCTCACTCCAGTATAGAGAACTCCCCTCCATCCAGGACCTGGACAAGGGGTGGGCAGGAGGGGCGGCTGCCCTGTGCACTGTGGTTTCATGTGGGGTGTGGGGGTGGGGCGCTGCAGGGAGATTGAGGCAGGATTTGTGTTGGAAGGGGCCATTCGTGGTTTGGCAGAGGGTAAGAATCGCTAGGAGTGGCGATTTAGGGGGATTCATGTTGAGAGGGGGGATGGGGGGGGGGGAAGAGGATTTGTGCTAGGAGGGGGGATTTGTTCCAGAAGAGGCGATATGGTGAGAGGAGGAGGAGAATGGTGCTAGGAGGGGAAATTCTGTTTGGGGGGGGGGGGTCTGTAATAGGAGGGGAAATTTGGGGTGTGGATTTGTGCTAGGCGGGGGGGGGGGGGTTGATTTGGAGTGGAGGGGATGTGTACTCGGAGGGGAAATTTGAAGGGGTGGAGGATTTCTGCTGGGTGGGGTTATTTTTTGGGGGAGGGGCATTTGTGTTGGGGGGATCTGGGGGATGGAAGCAAAGACTTGTGCTGGGAGGGGGGATTTCAGCAGGGGCACAGATTTGTGCTAGGAGGGGCAATTTGGGGGGTTTGTGATATGGTGAAGGGGGAGAAGAATGGTGCTAGGAGGGGAATTTTTTGTTGGGGGGGGGGGTTGTGCTTGGAGGGGGGATTTGGAGTGGATGGGAGGAGGATGTGTATTTGAGGGGATATTTCAAGGGTAGAGGATTTATGCTAGGTGGGGGTGACTTTTTGGGGATGGGCATTTGTTTTGATTGGATCTGGGGGTTGGGGAAGCAAAGATTCGTGCTGGGAGGGGGGGATTTCAGCAGGGGCAGGGATTTGTGCTAGGAGGGGCAATTTGGGGGGGGGGGGGTTGTGCTAGAAGATGTGATATGGTGAAGGGGGAGGACAATGGTGCTAGGAGGGGAAATTTTTGTTGGGGGTGGGGGGGGGATTTGGAGTGGAGGGGAGAGGATGTGTATTTGGAGGGGATATTTCAAGGGTAGAGGATTTATGCTAGGTGGGGGTGACTTTCTGGGAGGGCATTTGTGTTAAGGGGATTTGGGGGATGGGGAGCAAAGATTTGTGTTCGGAGGGGGATTTCAGCAGGGGGGCAGATTTATGCTAGGAGGGGGAATTTGGGGTGGGGGGGGGTTTGTGCTAGAAGAGGTGATATGGTGAAGGGGGGGAGGAGAATAGTGCTAAGAGGGGAAATTTTTGTGCTTGGAGGGGGGATTTGGAGAGGATGTGTATTTGAAGGGGGATATTTCAAGGGTAGAGGATTTATGCTAGGTGGGGGGTGACTTTTTTTGGGGAGGGGCAATTGTGTTCGGAGGGGGATTTCAGCAGGGGGGCAGATTTGTCCTAGGAGTGGGAATTTTTTTTGGGGGGGGGGGTTTGCTAGAAGAGGTGATATGGTGAAGGGGGGGAGGAGAATAGTGCTAGGAGGGGAAATTTTTGCTGGGGGGGGGGGGGTGTTGTGCTTGGAGGGGGGGATTTGGAGTGGAGGGGAGAGGATGTGTATTTGGAGGGGATATTTCAAGGGTAGGGGATTTATGCTAGGTGGGGGTGACTTTTTTTGGGGAGGGGCATTTGTGTTCAGAGGGGGGATTCAGCAGGGGGTAGATCTGTGCTCGGAGGGGGAATTGGGGGGGGGGTTGTGCTAGAAGAGGTGATATGGTGAAGGGGGGGAGGAGAATGGTGCTCGGAGGGGAAGTTTTTGTTTGGGGGGTGTGGATTTGTGCTAGGAGGGGAAATTTGGGGTGTGGATTTGTGCTGGGGGGGGGGATTGGAGTGGAGGGGAGAGGTTGTGTACTAAGAGGGGAAATTTGAGGGGCAGGGGATTTGTACTAGGTAGCGTGATTTTTTTTTCAGGGGGGCATAGATTTGTGCTGGGAGAGGGAATTCCAGTAGGGGGGCGGATTTGTACTGGGGGAATTTATGCTCATAAATCATGAGGAGGGGGTGCAGTTTGGCATGTTCTCTCTGAGCTCTCCGCATTCTGCTACCTACAATGGAACTGCTCAGGCACTCCGTCACAGCGGCTCCCACTTACCTGCACTTGCAGCTGTCTCCTCTGCAAAGCGGAGTGCACGGCGGAGAGAGCCGAGTCCCGGAATGCCGGGGACAGGCTGCGTCTTGGCGACGAGCCGCGGTGCGGGGAAGAACGGCGGATGGGGGAGGAGGTACGCAGGCTGCTGGAGAGACCCCTCAGGCTGAGTCCCGGACCCCTCGCTCTCTATGAACTCCGGACGTCCTGTCGCTGGAGATCTGCAGACCGCTGTCCGTGTCGCTCAGCACCGCCTGCCGAACAATTCCAATGAGAGAAAAAAAAAACATTAAAAATCAAAACTTTGACAAAAATTCACCGAACCGCAATCAGCGTTCCCCGGAGAAACCGCGTTCCCCCGAGATTTATCCTGCCCCGGGACTCTTCTCCTGGGATCAACCAAAGAGAAGGGACAATTCTATTATACTGAATGTTACAGAATAGAAAGAACCTGAGGGAAGCGGAAAGATAGCGCTGGACCCCAAGGGGGTAAATCAGTGGTCTCCAAACTGCGGCCCGGGGGGGGGGCCCTTTTCATGCTTTTATCTGGCCCCTTGAGGAAAGGGGGCATTATTATTCCCCTGACACCAATGATGGGACACTATTCCTCCCACTGACACCAATGATGGGACACTATTCCACCACTGACACCAATGATGGGACACTATTCCACCCACTGACACCAATGATGGGGCACTATTCCTCCCACTGACACCAATGATGGGGCACTATTCCTCCCACTGACACCAATGATGGGGCACTATTCCTCCCACTGACACCAATGATGGGACACTATCCTCCCACTGACACCAATGATGGGGCAACTATTCCTCCCACTGACACCAATGATGCGGCACTATTCCTCCCACTGACACCAATGATGGGGCACTATTCCTCCCACTGACACCAATGATGGGACACTATTCCACCCACTGATACCAATGATGGGGAACTATTCCTCCCACTGACACCAATGATGGGGCACTATTCCTCCACTGACACCAATGATGGGACACTATTTCTCCACTGACACCAATGATGGGACACTATTTCTCCCCACTGACACCAATGATTGGGCACTATTCCACCCACTGATACCAATGATGGGACACTATTCCTCCCACTGATACCAATGATGGGGCACTATGCCTCCCACTGACACCAATGATGGGGCACTATGCCTCCCACTGACACCAATGATGGGGCACTATGCCTCCCACTGACACCAATGATGGGGGCACTATGCCTCCACTGACACCAATGATGGGGGCACTATGCCTCCCACTGACACCAATGATGGGGCACTATTCCTCCCACTGACACCAATGATGGGGCACTATTCCTCCCACTGACACCAATGATGGGGCACTATTCCTCCCACTGACACCAATGATGGGACACTATTCCTCCCACTGACACCAATGATGGGACACTATTCCACCCACTGATACCAATGATGGGGAACTATTCCTCCCACTGACACCAATGATGGGACACTATTCCTCCCACTGACACCAATGATGGGGCACTATTCCTCCCACTGATACCAATGATGGGGACACTATTCCTCCCACTGACACCAATGATGGGGCACTATTCCTCCCACTGACACCAATGATGGTGCACTATTCCTCCACTGAACACCAATGATGGGGCATTGTTTACTCCCACTAATGCCAGGACATTTTATTCCCCAATGGCCCCCCTAAAGTTTGAAGGGACAGTAAACTGGCCATTTTGTTTCTAAAGTTTGGAGACCCCGGTCTTCAGGTATTGATGTCTGATTTCTGGGCAGGTGGCTTCTACACCCCAGAGGATCTCCACGGTCCCTTGGCTTGTAGTGTGATGTAACGAGAATTGAAAAAGAGTGCCACACCCCCCCCTAAGAGGTCCAGATACAACTTTATTCCATTAAAAAAATCAGGGGTAAAATCTCAAAAAAAGTAGCGACTTTTCAGGGGTCCAAGCGCCCCCTTTCATCAGGGTTTTTCCAGTGTGGATTACAAGAACGGACCTCACCAGCAGCTTGTTTGGCAGCAAGTGACGCCTGAAACGCATTGGCTACTTTTTTGGATTATCCCCCCCCCCCCCCGACTTTTAAGGAACAAAGTTGTGTCTGGACCTCTTAGCAGTGGTGGGGAACTTCAACCTTCTTTTATATTTTATTTATTTTTTATTAATTTTTTATAATAATGTCACATTTACCTGCTCTGTGTAATGATTTTGCACAAAGCAGCCCCCCCGCACCGGCAGCACTCCGCTCTTCGGCCAGTGGCCCCAATAGCAAGCCGCTTGCTCTGGGGGGCACTGGAGTGTGCTCGATCCCGAGCCCCGTCCTATGCGTCCATAAAACACACAAAGCTGGCACTCTGCCCCACCCCCCCTGTTCTCATTGGCTCACTGGCTGTAATTGAGAGTCAATGGCACCCGCTGCTGTCTCAGCCAATGAGGAATGAGAGACCCGGGAGATCGCTGGACCGAGAGGGGGCTCAGCTAAGTATTAGTGGGGGGCACTGAACAGAAAAGTTTTTTTTTTAGCTTTATGCATAAAATGCATGAAGGTAAAAACCTTGAGCCTTTCACCTTCAGGTTCAATCCTTGTTACAGAACATAACGAAAGAGCAGAAACTATCACTTCTAATATTTTATTGGTAGGGTAACCATCTCTTGTAAGCCTCTTCCCCTCATTAGATTGTCAGCTCCTCAGCCTACATCTGTGGGTGTCAGACCTGGGCGAGTTCTCGGAGGGTCTCTTGTAGAATTTCTCTCTCAGCCTTCAGTGCTTCCACCTCCTCCCCGACCAGCATGGCCTGCTCCTCCATCTCACTCCTCTCCTGCAATGATAAAGCAGACGTCTCACAGTCCAAAAACATGACGAGGGAGGCGAAGCCTCCCACCTCACCGACCCAGCGGAGGCCTCACACTGCCCCCCCATTCTACTCGTATGTCTCAAGCAATACCAGAAAACCAGGTAACGGTGTCCACACACAACATTCTAAATATTTTGGGGAGAGATTTGTTAAAGCTGAACTCCGGGCAAAAAAAAGTAATTTAAAATATATTCCTCATTAGCCTCAATGATTGTAAATCCACTTTGTGAGCACCAAATGCCTTTGCAAACCCAGGAAATACATTGTAAAATTAGCTATGACATCATCACTGTGCTGTACATAGCCTGTGCAGAGAGCGGAGCTGTGGGAGGGGCCCAGGAGGCTCCACCCACTACAGAAAACTACAGGGGGGGGGGGGGAGGGCGAAGACAAGACCAGGTACCATGCACAAGGAGAGAAAGACCAGGTACCTTGTGGAGAGAAAGCAAAGCTGTGAGAGGGGCCCAGGAGGCTCCACCCACTACAGAAAACTACAGGAGGGGGGGGGGGCAGAGACAAGACCTGGTACCATGCACAAGGAGAGAAAGCAGAGCTATTGGTGGGGCCCAGGAGGCTCCACCCACTACAGAAAACTACAGGAGGGGGGCGGAGGCAAGACCTGGTACCATGCACAAAGAGAGAAAGCAAAGGTGTGGGTGGGGCCCAGGAGGCTCCACCCACTACAGAAAACTACAGGAGGGGGGCAGAGACAAGACCTGGTACCATGCACAAGGAGAGAAAGCAGAGCTGTGAGAGGGGCCCAGGAGGCTCCACCCACTACAGAAAACTAAAGGAGAAGGGGTGGAGACAAGACCTGGTACCATGCACAAGGAGAGAAAGACCAGGTACCTTGTGCAAGGAGAGAAAGCAAAGCTGTGAGAGGGGCCCAGGAGGCTCCACCCACTACAGAAAACTACAGGAGGGGGGTGGGGGGGAGACAAGACCTGGTACCATGCACAAGGAGAGAAAGCAGAGCTGTGGGCGGGGCCCAGGAGGCTCCACCCACTACTGAAAACTTACAGGAGGGGGGCGGAGACAAGACCTGGTACCTTGTGCAAGGAGAGAAAGCAGAGCTGTGGGAGGGGCCCAGGAGGCTCCACCCACTACAGAAAAATGACAGGAGGGGGCAGAGACAAGACCAGTTCCCCTGCACAAGGATGGAAAGCAGAGCTGTGGGAGGCAAAATAGGAAAAGCCGGCAAATCCATGTCCATATACAAATGTAAAAGTTTATTGGTACATGTGAAAAGATACAAGGGCTGACGCGTTTCTGCGCAGTGCCTTGGTCAAGCTGTGACCCAGGCAGTGTGCCTAAACGCATCAGCCCTTTTATCTTTTTACATGTACCAATAAATGTTTACATTTGGATATGGAGCTGCCGGCTTTTCCTATTTTGACTGTTGCCTAAGTGTTGTCCGGGGGGACACATCAGCCTGAGCACCCCATTGTGGACTCTACTTCTATACTCAGGAGACTCCCTTGGTGAGAGAGCTGCATTCCTTTTCATTTAATAAGAGCTATGGGAGGGGCCCAGCAGGCTCCACCCACTACAGGAAACTAGGGGGTGGATAAAAGACCAGTCCTCCTGCACAAGGAAAGAGAAGAGCTGTGGGAGGAGCCCAGGAGGCTACACCCACTACTGGCATCCTGGAAAGAACTACAGGAGGGGGGCGGAGACAAGACCAGTCCCCCTACATAAGGAGAGAGAGCAGCAGTGAGCCGGTCTTTATTACAGGAAGTCTCACACTGGATTACAGATATGGAAGAAGATTCCGGAAGAAGTCACATGACCGACGGATTTATTATCCCGGCGGAAGAAATACACAAATCTCACAGACATTGAAGAAGAAGTCACATGACCGATGGATTTAGACAATATTTGCTTATCCCGGAGTTCAGCTTTAAGCCTCGAATCAGCCGTGCGGCCATTTTGTTTTGTACCTTCTCCTGCAGGCTCCTGATCTGAAGGTCTTTTTCCTTGTTGTCGCTCTGCAGACGCTCAATGGTCTTACTCAGTTCTGCCGCCCTGCAGGACAAAACCAGGCCCAAGTCACAAACCAGAGACGGTCAGCTGTGTCGCGGTCGGCCAACCACGGGGCATCGGACTCAACCTCAGACTAGATGGATTAGCAGGTAACTAACCTGGCGCTAAGCTCCGCCTTCTCCGCGTCGTATGCCGCTTGCAGCTGGATCATTTGTCGCACTTTGTCCTTCAGCTGCTCGTCCAGCTGGGCCAGCTGCAGCGCCTGCCTCTCCACTACGACGACGCCATTGTTTTCTGCCAGCCGATGGGATCCGCTGACGTTCAGGCACGAGGCGTGAAGAGTGCGGCAGGACTGCGACAGTTCCTTCTGAATCAGCGTCAGGTCCCTGCGTACAGAGAGGAGAGAATTCATAGGACACATAGCCTCCTATAAACACATTCCTCCCATTGATTTATGCTGTGTGGACCGGCGGTCACATGGTCTTGCTGCACCCAAAATCTTAGGCTCTTTAGATACAATACAAAAGCCATCATCACCCACCTCTCCGTCATGGTTTTCATCTCACTAAAGTGTCTGCGGAACCCAACAACCTGCCTCCACAGCGACAGCAGCCGGCTGTGCTCATTACTGAAGTAAGAGTTAAAGGACTGCAGGGGCGACAAAGGATCAGGAGAAAAAATCTAATTATATTTAATTTCATATTTATACATCAATTACATAAAGTCACTTACAGTAGTCTCTGCACCACAGGAGCTTACACTCTAATATCCCTTCACAGTCACACACTTATTAATATACATTTATATAGCTCTGACATATACCGCGGTGCTGTACAGAGACCACTGAGCCAGTCACATCAGTCTCTGTACCAGAGGAGCTTACACTCTAATGTCCCCTCCCCCCACATTTTCACACTAATATTATACATTTATATCAGGGTTCGACAAACCCCGGGTGCATATGCGACTAGAATTAGCGACCTGGCGCCTGGGGCGGCACAGCTGGGGTATCCTGTGTCTCCATGCGAGCCCCCCCGCGCGATCGCGTCGGGCCACGCCAGCCGGTAATTGAGGCCGCAGCTTTGCGGCATTCTGCAGGCCTATGCTTCCTTCTGTGATCTGGCGCCATCTTGTGGTGGCCGTTGGTATGACAAGACAACCAGCAATGCTAATGGAGCTTCCCCCGTCTGTTTTCACTGCCATCTCCTTCCCTCTAATTAGAACCCCCAAACAATATATATATATATATATATATATATATATATATTTTATTCTAATACCCAAGAGAATAAAATGGCGGTCGTTGCAATACTTTCTGTCATACCGTATTTGCACAGCGGTCTTACAAGCACACTTTTTGGGGAAAAAATACACAGTAAAGTTAGCCCAATTTTTTTTTATATTGTGGAAGATAATGTTACGCTGAGTAAATTGATACCCAACATGTCACGCTTCAAAATTCCGTCCGCTCGTGGAATGGCGACAAACTTTTACCCTTTAAAATCTCCATAGGCGACGTTTAAAAAATTCTACAGGTTGCATGTTTTGAGTTAAAGAGGAGGTCTAGGGCTAGAATTATTGCTCTCGCTCTACCAATCGCGGTGATACCTCACATGTGTGGTTTGAACACCGCTTTCATATGTGGGCGCTACTCACGTATGCGTTTGCTTCTGCGCACGAGCTCGGCGGGACGGGGCGCGTTCCTGGCTCCTAACTTTTTTAGCTGGCTCCTAGATTCCAAGCAAATTTGTCAAGCCCTGGTTTATATAGCTCTGACATATACCGCAGTGCTGTACAGAGACCACTGAGCCAGTCAAATCAGTCTCTGTACAGGAGGAGCTTACACTCTAATGTCCCCTCCCCCACATCTCCACATTTGCACACTAATATTATACGTTTATATAGCTCTGACATATACCGCAAAGCTGTACAGAGAACAATGAGCCAATCACATTAGTCTCTGTACCAGAGGAGCTTACACTCTAATGTCCCCTCCCCCTCAACCCCCCCCCCCCTCCACAGTCACACACTATTAATATTATAAATTTAAATAGCTCTGACATATACCGCAGTGCTGTACAGAGATCACTGAGCCAATCAAATCAGATGGAACCTGGCTGTGATCTATGGAAGGCGTCACTCACCTCTTCCTCTCTCCTCCACTCGCTCTCTTTCTGCTCCAGCTCATCGCGAGCTTTGGTCCAATCGTTTGTCAACTTGCGCAGATCCTCACTCAGAGCCTGATTGGCGGCGTTGGCCTGGTCCAGCTGCTCTCTCAGCATGGCGTTGACCTGGGTGAGGCTGGAACTCCTATGTACAGGAGAAGAAAAGCTGAACACTGACATGTAAATTGTCTCTCGCAGATCTACTGATTACTGCACAGAGAGGGTGGCAGGAGATTAGGAGGCTCCATAGTAGTGGCATAGGACATTTGGAGGATCCGTAGTACTGGGACAGGACACTGGAAGTCTCTCTAGTACTGGGACAGGACACTGGAAGTCTCTCTAGTACTGGGACAGGACACTGGAAGTCTCTCTAGTACTGGGACAGGACACTGGAAGTCTCTCTAGTACTGGGACAGGACACTGGAAGTCTCTCTAGTACTGGGACAGGACACTGGAAGTCTCAGTAGTACTGGGACAGGACACTGGAAGTCTCAGTAGTACTGGGACAGGACACTGGAAGTCTCAGTAGTACTGGGACAGGACACTGGAAGTCTCAGTAGTACTGGGACAGGACACTGGAAGTCTCTGTAGTACTGGGACAGGACACTGGAAGTCTCTGTAGTACTGGGACAGGACACTGGAAGTCTCTGTAGTACTGGGACAGGACACTGGAAGTCTCTGTAGTACTGGGACAGGACACTGGAAGTCTCTGTAGTACTGGGACAGGACACTGGAAGTCTCTGTAGTACTGGGACAGGACACTGGAAGTCTCTGTAGTACTGGGACAGGACACTGGAAGTCTCTGTAGTACTGGGACAGGACACTGGAAGTCTCTGTAGTACTGGGACAGGACACTGGAAGTCTCTCTAGTACTGGGACAGGACACTGGAAGTCTCTCTAGTACTGGGACAGGACACTGGAAGTCTCTCTAGTACTGGGACAGGACACTGGAAGTCTCTCTAGTACTGGGACAGGACACTGGAAGTCTCTCTAGTACTGGGACAGGACACTGGAAGTCTCAGTAGTACTGGGACAGGACACTGGAAGTCTCAGTAGTACTGGGACAGGACACTGGAAGTCTCAGTAGTACTGGGACAGGACACTGGAAGTCTCAGTAGTACTGGGACAGGACACTGGAAGTCTCAGTAGTACTGGGACAGGACACTGGAAGTCTCAGTAGTACTGGGACAGGACACTGGAAGTCTCTGTAGTACTGGGACAGGACACTGGAAGTCTCTGTAGTACTGGGACAGGACACTGGAAGTCTCTGTAGTACTGGGACAGGACACTGGAAGTCTCTGTAGTACTGGGACAGGACACTGGAAGTCTCTGTAGTACTGGGACAGGACACTGGAAGTCTCTGTAGTACTGGGACAGGACACTGGAAGTCTCTGTAGTACTGGGACAGGACACTGGAAGTCTCTGTAGTACTGGGACAGGACACTGGAAGTCTCTGTAGTACTGGGACAGGACACTGGAAGTCTCAGTAGTACTGGGACAGGACACTGGAAGTCTCTGTAGTACTGGGACAGGACACTGGAAGTCTCTGTAGTACTGGGACAGGACACTGGAAGTCTCTGTAGTACTGGGACAGGACACTGGAAGTCTCTGTAGTACTGGGACAGGACACTGGAAGTCTCTGTAGTACTGGGACAGGACACTGGAAGTCTCTGTAGTACTGGGACAGGACACACACATTCTATGCGGCAGGCAGGACTAGCTGGGGCTTGTTGTTCCTCAATGGCTGGCTGATTCCAGTCCTCATAGATCCCCTTTTTCTATAACACACACATAGCAGTGATTTCTATAAAACATTCCTATACTGGCTGAGGAGACCCGAGGGACCATGAGACCAATGTGCCAGAAAAATGTCAGACAGTAACATGTTTCAGGCTTCCTTTCACTATGGGAACATTTAGTGGACACCAGAGCTCCGCCCATTCCTGGGACCGCCATGATGGACTCTCTCTCTCTCTCTTTCCTACCTCTGCTGCTCCTCCTCCATGCGTATCAGTGCGTTCTCCAGCTCGTTGCTGGTCTCCTCCTCCTGCCGCAGCCGCGAGTCCGTCATCTCCAGGCGGCTCTATACAGGAAACGAGGATAGTCATTACATCAGATGTATTCTCATGTTCAGTAATGTGCCAGTATAACATGCCCAGATATTTATTACCTCTCACAGAGATCAGACCCCCCCCCACCCCCTTCCCCAACAATGCCTTCATCTGGAGGACAGCACCATATTCCAAGGGTTTAGGTTTAACAAAGAAATTTGGTCTTTATTTTATATAAAATAAGACTCACACTAAGACGTTCGTGCTCCAGCTCTGTAGATCGTTCCAGCAACTGCTGCTCCACCTCTCCACATCGCTTCTTGTACTGCAGAACCTGCGGAGACACAGCAGGAGGATTACCAACAAAGATTTGGGACCTAGGCCCTCGCACTCCATAGATTTGGGACCCAGGCCCTCGCACTCCATAGATTTGGGACCCAGGCCCTCGCACTCCATAGATTTGGGACCCAGGCCCTCGCACTCCATAGATTTGGGACCCAGGCCCTCGCACTCCATAGATTTGGGACCCAGGCCCTCGCACTCCATAGATTTGGGACCCAGGCCCTCGCACTCCATAGATTTGGGACCCAGGCCCTCGCACTCCATAGATTTGGGACCCAGGCCCTCGCACTCCATAGATTTGGGACCCAGGCCCTCGCACTCCATAGATTTGGGACGCAGGCCCTCGCACTCCATAGATTTGGGACGCAGGCCCTCGCACTCCATAGATTTGGGACGCAGGCCCTCGCACTCCATAGATTTGGGACGCAGGCCCTCGCACTCCATAGATTTGGGACGCAGGCCCTCGCACTCCATAGATTTGGGACGCAGGCCCTCGCACTCCATAGATATGGTAAGTAGGCCCTCGACCTCCAAAAAAGATTTGGTAAGTGGGCCTCACACTCCATAGATTTTGTAAACATGGACAGATTTCTATATACTGTAACAGATCTCTGTGCCCTCCCCACATCCACACACACACCTTGGCTTGCAGCTTCTGGACCAGCTGGGCTTGCCGCTGTTGACCCTCCTGGTAGGCTTGAAGCTTTCGCTTATATGCGGCTTGTTCTTCCTCCAGCCGCCGCCTGAGCTCTACATTCTGCTGCGCCAGGCTCCGCGTCTCCAGGGAGTCTCTTTCACGCTCGCCGCTGTCCAATCGTAGCGTCTGCTCCAGCTGTCAGCAAAGGAGACAAAAGTAAATACAAGTAATCCTCATATTCTGGAAGGGGGGGCAGGATGATGACCCCCCAATATAACACCAGTCTGGTGAAAGGACAATCGCTATTCTTCTAAACCAGTGGTCTCCAAACTGTGGCCCTTTGCTTGCTTTTATCTGGCCCTTGAAGCATTATTCCTGCCACTGACACCAACAATGGGGCACCATTCCTGCCATTGACACCAGCTATTTCTCCCCCCAATACCAAAGATGGGGCATTGTTTACTCCCACTGAGCACAGTCCACCCCCCCCCCCCCACTGTCTTTATACCAGCCTTCTATACAGTTCTTCCTGCATTCCAATGCCCAGACACACTGCACCCCAGTTTTTACCGTCACTCATCCACCCTCACTCCTTCTGCACCTGATTCTCTATTCTCATGAGGAAGGAGGTCCTGATTCCTCTATATAGATCTTTATATCACTAGAGTGGTCACCATCAGGAGGAAGGGGGTCCTGATTCCTCTATATAGATCTTTATATCACTAGAGGGATCACCAGCAGGAGGAAGGAGGTCCTGATTCCGCTATATAGATCTTTATATCATTAGAGGGGTCACCAGCAGGAGGTCCTGATACCTCTATATAGATCTTTATATCACTAGAGGGATCACCAGTTGGAGGAAGGAGGTCCTGATTCCTCTATATAGATCTTTATATCACTAGAGGGATCACCAGCAGGAGGAAGGGGGTCCTGATTCCTCTATATAGATCTTTATATCACTAGAGGGGTCACCAGGGTGAGGAAGGAGGTCCTGATTCCTCTATATAGATCTTTATATCACTAGAGGGATCACCAGCAGGAGGAAGGGGGTCCTGATTCCTCTATATAGATCTTTATATCACTAGAGGGGTCACCAGGGTGAGGAAGGAGGTCCTGATTCCTCTATATAGATCTTTATATCACTAGAGGGATCACCAGCAGGAGGAAGGAGGTCCTGATTCCTCTATATAGATCCTACATGACCTCAAACTTGTAGGAGGAAAGTTGAAAACCGACCTTAGAAAGTATTATTTTACTGAAAGAGTAGTTGATGGTTGGAACAGACTTCCAGCAGAGGTAGTGAGTCAGTCAACAGTAAGCGAGTTCGGACATACTTGTCCGAATCATAGATCTGTACTCAGATAAAAAGGTTTAAATCGCAGACTTGATGGACCAATCAGTTTTTTGCTGTTAGTTTCACATCTGGAAATAACAGATAACAAATGTTGGGGAAGTGGGTGTGGCTCGGAGATGGCGTCTGGGGGGGAGGATAGGAACCCGAATCCTCTGCAGCTCTTAGCCGACCACAAGACACCTGTAGAAGATTCAGAAGATGTTTTGGGCTGGAGAGCAGATTACCCAGAATCCTCCATGGACAAGGAAGACACAACATGGCTGGAAAGTGATGAGAAGACGTCCTGAATAGTGTTGAGCGAACCCGAACTGTAAAGGTCGGGTCCGTACCGAACTTTAGCTTTTTCCCGAACCCGAACCCGGACTTTGCGCAAAAGTCCGGGTTCAGCAATCTAATTACGCATTTAGAAATGCTTCAGGGGCCAGCCAATCACCTTTTGATTAGCTGGTGTGCCCTTAGAGGCCATCATAGCCATGTCTACTAATGGCATGGCTGTGATTGGTCAGTGCAACATGTGACCCAGCTTCTATATAAGCTAGAGGCACACAGCACACACGTCACTCTGCTTCAGAATAGATAGGGAGAGGATCTTGGCTGCTGCTGTTGCTAATAGGGAGAGATTGTAAAATACATGAGGTAGTCCTGATTCTGCAATCTGAGGGAAAAGATAGAGAGATAGTGTAGTGTAGGGCCAGGTTCCTGTGTTGGTGCTTTCAGGGAGAGAGATATATTATATAGGAATAGGAGTCCAGATTCAGAGATATAACTCAGTGATCTGCATAGGTCTACCTATTTGTGTTGCAGTGCAGTCTTTTTACACTGCCATGAGCCCAGTGTCAGAGAAAATCTAACTTTTATCTGCAAGCTCAGTGCACCAGCACTGCATATTACGTTGAGAGATACACCGTTTCCATACTGTGGGTGTATTCTGCTCTTTGAAAAAGATCCATTTAGGGGGGAAAAAAAAAAAGGCACTTTATTGTGCTCTTTTCCAAAAGACCCATAGGGCAAAAAAAAAAAAAAAATTGGCATTTTATTTTGCTCGTGCAAAAAAAGACCCGTTTAGGGCAAAAAATAAAATAAAAAAAAATTGCACTTTAATGTACGCTTGCAAAAAGAGCCATTCAGGGCCACAAAAAATAGTTTGCAGTGTGTTATACATATTTGGAGGTGTGTGAAATAAACAATTTCTATATAGTTTTCTCCTACTGTGCTATACTAAAAAAACAACATATTTTTTGAATAGCATTTTCTGCAGTTCTGTAGCTGTGCGATTCAGCGGTTACGTACTGTGGGTGTGTTCTGCTCTTCCAAAAACACCCATTTAGGGCAAGATCCTAAATTTGGAAAATATGAGGAGAAGGTCAAAGGGACGTGGTGGCCCCGGTCGTGGTGCTGCTGGTGGAGCTCCTGTTGCAGGGAGAGGACGTGGTGGATCTGTGCCAGATACACGCACAAGTGAAACACCTTCCTCAGGTGCGAGTAGGCGACCGAGCCTGCGGCGGTATTTTGTCGCGCCTAATGAGGCTGTACGAATGTTTAGGCCAGGACAAGTACAGGCGATAGTAGATTGGGTTGCTGACAGTGCCTCGGGCGTGGACCCCACTGGACATCAGCCCCCAGGCCAAAGGTCTGCCCCTTTTATATGCTCTCCCGGCATGCACAGCAGGTTCCCCGCCCCGCTGTACTACTGCCAAGAGGGGACACAAAAGGCAAAGCACTGTATCGGCGGTTCAACCCTAGCCTACCATGGCAGCGCCACCTGTAGGCCGCAGGGAACTGCACACCAATACTGTCCCCCGGGGACAAAATGGTCCATGAATCCTACAGAATTAGGGTTTTTGAGCCTATTTACCACTCAAACACTTCCCTTAAATTTAGCACCCCGCTACATTTTTATTTCAAAGTATTTTAATTTCTCACTAGCTTATCCATTACATTGACTAATTTATTCCAGAAAGGGCGTATTCTGGGGCATTCCCACCATATGTGTGGCATTGTGCCGTTGAGTTTCTGAGGTTCTTAATGACTTCCCGTACCTCTTCTGTTGAAAAGGGGGCCTCCAGCATATTTTTTTATTTTTTTTATGTTATTTTAAGTTATTTCCCTATCCACATTTGTTTGCAGAGCACTTGCCATGCTCTTAACAACATTTTGCTGCCATTTGCAGCCCTCTAGCCCTTTCCATTTATTTTTTAGAGCCTTTTTAGTCTTTAGAAGTCCGGGTCCCCATTGACTTCAATGGGGTTCGGGTTCGGGTTAAAGTTCGGTCCCAAACCCGAACTTTTTTCCGAAGTTCGGCCGAACCCGTCGAACCCGAACATCCAGGTGTCCGCTCAACGCTAGTCCTGAATCATTTATATGAACTTTACTTTGTACCCAGAATCTTCTTCTAGATTCAGAAGGTTGGGAGGTCACCTGTGTGCAAAGTCACACTTCATTCTTTCCTACGACTCTCCAGATCCAGGCTGCCTGTACAGATCCGACTTTCAATAAAATGATCCTTCCAGTATTATAATCATCTGGTTCTCATTAATTGGTGATCACTGTACATGTGACCACCTCAGAATGATTGAACCCAAGACGGAAGTCACCTCCTGGCTTTATCAATCGATTATAAAATGATTGCTTTTCATATTTCACATTCAGCAAACAAACGATAAAAAAACTTTAAAAAAAACATTAAAATAATAATGTGCCACCCCGCAGACCCAAGTCAGGGATAGGCTCTAGTATTCCGGGGAGGGGCTCCGGCACTCCGGGAGAAGGGCTCCGGCACTCCGGGAGAAGGGCTCCGGCACTCCGGGAGAAGGGCTCCGGCACTCCGGGAGAAGGGCTCCGGCACTCCGGGAGAGGGGCTCCGGCATTCCGGGAGAGGGGCTCCGGCATTCCGGGAGAGGGGCTCCGGCACTCCGGGAGAGGGGCTCCGGCATTCCGGGAGAGGGGCTCCGGCACTCCGGGAGAGGGGCTCCGGCATTCCGGGAGAGGGGCTCCGGCACTCCGGGAGAGGGGCTCCGGCATTCCGGGAGAGGGGCTCCGGCATTCCGGGAGAGGGGCTCCGGCATTCCGGGGGAGGGGCTCCGGCATTCCGGGGAGGGGCTCCAGCACTCTGGGGACACCACACTGAACACAAAGCACTCTGGTTTGTTTAATACAGTAGCAGACAAATGACATGCTGCACCGGCCAATCACATTTAAGTTTATTGTAGCCTCATCAGTGAAGGATCATTTTTGTTGGTCATTGAATCCAGCCAATTGCTGAACTAGGAAGACCGACTACACCAATATACATATCAAAGGATCTTAGAATAGTGGTGTCATCTATATTGTGGATTTGAGGATGGGGGGACATTACATGCGGTACCCTATGGGGCATAAGCTGAGATTTGGGGGATCAGGCCGGGGCCCCAGGGAAGGGACACACAGGCGTGGTGCTGGGCACACCATTGGATTGGGTTGGGCATGTTATCTACAGAGTGCAGCCACCATCCAGCTCTGGGGGGGGGGGGGGGGCTCCTTCAATAAAGACACTTGAAGAATGCCCATTGTCCCTCACCAAAAAGGCACAGACAGCACTGAATGCGATGAGTTTACCGTCCCCCCGGCAACCGTCACCGCAGCGACCACCAGTTCACGCCATTGTGCCGGTCACTTGTGGGGCCACAAAGAACGAGGGAGGTTCTCCGGTGACATCTGCTGACGGCCACCGATACGAAGAGTCACTATGGAAGAACACTAATAAAGTGGAGTGCTAGCTCTGTGTACCAGATCTCAGCAATCCACATTTATCTGCCGAGAGCCATTCAATGAGCTTCTTGTTTCATCTCCTTCTGACTGTCATTCCGATCTTTATTACTATAAAACAGCGGGGGGGGGGGGGGGCGCTCACTACAATGGCTGGCTATTGTACAGAAAAATCTGCACACATTCCATGTGACGTCTGTCTGGGGGGGACGGGGACTTCCATATCTATCAGGGACCCACCAGCGGAGTGCTCCCTCCAATCATCCCTCACATTCAGCTCCTCTGTCATTTCCCTGGGGACCGGGACGGACGTCTCACCAGCCCAGCCTACTGCCCTTCATCTGGGGGTGACTTGTTACAAAGTTACAATGTACAGTCTGATCACTGGCGGAGGAGAGACTGAGGAAATGCCTCCTCCTCCTTCTACAAAGTTACAATGTACAGTCTGATCACTGGGGGAGGGGAGACTGAGAAAATGTCTCCTCCTACAAAGTTACAATGTACAGTCTGATCACTGGGGGAGGGGAGACTGAGGAAACACTTCCACCTGCTTGCAGCAGACCGATGACATGCTCTCAGCCTAGGCACAGTCACTGACTGCAGCTGAAGGACGGCATTTAATGATAAATGATGCGGTTTCTGTATAAGAAGAGAAGACATGGAGACGGAGTATCAGAGAAATACGGACTGTGAAGTTCAGGGAACTGACAAATATCCGGTCAGGTTCGTGTCCCCATTTCATCCTCCTCTATATTGGGGTCACCAGACTTGTGTGGAGACTGAAGATTTTCCTGAGTATTGGAGGTGGACGGATGTTGGAGGGGAATTTTATCTTCTGTAAAAGACGATGATCTGTGATTGGTGGCTATCCCCAGGGGGAGGGGTCACTGGGCTGTAATAGGAGGGGGACTGGGTCACAGAGCTGGCACTCATCTCAGCAGTGCAGGGCCCCCGGTCAATGCTTCCCTCTGGGGGAGGTCTAGGCAGCAGCATGGGAAATATGTGAGAGGACAATGACGGCGCTGGGTGCGTCACCAATCTCACACACTACACTGACTGTGGGCGAGTCTCAGCTTGCCCGATGGCGCCCGCTGCCTGTCCGGACACGACTCTCCCTGGCTCAGAGGGCAGCACAGCAGAGGGGAGATGAATGGGATGAAAAGACCGATATCGTGGGAACACGCCGGGGACAGACGCAGACACCTCCGCACAGTGGCGGCTGGTGCTCAAATTTTTTGGGGAGGCGCAAACAAACTGAAAAAAAAAAAAAAAATCATCAATTGCCGCCACTGTGCCCATTAAACGCAGCCACTGTGCCCAAACGCCACTAGTTTGTCCCCAAATGCAGCCAGTTTCCCCCCCATATGTAGCCAGTTTCCCCCCCATATGTAGCCAGTTTATCCCCCATAATGCAGCCAGTTTCTCCCCCATAATGCAGCCAGTTAATCCCCCATAATGCAGCCAGTTTCTCCCCCATAATGCAGCCAGTTAATCCCCCATAATGCAGCCAGTTTCTCCCCCATAATGCAGCCAGTTTCTCCCCCATAATGCAGCCAGTTTCTCCCCCATAATGCAGCCAGTTTCTCCCCTATATGCAGCCAGTTTCTCCCCCATATGCAGCCAGTTTCTCCCCCATAATGCAGCCAGTTTCTCCCCCATAATGCAGCCAGTTTCCCCCCCATAATGCAGCCAGTTTCACCCCCTAATGCAGCCAGTTTCTCCCCCATAATGCAGCCAGTTTCTCCCCCATAATGCAGCCAGTTTCTCCCCCATAATGCAGCCAGTTTCCCCCCCATAATGCAGCCAGTTTCTCCCCTATATGCAGCCAGTTTCTCCCCCATAATGCAGCCAGTTTCTCCCCCATAATGCAGCCAGTTTCTCCCCTATATGCAGCCAGTTTCTCCCCCATATGCAGCCAGTTTCTCCCCCATAATGCAGCCAGTTTCTCCCCCATATGCAGCCAGTTTTTCCCCCATATGCAGCCAGTTTCTACCCCATATGCAGCCAGTTTCTCCCCCATAATGCAGCCAGTTTCTCCCCCATATGCAGCCAGTTTTTCCCCTATATGCAGCCAGTTTCTACCCCATATGCAGCCAGTTTCTACCCCATATGCAGCCAGTTTCTACCCCATATGCAGCCAGTTTCTCCCCCATAATACAGCCAGTTTCTCCCCCATAATACAGCCAGTTTCTCCCCCATAATGCAGCCAGTTTGTCCTCATAATGCAGCCAGTTTGTCCCCCCCAGCCCTGCACTTACCTTCCTCGAGTCAGCGCCGTCCTTCTTCCGTCCTCAATGTCTTCTCCCGCCCTCGATGTCACTTCAGCCAATCAGGTTACCGGTAACCAGACCCGGTGAACCTGATTGGCCAGGGAACGCACCCCTGTGCGTCCTCTCATTAGGTATTTAGAAGCCGATTACAGCCCTCAGGCTGTAGTCGGGAAGCCTATCAGAGCCTACTGGCTCTGATAGGCACTTCTAAAGGCCAATCAGACGCTGTGACTCAGATGGCCGGCGCTCAAGGGGCCGGCCATCTGAATAGTGGGCGGCAGCAATACATAGGTTCATGCAATGCATGAACCTATGTATTGTTGTGGTGAGTGACAGCCGGGCGCAGAAGCGAGCGGTAGCGGCGCTTCTGCGCCCACTATGGTTGCGCCGCCATGTGTAAAAAAAAGACATAAAAAAAAAAAAAAAAAAAAAATTAAAAAAACTCATAAAAGGCCCCGTTTTTTTTTTTGGTGACCACAGGAGGGGGGGGGGGGGGGGGGGGGCGCGGCGCCCGGGCGCCCCTATGAACGGGCCGCCACTGCCTCCGCAGCAACCAATCCCGGGCCGGGGAACGGAATAAAGAACGGAACTCATTGGGGTTTAATTACTAAAATTGGATCGTGCAGCTCTGCATAGAAACCAATCAGCTTCCAGGTTGTATTGTCAAAGCTTTTATGAACAAGCTGAAGTTAGAAGCCGATTGGCTGCCATGCACAGCTGCACCAAATTCTGGACTCTATAGAGTTTTAGTAATTCAATATTTGTAAACAATGTTCCATGTCCTATTTCCCGTCTGATCAATGTTTATAAACAATGTCACTTTGTATCCCTCTATCTCCTGTCTGATTAATGTTTATAAACAATGTTACTTTGTATCCCTCTATCTCCTGTCTGATCAATGTTTATAAACAATGTCACTTTGTATCCCTCTATCTCCTGTCTGATCAATGTTTATAAACAATGTTCATTTTTATCTCTCTATCTCCTGTCTGAACAATGTTACTTTGTATCTCTCTATTTCCCGTTTGATCAATGTTTATAAACAACATTACTTTGTATCTCTCTATTTCCCGTCTATAGGGTCGGCTGCCCTGGGTGCAACGTGTATTGTAGAGATGGGGGCACCACAAGTTTCTTCTACTATACAGCTGACAGGAGTAGTGACAGCGGCATCAACACTTCACTTCACTGCTTCCAGCGCCAGGCTGAGAGAAGAAGAGAGAGCCAGAAGAGAGGTGCGGGCTGTGCTCTCTCTCCTCCTCCCCCTTTAAAGTGGTTGTAAACCCTTCCAGGACCGGGACAAGGGGGGGCAGAAGAGACAGCTGCCCTGGGCGAAGCCTGTATTGTAGAGATGGGGGTGCCACAAGATCCTTCTACTATATAGCTGACAAGAGTAGTGACAGCGGCATCACCACTTCTCTCAGCCCAGCGCTGGAAGCAGTGAAGAGGAGAGAGCCGGGAAGAGCGGCGGGCTGTGCTCTCTCTCCCCCTCCTCCTTTAAAGTGGTTGTAAACCCTTCCAGGATCAGGACAGGGGGGGGGCAGAATAGACAGCTGCCCTGGGCGCAGCGTGTATTGTAGAGATGGGGGCACCACAATTTCCTTCTACTATACAGCTGACAAGAGTAGTGACAGCGGCATCACCACTTCTCTCAGCCCAGCGCTGGAAGCAGTGAAGAGAAGAGGAGAGAGCCGGGAAGAGGTACGAGCTGTGCTCACTCTCCTCCTCCTCCTTTAAAGTGGTTATAAACCCTTCCAGGGCCGGGACAAGGGGGGGGGGGGGAGCAGAAGGGACAGCTGCCCAGAGTGCAGTGTGTATTGATGAGGTGGTGGCACCACAAGTTCCTCCTACTACGCAGCTGACAAGAGTAGTGACAGCGGCGTCACCACTTCTATCAGCGCAGCGCTGGAAGCAGTGAAGAGGAGAGAGCCGGGAAGAGGTACGAGCTGTGCTCTCTCTCCTCCTCCTCCTTTAAAGTGGTTGTAATCCCTTCCAGGGTCGGGACGGGGGGGGGGCAGAAGGGATGGCTGCCCTGGGCGCAGCGTGTATTGTAGAGATAGGGGCACCACAATTTCCTTCTACTATACAGCTGACAAGAGTAGTGACTGCGGCATCACCACTTCTCTTAGCCAGCGCTGGAAGCTGTGAAGAGGAGAGAGCCGGGAAGAGGTACGAGCTGTGCTCTCTCTCCTCCTCCTCCTAAGCTCACACATAATGAAGGGCAGGAGGGGGGTGCGATTTGACATTTTTTGCCCTGGGTGCTGGAGAAGCTTTGAACATTAATCCAGTGAAGTGACTGGCCTCATGTGATACACAGAGATGAAACAGATCCTCCTACATCAGTTGTACCCGTTTATCTGCAGCCGTCTTTTCTCGTAATCCTCCAAAAGTACACATTTTACACAGCATTTCTCAGCTCCAGCAGGCAGGGGATCTGATGTCACACACTGCACAGGGAGCTGAGTGTAACCGGAGACCTGAGTGAAGGGAATAGACACACCCACCAGTCTCTTGGAGAAACATGCCGCCTGATATCTATAAAATGCAACAACGGAAGGAGCGATGTACAAAGAGGCCCGGCGGGCACAACTCACCCTCTCGCTGATGGCATTGTATTTGATGGCGAGCTCGTCCCTCTCTGCGCGGCTCTGCGCCAGGAGATCCTCCACCCGGGACAGCTCTTGTTGCAGGATGCGATTTTCCTCTTGTACGGAGAGGAGGGAGGACATGTCTGCGGTGTCACCTGTGGAGAACATGAACCGGTCACCGACATTGCTGCATACCAACACACCAAATTCTTCTCACTTGTCCCACACGCAGCACTACCTGCCCCCCGGGGGAGGGGATTTACACCAACACATTGTACTATTCTACACTATATTACCAAAAGTATTGGGACGCCTGCCTTTACACGCACATGAACTTTATTGGCATCCCAGTCTTAGTCCGTAGGGTTCAATATTGAGTTGGCCCCGCCCTTTACAGCTATAACACCTTCAACTCTTCTGGGAAGGCCGTCCACAAGGTTTAGGAGTGTGTCTATGGGAATGTTTGACCATTCTTCCAGAAGAGCATTTGTGAGGTCAAGCACTGATGTTGGACAAGAAGGCCTGACTCGCAGTCTCCGCTCTAATTCATCCCAAAGTTGTTTCTATAGGGTTGAGGTAAGGACTCTGTGCAGACCAGTCAAGTTCTTCCACCCCAAACTCGCTCATCCATGTCTGGAACAGGAAGGGGCCGTCCCCCAAACTGTTCACACAAAGTTGGGAGCATGAAATTGTCCAAAATGTCTTGGTATGCTGACGCCTTACGAGTTCCCTTTCACTAGAACTAAGGGGCCAATCCCAACCCCTGAAAAACAACCCCCACATAATCCCCCCTCCCCCCACACCATAATCCCCCCTCCACCCCACACCATAATCCCCCCCCACCAAATGTTTTGGACCAGTGCACAAAACAAGGTCCAGAAAGACATGGATGAGCGAGTTTGAGGTGGAGGAACTTGAGTGGCCTGCACAGAGTTCTGACCTCAACCTGATAGAACATCTTCAGGGTAAATTGGAGTGGAGACCGCGGGCCAGGCCTTCTCATCCAACATCAGTGCCTGACCTCACAAATGCTCTTCTGTAAGAATGGTGAAACATTCCCATAGACACCTTCCTAAACCTTGTGGACGGCCTTCCCAGAAGAGTTGAAGGTGTTATAGCTGCAAAGGGCGGGGCCAACTCAATATTGAACCCTCCGGACTAAGACTGGGATGCCATTAAAGTTCAAGTGCGTGTAAAGGCAGGTGTCCCAATACTTTTGGTTATATAGTGCATGTATATATATATATATATATATATATATATATATATATATATATATATATATATATATGTAGCGGGGTCCTCAAATTGATGGGATACACCTGGGCAATAGTGTGACCCAGGTGTATAATTGTGTTAGGATTCAGACCCCTTTTTGTTTCGTGGAGGATTGGAGGATGTAATATTCTCCTTTGCCTGTGGGTGGCGGGGTACCCACGGGCTTCAGGTAGAATCATCCCCTGCAGTGCTCCCTGTTTGGTCTCTTCCCGGAGATGGTATGGCTGGGGCGGGGAACCCGCCGGGCCGTTGAAGGGAGGAGATAAAAGGGGGAGACGCCCTGACCACGAGGTCGTCGTCTTGCGGAGAAGGAGGTCCTCGGAGGAGGAGGGTTGCGGTCCGCACCCAGGGCCCTTAGGCCTGGGTGCGGGAGATCCAGGAGTCTGGTCCAGGTGCCCATGGCCTGGTCCGGAGTCATGTTGGCGTCCATCCCAGGCACCTTTAGCCTGGGGTGAGGTACTATCGAGGAGGCCTGGGGCCCAGTACCTTCGACTGGGTCCCGCTAGGGTGGACTGTCCGAGGGTCCCTGAGCGGAGGGACTCGTACCTGAGGTGAGGAGGCCGGGGAGGTTACCCACTGGAGACCCGGAGCAGCACCAACCCGGTGACAGTGGGCCTCTGGGAACTCTCTTGGGAGGACACATCCCCCTGATAGGGGCCACAGCGTATCGAAGAGGGCTCCATTGCTGTTCATAGGGGCTGCTGGAAGAGACCCCATCCTTCCTGTTCTGTAACAGCCGGATTGGCTTAGGCGCCGCTGGTCATAGTACAGTGGCATAGAACTCAAACTTTAGGAAGTGCCTCGATCTGCTCGCCCCACCGTTGGCAAGGTTATAGGTCCCAACCAGTTTGCTGCAAAAGAACTGTTTATTGTGCTTTGCGTATTGGAGTGTCAAATAAACAAGTGTTGGACCTTTCTCCGGTGTGTGAACTCCAGTTACTGGAAGCAAAGGGGAGGCTGGTGAGCTTGCAATTACAGACTCAGTGCATTCACAGAACACACCGGCCCGAGGAAACATCAGTAAGTGGCCTTCACCTCCCTACTACAATGGGGAGGACATGGGCCGTGGCGCATCTCACTCTCACAACCCAGGAACCCCTAGACATGAGTTGGTGTGTAACCGATAAAGATGGAGAGAGGGTGAGGCCGCTACATATATATATATATATATATATATATATATATATATATATATATATATATATATATATATATATATATATATATATATATATATATATATACATATACACACACACATACATACTGTGACAGCAGGAAGGTAAAGTCACCTGGTTGCATCCAGGGGGGTAGATATATTTCGCCCAGATTCAGGCTTTACGCCGACTTATACAACTAGGTGGAGAGTTAATGAAGCCCAGCTGAGACTAGTGGGCTCATTGATGACTCATACCTCTAGGGAGAGGGCTGGGCGTCGTGCAGACAGGGAGTTGATGAGACCAGCTGAAGCTTGTCAGCTCATTTAGGCCTCTATAAGAACTCCCAGCTTCATTAGATGTTAGCTCATGCCTGGAACCAGACCTGTGTGGACTGTCTAGGGAGAGTGAACCCCTGTGCGGTGAGAAAAAGCCTGTGTGGCTATTTGCTTGGACATTTAAAACCAGGGACTTAGGGACTAGGACAGCACTAGGCTGATCCCAGTTGTTAGTTAGGAAACCTGTATGTTTAGTCAGAGGTCAAGTTGACCAGGATTTATTTTGTTTATGTTTCTTTTGCCTTGCTGTGTTTTTGTCACTGTAAATAGAAAATAAACCGCACCTTTTTGATTTTGAAAACCACAACCTCCGTCTGCTGGGCCTGTTTTTGTGTGGGGAGCCCATCCCGGGGGTCACACACACCCGCTGCCGAGCTAACCCCCTCACAGTTGGTGGAGAACCAGTGGCAGTTTTTTTTAGGCCAGAATGGAGGAGATACTGAAACAGCTGGCTCTAGCAAATGCCAATCAACAGCAGACAAATGCAGGTTTGCAAAAGAGCCTTGCAGCCCAGCAGCAGACAAACGCAACTTTGCAACGGAGTCTGGAGGCTCAGCAACAAGCCCAGCAGCAATCTGAGGCCCGCTTCATAGACCTATTGCAGAGGCAAGAGCAGAGACTACAACAACAGATGGAAGCAGTAATGCAGCAACGTCCACAGACCAGTGAGGAAAGCCGTCCCACTAATACCGCGTCCTTTGGGGTGAGTCGTTTATTGACAAAAATGACTGGAGAGGATGATCCAGAGGTATTTTTGACCACATTTGAAAGGACTGCTGAAAGAGATTCTATTGGCCGGGGGTGATGAAGGACATAGAAAATTATTGTTCCTCCTGCCCTGTGTGTCAGAGGTCGGCCCCGATGCCACATTTCCGTAGCCCGCTGGTCCCTCTACCCATCATTGAGGTCCCGTTTGAGAGGATCGCCATGGATTTGGTAGGTCCTATAATCAAGTCCGCTAGGGGGCACCAGTACATATTAGTTATAATGGACTATGCCACCCGTTATCCAGAAGCGATCCCTCTCCGAAATACCTCGGCCAAAACCATAGCCAAAGAGCTATCTCTTGTGTTTAGCCGGGTGGGTATTTGTAAAGAACTGCTTACGGACCAAGGTACACCCTTTATGTCCCGGGTTATGAAGGAGCTGTGTAAATTGTTCAAAGTGACGCAATTACGTACATCTGTGTATCACCCCCAAACCGATGGGCTGGTTGAAAGATTCAACAAAACCCTAAAACAAATGTTGAAGAAAGTGGTGGATAGAGATGGAAAGGATTGGGACTGTCTACTTCCTTATCTGATGTTTGCTATTAGGGAGGTGCCCCAATCCTCTACGGGATTCTCCCCCTTTGAGTTACTGTATGGGAGACACCCAAGAGGGCTGTTGGATATTGCCAAGGAAACTTGGGAAAGTGAGAGTTCTCCCCACAGGAGTGTGATTGAGCATGTCGCCCTGATGCAAGACCGAATTGCACAGGTAATGCCCATCGTGAAGGAACATTTGGCCCAAGCGCAGTTAGCACAGCAGAGAGTGTACAACCGTGGAGCCAAGACCCGTACCTTTTCCCCGGGGGATAGGATACTGGTACTTGTCCCTACGGTTGAAAGTAAATTCCTTGCCAAATGGCAAGGCCCCTACGAGATAATGGAAAAAGTGAGCGAAGTGAATTACAAGGTCAGACAACCAGGAAGGCGAAAGCCCGAACAGATCTATCATGTTAATCTGTTGAAAGCCTGGAGGGATAGAGAGTCCCTATTCGCAGACACTTGGTCACCAGCTCAAACTGGTTGCGTGATTCCTGAGGTTGGAATCGCAGCCACCTTGTCACAACCCCAACAACAGGAGGTTAAGGAGTTTGTGCTTCGTAACAAGGAGGTATTCTCTGAGCTGCCGGGACAAACATCTGGGGTAGAGCATGACATTATTACCCCGCCCGGTGAAAGGGTGAAGTTAAAACCCTATCGGATCCCAGAGGCCCGACGGGAGGCAATACGGGAGGAAGTACAGAAAATGCTGAACTTAGGGGTGATAGAGGAGTCCCAAAGTGATTGGTCTAGTCCCATTGTGTTGGTGCCTAAACCGGATGGGAGCTGGCGATTTTGTAACGATTTTCGTCAGTTGAACAAAGTTACAAAATTTGACACCTACCCCATGCCACGTATAGATGAGTTGATCGACCGGCTGGGAACAGCCCGATACATGACGACTCTTGACCTCACAAAAGGGTATTGGCAAATCCCCCTGGCCAAGTCGGCCAAAGAGAAAACCGCATTTGTAACCCCAGACGGGGCGTTCCAATATAAAAGAATGCCGTTCGGGTTACAGAATGCGCCGGCCACATTCCAGCGGAAAATGGACCAGATGCTGAGGCCCCATCGGAAGTATGCTGCGGCTTACCTGGATGACGTAATTGTCCATAGCACAGATTGGGCCTCACATCTGCCAAAAGTGCAAGCAGTCCTGGACTCTGTTCGGGAAGCGGGGTTTACGGCTAACCCCAAGAAGTGTACCATTGGGCAGGAGGAGGCCAAATATCTTGGGTACACCATTGGGAGGGGAGTAATAAAACCCCAACTCAACAAAGTCGAGGCCATCCAGAGTTGGCCACGTCCCAACAGCAAGAAGCAGGTACGAGCCTTTCTGGGAATCGCTGGGTATTATCGGCGATTCATTCCCCACTTTGCTTCTAAGGCTGTGCCCCTAACCAACCTGACGAAAGGGAAAGGGTCGGTCATGATTAAATGGACCCCCGAGGCTGAGGCAGCATTCCAATTCTTGAAACAAGCCTTATGTAGCCAGCCAGTGTTGTACTCACCCGACTTCTCTAAAGACTTTGTCGTACAAAGTGATGCGTCAGATGTGGGGTTAGGAGCAGTATTGTCCCAGGTCTGGAACGGGGAAGAGCACCCAGTCATTTACCTCAGCAGGAAGTTGAAGTCCCATGAGGTAAATTACGCCACCGTTGAAAAGGAGTGTTTAGCGGTGAAGTGGGCTCTAGATTCCCTTCGGTACTATCTGCTAGGTAGGCACTTTGACATGGTTACGGATCACGCTCCGTTAAAGTGGATGGCTCAAAACAAGGAGACAAATAGAAGAGTGAATAGGTGGTTCCTGGCCCTACAGGAATTCAACTTCACAGTAAAGCATCGCCCTGGCGTTCAAATGGGGAATGTGGATGCTTTGTCTCGAGTACATGAATGCCTGATTGCTGGTGTTCCAACCCCGAGGTTAAAACAAGAGGGGGGGGTATGTGACAGCAGGAAGGTAAAGTCACCTGGTTGCATCCAGGGGGGTAGATATATTTCGCCCAGATTCAGGCTTTACGCCGACTTATACAACTAAGTAGAGAGTTAATGAAGCCCAGCTGAGACTAGTGGGCTCATTGATGACTCATACCTCTAGGGAGAGGGCTGGGCGTCGTGCAGACAGGGAGTTGATGAGACCAGCTGAAGCTTGTCAGCTCATTTAGGCCTCTATAAGAACTCCCAGCTTCATTAGATGTTAGCTCATGCCTGGAACCAGACCTGTGTGGACTGTCTAGGGAGAGTGAACCCCTGTGCGGTGAGAAAAAGCCTGTGTGGCTATTTGCTTGGACATTTAAAACCAGGGACTTAGGGACTAGGACAGCACTAGGCTGATCCCAGTTGTTAGTTAGGAAACCTGTATGTTTAGTCAGAGGTCAAGTTGACCAGGATTTATTTTGTTTATGTTTCTTTTGCCTTGCTGTGTTTTTGTCACTGTAAATAGAAAATAAACCGCACCTTTTTGATTTTGAAAACCACAACCTCCGTCTGCTGGGCCTGTTTTTGTGTGGGGAGCCCATCCCGGGGGTCACACACACCCGCTGCCGAGCTAACCCCCTCACAATACACACACACACACACACACACACACACACACTGCACTCACCTGGCTCCGGGGGAGGGCTGAGGTTCTGCGTTACAATCTGTCGGATACGAAGCGGAAGGGGGCGCGGGTCGGGGCTGGTGGTGTCACCGCGGACAGTGAGGGACCTCTGATCCGGAATGCTGAGGACCCGGAGGGTCAGTTTCTGAAAGAGAACGAATATCGCAATCAGATCACATGGAGGGTCCGACTGACAGAACAAAATACGGAAATTACACCTGGAATCACGTACACCCCCCCCATCTATTCCAAGCTCCTCCCACACCGCAAACCGCAGAGGATCTCAGATATACAAGTCGGCTTTACACACAGAAAATAACGACCAGCATGCTGGAAGATAAATGCAGACTTACTGCGTCATCATCCAGAAGAGCTTACACTCCAATGTCCCCACCAGAAGAGCTTACACTCCAATGTCCCCTCCCCCCCCCCCCACATCACATCAGTCTCTGTACCAGAAGAGCTTACACTCCAATGTCCCCACCAGAAGAGCTTACACTCCAATGTCCCCTCCCCCCCCCCACATCACATCAGTCTCTGTACCAGAAGAGCTTACACTCCAATGTCCCCACCAGAAGAGCTTACACTCCAATGTCCCCTCTAGAAGAGCTTACACTCCAATGTCCCCACCAGAAGAGCTTACACTCCAATGTCCCCACCAGAAGAGCTTACACTCCAATGTCCCCACCAGAAGAGCTTACACTCCAATGTCCCCACCAGAAGAGCTTACACTCCAATGTCCCCTCCAGAAGAGCTTACACTCCAATGTCCCCACCAGAAGAGCTTACACTCCAATGTCCCCTCCCCCCCCCACATCACATCAGTCTCTGTACCAGAAGAGCTTACACTCCAATGTCCCCACCAGAAGAGCTTACACTCCAATGTCCCCACCAGAGGAGCTTACACTCCAATGTCCCCACCAGAGGAGCTTACACTCCAATGTCCCCACCAGAGGAGCTTACACTCCAATGTCCCCACCAGAAGAGCTTACACTCCAATGTCCCCACCAGAAGAGTTTACACTCCAATGTCCCCACCAGAAGAGCTTACACTCCAATGTCCCCACCAGAAGAGCTTACACTCCAATGTCCCCTCCAGAAGAGCTTACACTCCAATGTCCCCTCCAGAAGAGCTTACACTCCAATGTCCCCTCCCCCCCCTCCCACATCACATCAGTCTCTGTACCAGAAGAGCTTACACTCCAATGTCCCCACCAGAAGAGCTTACACTCCAATGTCCCCTCCAGAAGAGCTTACACTCCAATGTCCCCACCAGAAGAGCTTACACTCCAATGTCCCCTCCCCCCCCCCCACATCACATCAGTCTCTGTACCAGAAGAGCTTACACTCCAATGTCCCCACCAGAAGAGCTTACACTCCAATGTCCCCTCTAGAAGAGCTTACACTCCAATGTCCCCACCAGAAGAGCTTACACTCCAATGTCCCCACCAGAAGAGCTTACACTCCAATGTCCCCACCAGAAGAGCTTACACTCCAATGTCCCCACCAGAAGAGCTTACACTCCAATGTCCCCACCAGAAGAGCTTACACTCCAATGTCCCCTCCAGAAGAGCTTACACTCCAATGTCCCCACCAGAAGAGCTTACACTCCAATGTCCCCTCCCCCCCCCACATCACATCAGTCTCTGTACCAGAAGAGCTTACACTCCAATGTCCCCACCAGAAGAGCTTACACTCCAATGTCCCCACCAGAGGAGCTTACACTCCAATGTCCCCACCAGAGGAGCTTACACTCCAATGTCCCCACCAGAGGAGCTTACACTCCAATGTCCCCACCAGAGGAGCTTACACTCCAATGTCCCCACCAGAAGAGCTTACACTCCAATGTCCCCACCAGAAGAGCTTACACTCCAATGTCCCCACCAGAAGAGCTTACACTCCAATGTCCCCTCCCCCCCCCCACATCACATCAGTCTCTGTACCAGAAGAGCTTACACTCCAATGTCCCCACCAGAAGAGCTTACACTCCAATGTCCCCACCAGAGGAGCTTACACTCCAATGTCCCCACCAGAGGAGCTTACACTCCAATGTCACCACCAGAGGAGCTTACACTCCAATGTCACCACCAGAAGAGCTTACACTCCAATGTCCCCTCCCCCCCCCCACATCACATCAGTCTCTGTACCAGAAGAGCTTACACTCCAATGTCCCCACCAGAAGAGCTTACACTCCAATGTCCCCACCAGAGGAGCTTACACTCCAATGTCCCCACCAGAGGAGCTTACACTCCAATGTCCCCACCAGAGGAGCTTACACTCCAATGTCCCCACCAGAGGAGCTTACACTCCAATGTCCCCACCAGAGGAGCTTACACTCCAATGTCCCCACCAGAGGAGCTTACACTCCAATGTCACCACCAGAGGAGCTTACACTCCAATGTCACCACCAGAGGAGCTTACACTCCAATGTCACCACCAGAAGAGCTTACACTCCAATGTCCCCTCCCCCCCCCCCCACATCACATCAGTCTCTGTACTAGAAGAGCTTACACTCCAATGTCCCCACCAGAAGAGCTTACACTCCAATGTCCCCTCCAGAAGAGCTTACACTCCAATGTCCCCACCAGAAGAGCTTACACTCCAATGTCCCCACCAGAGGAGCTTACACTCCAATGTCACCACCAGAGGAGCTTACACTCCAATGTCACCACCAGAAGAGCTTACACTCCAATGTCCCCTCCCCCCCCCACATCACATCAGTCTCTGTACCAGAAGAGCTTACACTCCAATGTCCCCACCAGAAGAGCTTACACTCCAATGTCCCCACCAGAGGAGCTTACACTCCAATGTCCCCACCAGAGGAGATTACACTCCAATGTCCCCACCAGAGGAGCTTACACTCCAATGTCCCCACCAGAGGAGCTTACACTCCAATGTCACCACCAGAGGAGCTTACACTCCAATGTCACCACCAGAGGAGCTTACACTCCAATGTCACCACCAGAGGAGCTTACACTCCAATGTCACCACCAGAGGAGCTTACACTCCAATGTCACCACCAGAAGAGCTTACACTCCAATGTCCCCTCCCCCCCCCCACATCACATCAGTCTCTGTACTAGAAGAGCTTACACTCCAATGTCCCCACCAGAAGAGCTTACACTCCAATGTCCCCTCCAGAAGAGCTTACACTCCAATGTCCCCACCAGAAGAGCTTACACTCCAATGTCCCCACCAGAAGAGCTTACACTCCAACGTCCCCACCAGAAGAGCTTACACTCCAACGTCCCCTCTAGAAGAGCTTACACTCCAACGTCCCCTCTAGAAGAGCTTACACTCCAACGTCCCCTCTAGAAGAGCTTACACTCCAACGTCCCCTCTAGAAGAGCTTACACTCCAACGTCCCCTCTAGAAGAGCTTACACTCCAACGTCCCCACCAGAAGAGCTTACACTCCAACGTCCCCACCAGAAGAGCTTACACTCCAATGTCCCCACCAGAAGAGCTTACACTCCAATGTCCCCACCAGAAGAGCTTATACTCCAATGTCCCCACCAGAAGAGCTTACACTCCAATGTCCCCACCAGAAGAGCTTACACTCCAATGTCACCACCAGAGGAGCTTACACTCCAATGTCACCACCAGAGGAGCTTACACTCCAATGTCACCACCAGAGGAGCTTACACTCAAATGTCCCCACCAGAGGAGCTTACACTCCAATGTCCCCTCCAGAAGAGCTTACACTCCAATGTCCCCTCCAGAAGAGCTTACACTCAAATGTCCCCACCAGAAGAGCTTACACTCCAATGTCCCCACCAGAAGAGCTTACACTCCAATGTCCCCACCAGAGGAGCTTACACTCCAATGTCCCCTCCCCCCCCCCCACATCACATCAGTCTCTGTACCAGAAGAGCTTACACTCCAATGTCCCCTCCAGAAGAGCTTACACTCCAATGTTCCCTCCAGAAGAGCTTACACTCCAATGTCCCCACCAGAAGAGCTTACACTCCAATGTCCCCACCAGAAGAGCTTACACTCCAATGTCCCCACCAGAAGAGCTTACACTCCAATGTCCCCACCAGAAGAGCTTACACTCCAATGTCCCCTCCAGAAGAGCTTACACTCCAATGTCCCCTCCAGAAGAGCTTACACTCCAATGTCCCCTCCAGAAGAGCTTACACTCCAATGTCCCCACCAGAAGAGCTTACACTCCAATGTCCCCTCCAGAAGAGCTTACACTCCAATGTCCCCACCAGAAGAGCTTACACTCCAATGTCCCCTCCAGAAGAGCTTACACTCCAATGTCCCCTCCAGAAGAGCTTACACTCCAATGTTCCCTCCAGAAGAGCTTACACTCCAATGTCCCCACCAGAAGAGCTTACACTCCAATGTCCCCACCAGAAGAGCTTACACTCCAATGTCCCCTCCCCCCCCCCACATCACATCAGTCTCTGTACCATAAGAGCTTACACTCCAATGTCCCCCCCCCCCACATCACATCAGTCTCTGTAGCAGAAGAGCTTACACTCCAATGTCCCCACCAGAAGAGCTTACACTCCAATGTCCCCTCCAGAAGAGCTTACACTCCAATGTCCCCACCAGAAGAGCTTACACTCCAATGTCCCCCCCCCCCACATCACATCAGTCTCTGTACCAGAAGAGCTTACACTCCAATGTCCCCTCCCCCCCCCCCCACATCACATCAGTCTCTGTAGCAGAACAGCTTACACTCCAATGTCCCCACCAGAAGAGCTTACACTCCAATGTCCCCACCAGAAGAGCTTACACTCCAATGTCCCCACCAGAAGAGCTTACACTCCAATGTCCCCACCAGAGGAGCTTACACTCCAATGTCCCCTCCAGAGGAGCTTACACTCCAATGTCCCCTCCAGAAGAGCTTACACTCCAATGTCCCCACCAGAAGAGCTTACACTCCAATGTCCCCACCAGAGGAGCTTACACTCCAATGTCCCCACCAGAGGAGCTAACACTCCAATGTCCCCACCAGAGGAGCTTACACTCCAATGTCCCCACCAGAGGAGCTTACACTCCAATGTTCCCTCGAGAAGAGCTTACACTCCAATGTTCCCTCGAGAAGAGCTTACACTCCAATGTCCCCTCCCCCCCCCACATCACATCAGTCTCTGTACCAGAAGAGCTTACACTCCAATGTCCCCACCAGAGGAGCTTACACTCCAATGTCCCCTCTAGAAGAGCTTACGCTCCAATGTCCCCTCCAGAAGAGCTTACGCTCCAATGTCCCCTCCAGAAGAGCTTACGCTCCAATGTCCCCTCCAGAAGAGCTTACGCTCCAATGTTCCCTCCAGAAGAGCTTACACTCCAATGTCCCCTCCAGAAGAGCTTACACTCCAATGTCCCCTCCAGAAGAGCTTACACTCCAATGTCCCCACCAGAAGAGCTTACACTCCAATGTCCCCTCCAGAAGAGCTTACACTCCAATGTCCCCTCCAGAAGAGCTTACACTCCAATGTCCCCACCAGAAGAGCTTACACTCCAATGTCCCCACCAGAAGAGCTTACACTCCAATGTCCCCACCAGAAGAGCTTACACTCCAATGTCCCCACCAGAAGAGCTTACACTCCAATGTCCCCACCAGAAGAGCTTACACTCCAATGTCCCCACCAGAAGAGCTTACACTCCAATGTCCCCACCAGAGGAGCTTACACTCCAATGTCCCCACCAGAAGAGCTTACATTCCAATGTCCCCACCAGAAGAGCTTACACTCCAATGTCCCCACCAGAAGAGCTTACACTCCAATGTCCCCTCCAGAAGAGCTTACACTTCAATGCCCCCTCCAGAAGAGCTTACACTCCAATGTCCCCACCAGAGGAGCTTACACTCCAATGTCCCTACCAGAAGAGCTTACACTCCAATGTTCCGTCCAGAAGAGCTTACACTCCAATGTTCCCTCCAGAAGAGCTTACACTCCAATGTCCCCACCAGAAGAGCTTACACTCCAATGTCCCCTCCAGAAGAGCTTACACTCCAATGTCCCCCCCCCCCCCACATCACATCAGTCTCTGTACCAGAAGAGCTTACACTCCAATGTCACCACCAGAGGAGCTTACACTCCAATGTCCCCTCCAGAAGAGCTTACACTCCAATGTCCCCACCAGAGGAGCTTACACTCCAATGTCCCCACCAGAGGAGCTTACACTCCAATGTCCCCACCAGAGGAGCTTACACTCCAATGTCCCCACCAGAGGAGCTTACACTCCAATGTCCCCACCAGAGGAGCTTACACTCCAATGTCCCCACCAGAGGAGCTTACACTCCAATGTCCCCACCAGAAGAGCTTACACTCCAATGTCCCCACCAGAAGAGCTTACACTCCAATGTCCCCACCAGAAGAGCTTACACTCCAATGTCCCCTCCAGAAGAGCTTACACTCCAATGTCCCCCCCCCCACATCACATCAGTCTCTGTACCAGAAGAGCTTACACTCCAATGTCCCCACCAGAAGAGCTTACACTCCAATGTCCCCACCAGAAGAGCTTACACTCCAATGTCCCCACCAGAAGAGCTTACACTCCAATGTCCCCACCAGAGGAGCTTATACTCCAATGTCCCCACCAGAAGAGCTTACACTCCAACGTCCCCACCAGAAGAGCTTACACTCCAACGTCCCCTCTAGAAGAGCTTACACTCCAACGTCCCCTCTAGAAGAGCTTACACTCCAACGTCCCCTCTAGAAGAGCTTACACTCCAACGTCCCCTCTAGAAGAGCTTACACTCCAATTTCCCCACCAGAAGAGCTTACACTCCAATGTCCCCTCCAGAAGAGCTTACACTCCAATGTCCCCACCAGAAGAGCTTACACTCCAATGTCCCCACCAGAAGAGCTTACACTCCAATGTCCCCACCAGAAGAGCTTACACTCCAATGGCCCCTCCCCCCCCCCACATCACATCAGTCTCTGTACCAGAAGATCTTACACTCCAATGTCCCCACCAGAAGAGCTTACACTCCAATGTCCCCTCCAGAAGAGCTTACACTCCAATGTCCCCACCAGAAGAGCTTACACTCCAATGTCCCCTCCAGAAGAGCTTACACTCCAATGTCCCCACCAGCAGAGCTTACACTCCAATGTCCCCTCCAGAGGAGCTTACACTCCAATGTCCCCTCTAGAAGAGCTTACACTCCAATGTCCCCTCCAGAAGAGCTTACACTCCAATGTCCCCTCCAGAAGAGCTTACACTCCAATGTCCCCTCCAGAAGAGCTTACACTCCAATGTTCCCTCCAGAAGAGCTTACACTCCAATGTCCCCACCAGAAGAGCTTACACTCCAATGTCCCCTCCCCCCCCACATCACATCAGTCTCTGTACCAGAAGAGCTTACACTCCAATGTCCCCTCCCCCCCCACATCACATCAGTCTCTGTACCAGAAGAGCTTACACTCCAATGTCCCCTCCCCCCCCCACATCACATCAGTCTCTGTAGCAGAAGAGCTTACACTCCAATGTCCCCACCAGAAGAGCTTACACTCCAATGTCCCCACCAGAAGAGCTTACACTTCAATGTCCCCTCCAGAAGAGCTTACACTCCAATGTCCCCACCAGAGGAGCTTACACTCCAATGTCCCCACCAGAAGAGCTTACACTCCAATGTCCCCACCAGAAGAGCTTACACTCCAATGTCCCTACCAGAAGAGCTTACACTCCAATGTCCCCACCAGAAGAGCTTACACTCCAATGTCCCCACCAGAAGAGCTTACACTCCAATGTCCCCACCAGAAGAGCTTACACTCCAATGTCCCCACCAGAGGAGCTTATACTCCAATGTCCCCTCCAGAAGAGCTTACACTTCAATGTCCCCTCCAGAAGAGCTTACACTCCAATGTCCCCACCAGAGGAGCTTACACTCCAATGTCCCCACCAGAAGAGCTTACACTCCAATGTCCCTACCAGAAGAGCTTACACTCCAATGTTCCCTCCAGAAGAGCTTACACTCCAATGTTCCCTCCAGAAGAGCTTACACTCCAATGTCCCCACCAGAAGAGCTTACACTCCAATGTCCCCACCAGAAGAGCTTACACTCCAATGTCCCCTCCAGAAGAGCTTACACTCCAATGTCCCCCCCCCCCACATCACATCAGTCTCTGTACCAGAAGAGCTTACACTCCAATGTCCCCACCAGAAGAGCTTACACTCCAATGTCCCCACCAGAAGAGCTTACACTCCAATGTCCCCACCAGAGGAGCTTACACTCCAATGTCCCCACCAGAGGAGCTTACACTCCAATGTCCCCACCAGAGGAGCTTACACTCCAATGTCCCCACCAGAAGAGCTTACACTCCAATGTCCCCACCAGAAGAGCTTACACTCCAATGTCCCCACCAGAAGAGCTTACACTCCAATGTCCCCTCCCCCCCCACATCACATCAGTCTCTGTACCAGAAGAGCTTACACTCCAATGTCCCCACCAGAAGAGCTTACACTCCAATGTCCCCTCCAGAAGAGCTTACACTCCAATGTCCCCACCAGAAGAGCTTACACTCCAACGTCCCCACCAGAAGAGCTTACACTCCAACGTCCCCACCAGAAGAGCTTACACTCCAACGTCCCCACCAGAAGAGCTTACACTCCAACGTCCCCTCTAGAAGAGCTTACACTCCAATTTCCCCACCAGAAGATCTTACACTCCAATGTCACCACCAGAGGAGCTTACACTCCAATGTCCCCACCAGAAGAGCTTACACTCCAATGTCCCCACCAGAAGAGCTTACACTCCAATGTCCCCTCTAGAAGAGCTTACACTCCAATGTCCCCACCAGAGGAGCTTACACTCCAATGTCCCCACCAGAGGAGCTTACACTCCAATGTCCCCACCAGAGGAGCTTACACTCCAATGTCCCCACCAGAAGAGCTTACACTCCAATGTCCCCACCAGAAGAGCTTACACTCCAATGTCCCCACCAGAAGAGCTTACACTCCAATGTCCCCACCAGAAGAGCTTACACTCCAATGTCCCCACCAGAAGAGCTTACACTCCAATGTCCCCTCCCCCCCCCACATCACATCAGTCTCTGTACCAGAAGAGCTTACACTCCAATGTCCCCACCAGAAGAGCTTACACTCCAATGTCCCCACCAGAGGAGCTTACACTCCAATGTCACCACCAGAGGAGCTTACACTCCAATGTCACCACCAGAGGAGCTTACACTCCAATGTCACCACCAGAGGAGCTTACACTCCAATGTCACCACCAGAGGAGCTTACACTCAAATGTCCCCACCAGAAGAGCTTACACTCCAATGTCCCCTCCAGAAGAGCTTACACTCCAATGTCCCCACCAGAAGAGCTTACACTCCAATGTCCCCTCCTCCCCCCCCCACATCACATCAGTCTCTGTACCAGAGAAGAGCTTACACTCCAATGTCCCCTCCCCCCCCCCCACATCACATCAGTCTCTGTACCAGAAGAGCTTACACTCCAATGTCCCCTCCAGAAGAGCTTACACTCCAATGTCCCCTCCAGAAGAGCTTACACTCCAATGTCCCCTCCAGAAGAGCTTACACTCCAATGTCCCCACCAGAAGAGCTTACACTCCAATGTCCCCACCAGAAGAGCTTACACTCCAATGTCCCCACCAGAAGAGCTTACACTCCAATGTCCCCACCAGAAGAGCTTACACTCCAATGTCCCCTCCAGCAGAGCTTACACTCCAATGTCCCCACCAGCAGAGCTTACACTCCAATGTCCCCTCCAGAAGAGCTTACACTCCAATGTCCCCTCCAGAAGAGCTTACACTCCAATGTCCCCACCAGAAGAGCTTACACTCCAATGTCCCCACCAGAAGAGCTTACACTCCAATGTCCCCTCCAGAAGAGCTTACACTCCAATGTCCCCTCCAGAAGAGCTTACACTCCAATGTCCCCTCCAGAAGAGCTTACACTCCAATGTCCCCTCCAGAAGAGCTTACACTCCAATGTCCCCACCAGAAGAGCTTACACTCCAATGTCCCCTCCAGCAGAGCTTACACTCCAATGTCCCCACCAGCAGAGCTTACACTCCAATGTCCCCTCCAGAGGAGCTTACACTCCAATGTCCCCTCCAGAAGAGCTTACACTCCAATGTCCCCTCCAGAAGAGCTTACACTCCAATGTTCCCTCCAGAAGAGCTTACACTCCAGTGTCCCCTCCCCCCCCCACATCACATCAGTCTCTGTACCAGAAGAGCTTACACTCCAATGTCCCCCCCCCCCCCACATCACATCAGTCTCTGTAGCAGAAGAGCTTACACTCCAATGTCCCCACCAGAAGAGCTTACACTCCAATGTCCCCACCAGAAGAGCTTACACTCCAATGTCCCCTCCAGAAGAGCTTACACTCCAATGTCCCCTCCCCCCCCCCACATCACATCAGTCTCTCTACCAGAAGAGCTTACACTCCAATGTCCCCTCCCCCCCCCCCACACATCACATCAGTCTCTGTACCAGAAGAGCTTACACTCCAATGTCCCCACCAGAAAAGCTTACACTCCAATGTCCCCACCAGAAAAGCTTACACTCCAATGTCCCCACCAGAAGAGCTTACACTCCAATGCCCCACCAGAGGAGCTTACACTCCAATGTCCCCACCAGAGGAGCTTACACTCCAATGTCCCCACCAGAAGAGCTTACACTCCAATGTCCCCTCCAGAAGAGCTTACACTCCAATGTCCCCTCCCCCCCCCCCCCACATCACATCAGTCTCTGTACCAGAAGATCTTACACTCCAATGTCCCCACCAGAAGAGCTTACACTCCAATGTCCCCACCAGAGGAGCTTACACTCCAATGTCCCCACCAGAAGAGCTTACACTCCAATGTCCCCACCAGAAGAGCTTACACTCCAATGTCCCCACCAGAAGAGCTTACACTCCAATGTCCCCTCCAGAAGAGCTTACACTCCAATGTCCACTCCAGAAGAGCTTACACTCCAATGTCCCCACCAGCAGAGCTTACACTCCAATGTCCCCTCCAGAGGAGCTTACACTCCAATGTCCCCTCCAGAAGAGCTTACACTCCAATGTCCCCTCCAGAAGAGCTTACACTCCAATGTTCCCTCCAGAAGAGCTTACACTCCAATGTCCCCACCAGAAGAGCTTACACTCCAATGTCCCCTCCCCCCCCCACATCACATCAGTCTCTGTACCAGAAGAGCTTACACTCCAATGTCCCCTCCCCCCCCACATCACATCAGTCTCTGTACCAGAAGAGCTTACACTCCAATGTCCCCTCCCCCCCCCCCACATCACATCAGTCTCTCTACCAGAAGAGCTTACACTCCAATGTCCCCTCCCCCCCCCCCCCCACATCACATCAGTCTCTGTACCAGAAGAGCTTACACTCCAATGTCCCCACCAGAAAAGCTTACACTCCAATGTCCCCACCAGAAAAGCTTACACTCCAATGTCCCCACCAGAAGAGCTTACACTCCAATGCCCCACCAGAGGAGCTTACACTCCAATGTCCCCACCAGAGGAGCTTACACTCCAATGTCCCCACCAGAAGAGCTTACACTCCAATGTCCCCTCCAGAAGAGCTTACACTCCAATGTCCCCTCCAGAAGAGCTTACACTCCAATGTCCCCTCCCCCCCCCCACATCACATCAGTCTCTGTACCAGAAGATCTTACACTCCAATGTCCCCACCAGAGGAGCTTACACTCCAATGTCCCCTCCAGAAGAGCTTACACTACAATGTCCCCACCAGAAGAGCTTACACTCCAATGTCCCCACCAGAAGAGCTTACACTCCAATGTCCCCTCCAGAAGAGCTTACACTCCAATGTCCACTCCAGAAGAGCTTACACTCCAATGTCCCCACCAGCAGAGCTTACACTCCAATGTCCCCTCCAGAGGAGCTTACACTCCAATGTCCCCTCCAGAAGAGCTTACACTCCAATGTCCCCTCCAGAAGAGCTTACACTCCAATGTTCCCTCCAGAAGAGCTTACACTCCAATGTCCCCACCAGAAGAGCTTACACTCCAATGTCCCCTCCCCCCCCCACATCACATCAGTCTCTGTACCAGAAGAGCTTACACTCCAATGTCCCCTCCCCCCCCACATCACATCAGTCTCTGTACCAGAAGAGCTTACACTCCAATGTCCCCTCCCCCCCCCCCCCACATCACATCAGTCTCTGTAGCAGAAGAGCTTACACTCCAATGTCCCCACCAGAAGAGCTTACACTCCAATGTCCCCTCCAGAAGAGCTTACACTCCAATGTCCCCTCCAGAAGAGCTTACACTCCAATGTCCCCTCCAGAAGAGCTTACACTCCAATGTCCCCACCAGAAGAGCTTACACTCCAATGTCCCTTCCCCCCCCCCCCCCCACATCACATCAGTCTCTGTACCAGAAGAGCTTACACTCCAATGTCCCCACCAGAGGAGCTTACACTCCAATGTCCCCTCCAGAAGAGCTTACACTCCAATGTCCCCACCAGAAGAGCTTACACTCCAATGTCCCCTCCAGAAGAGCTTACACTCCAATGTCCCCTCCAGAAAAGCTTACACTCCAATGTCCCCTCCAGAAGAGCTTACACTCCAATGTCCCCTCCAGAAGAGCTTACACTCCAATGTCCCCTCCAGAAGAGCTTACACTCCAATGTCCCCACCAGAAGAGCTTACACTCCAATGTCCCCTCCAGAAGAGCTTACACTCCAATGTCCCCTCCAGAAGAGCTTACACTCCAATGTCCCCTCTCCCACAGTCACACATTATTATTATATATTTATATAGCTCTGACATATACCGCAGTGCTGTACAGAGATCAATGAGCCAATCACATCAGTCTCTGTACCAGAGGAGCTTACACTTTAATGTCCCCTCCCCCCCCCACAGTCACACACCGTTATCCAGTCCCCCCGGGGGGTCACCCACCTGTATGACGGCTTCCAGGCTGTCCTCAGCGGGGTCCGGGCCCTCCTCCGCCGCACTCATCTATACGGGGCCCCCCGAGGACAGTCATGGGCCCCAGAGATCGGAGGAGCATTGTATGAGAAGATTACACACAAATCTCCCTCACTCCCCTCCCCCTCCCCCGCCTCCATTCACACCCATTGTGAGGACATGATGGTCTCTAGGACCCAGAGCTCCCCCGATGGGGAACAAGGCTTCCTGCATGTAACCGTGGAAACAGCAAACTTCCAGGAGCGCCATCGACAGAGCACATACAACTGACATCCACCAGAGGGCGCCCCGTGCTTAGGAACAGCGGGGTGGGCAAACTGCGGACCTCCAGCTGCTGCAGAACTACAAGTCCCATCATTCCTCTGTCTCCGGGAGTCATGCTTGTAACTGTCAACCTTGCAATGCATCATGGGACGTATCCGTACACATCATTCACAACAACCAATCAGATCACAGCATGCAACAGATTCCATTACACCAGATCACCCAACCCCCCCACCCGCTGTGCCCATTATGAGGGGTTCCCACCATCCCTGTGCTGAGTTCCCGGGTCTGTACACCCGCTGTGCCCATTATGAGGGGTTCCCACCATCCCTATGCTGAGTTCCCGGGTCTGTACACCCGCTGTGCCCATTATGAGGGGTTCCCACCATCCCTGTGCTGAGTTCCCGGGTCTGTACACCCGCTGTGCCCATTATGAGGGGTTCCCACCATCCCTGTGCTGAGTTCCCGGGTCTGTACACCCGCTGTGCCCATTATGAGGGGTTCCCACCATCCCTGTGCTGAGTTCCCAGGTCTGTACACCCGCTGTGCCCATTATGAGGGGTTCCCACCATCCCTGTGCTGAGTTCCCGGGTCTGTACACCCGCTGTGCCCATTATGAGGGGTTCCCACCATCCCTGTGCTGAGTTCCCGGGTCTGTACACCCGCTGTGCCCATTATGAGGGGTTCCCACCATCCCTGTGCTGAGTTCCCGGGTCTGTACACCCGCTGTGCTCATTATGAGGGGTCCCCACCATCCCTGTGCTGAGTTCCCGGGTCTGTACACCCGCTGTGCCCATTATGAGGGGTTCCCACCATCCCTGTGCTGAGTTCCCGGGTCTGTACACCCGCTGTGCCCATTATGAGGGGTTCCCACCATCCCTATGCTGAGTTCCCGGGTCTGTACACCCGCTGTGCCCATTATGAGGGGTTCCCACCATCCCTGTGCTGAGTTCCTGGGTCTGTACACCCGCTGTGCCCATTATGAGGGGTTCCCACCATCCCTGTGCTGAGTTCCCAGGTCTGTACATCCGCTGTGCCCATTATGAGGGGTTCCCACCATCCCTATGCTGAGTTCCCGGGTCTGTACACCCGCTGTGCCCATTATGAGGGGTTCCCACCATCCCTATGCTGAGTTCCCAGGTCTGTACACCCGCTGTGCCCATTATGAGGGGTTCCCACCATCCCTGTGCTGAGTTCCCGGGTCTGTACACCCGCTGTGCCCATTATGAGGGGTTCCCACCATCAGTGTGCTGAGTTCCCGGGTCTGTACACCCGCTGTGCCCATTATGAGGGGTTCCCACCATCCCTATGCTGAGTTCCCGGGTCTGTACACCCGCTGTGCCCATTATGAGGGGTTCCCACCATCATTGTGCTGAGTTCCCGGGTCTGTACCTCCGCTGTGCCCATTATGAGGGGTTCCCACCATCCCTATGCTGAGTTCCCGGGTCTGTACACCTGCTGTGCCCATTATGAGGGGTTCCCACCATCCCTGTGCTGAGTTCCCAGGTCTGTACACCCGCTGTGCCCATTATGAGGGGTTCCCACCATCATTGTGCTGAGTTCCCGGGTCTGTACCTCCGCTGTGCCCATTATGAGGGGTTCCCACCATCCCTGTGCTGAGTTCCCGAGTCTGTACACCCGCTGTGCCCATTATGAGGGGTTCCCACCATCCCTGTGCTGAGTTCCCAGGTCTGTACACCCGCTGTGCCCATTATGAGGGGTTCCCACCATCCCTATGCTGAGTTCCCGGGTCTGTACCACCCGCTGTGCCCATCATGAGGGGTTCCCACCATCCCTGTGCTGAGTTCCCAGGTCTGTACACCCGCTGTGCCCATTATGAGGGGTTCCCACCATCCCTGTGCTGAGTTCCCAGGTCTGTACCACCCGCTGTGCCCATTATGAGGGGCTCCCACCATCCCTGTGCTGAGTTCCCGGGTCTATCAAGGTACTTCTATATACAGCATGGTAGATAAGGGGTTATATCACGCTCACAGCAGATGAAGCTTCAAGAGCCTTCAAAAAAGGGCTTTCAAAGGGCTTTCCAATAAAAGTGATTGGGCAGCTCTAGAGCCACCTGATCGCTCTCAAATTGCACCGCCCCACAGAAGGTTTACAGGCCATTGAGAAACACGGGACATGGGACACGAGACACGAGACACGGGACACGGCATCCCTGGAGAAAGAAGGAACTCGGGGAACATCCATTTCCTGATCCCTCCTGTGACTTATGACCCCGGAAGTGATGTGTATTACGTCACTTCCGGGGTCAGAGCTGTCATTCCTAGTGCAGCCGAGGATGAGGCTATTTAAACACGATCTGTGCTTGAATAGCTACATTGGAGGGCAGGGGGGACATTGGGGAGGTCTAATAGACCCCTGATGTGTCCATAAAGAGAACCTGTCACCTGTCCATGCCATCGCATAGGGAGTTTGTTAGCCCCCTTGTGTAGGGTTGCCACCTGTTCGGGATTCACCCGGACAGTTCGGGTTTGGAATCATGCGTCCGGGTTTCAGACTGCCTGAAACCCAGACACATTATTCAGACTGGACTATGGCTTCCCAACAAGGTTGCTGGCTGCAGTTGTCTAAGCTGGTAGTGGCTGTTACACTCTCTTTCACACTGCCGGAAGCCAGCACTAACAATCCCCCCCACAAACACACAGACAGACGGGAGAGGAGAGAGGGCTCAATCTGCACCTCTTCCTTCCGCCCCTACCCCTCTGCCCACACTCCAATCCCAGGCAATGTGCCTCAGAAAAGGAAAGTGGGGACCGGAAATTTGAAGTCCAGCAGCCACAGATACATCTGGATGAGAGGTGCTGACTGCCAAGGGATGAGTGCGCTCACCATCCATCCATGTCTGTGACTGAAGTCTCCTCCCTTCTTTCTCCTGCCCCTGAGTGAGTACACTAAGGAAAATCAGGATTCTCAGAGCACCCCTTAGATCAGAGTTCCCCTTTACACCAGAGGCCACAGTATTCCCCCTTACATCAGAGTCCTCTCTGTACATCAGAGTTCTCAGTGTTCCCGCTTAAATCAGGGTTCCCAGAGCATCCCTTATGTTAGAGTCCCCCGAGTTCTCCCTTACATCAGAGTCTGCAGAGTCCCACTTTACAGTGTAAGGGAACTCTGCAAGTTCAGATGTAAAAAGGGGAACTCTGTGGATTCTGATGTAAAAAGGGGAACTCTTTGGACTGATTAGAAATGTTATTTAATAGTAAAATATATGTATAATTTATACTATAAAACAAAATTGCTGTGCGTCGCTAAAGTGTTCGGGTTTAACTTGAAGAAAAGGTGGCAACCCTACCCTTGTGAGATCGATAAAGTAAAAAAAATATGAAAACGTAAAAAAAAAAAAAAAAATAATAAAAAAAAAAGATATAAAATAATAGTACTTTTTAATTTTATTTTTAACGTCACCCCCGTACACATAAAAACGCAGTGTAGGGCGAGCACTTGTATGTAAACATCACCTGCGCGGCACGTGTGAGGTATCGCCGCGAACGTCGGGAGTGAGAGCGATAATTCTAGCACCATAATTCACGATTACCTCTGAACTGATAACCTGTAAAAGGCTTTCTAAAGCGCCACCTATGGAGAAGTCTGGGTAATGTCATTGTTAGCGATTCCACAGGCGTGCGCAATTTTAAGGCTCAACATGTTTGGTATCTATTTACTCGATGCGACTCCCATCATTTTTGAATTGTACAAAAATAAATAAAAAAATTGGGTATTATATTGTGATTGTTTGCACTAAAATGTATTTTAGCGTGCTCTTTTTTTTTCCTGAAAATATGCGCTTAATTAAATAGCTGAACAAATATCGAGCAACATTAACCACTTAACGACCGCCCACCGCCGATTTACGTCGGCAGAATGGCACGGACAGGCAGAATCACGTAGATCTACGTGACTGCCTTTGTACAGTTGGGGGGTCCATCCGGACCCCCCTTCTGTGCCGTGAGCGGTCGTTACTTCACCGGGAGCGATCCCAGATGAGGGGGCGGCCTTTCGATTCCGGCCCCCCCCTCGCGATCGCTCCCGGCGAATGGAAATGCCTCCTCTGTCTGTTTCAGACAGAGGAGGCAGGAGGAAGTGATGTCATCTCCTGTGCGGCGCTCACATATACCGAGCGCCGTACAAGAGAAGACATCAGGTCAGTGAGCACAACACTACACTGACACCAGGACACATAGGAACACTAATCGCCCCCCCCCCCAGGACCCCCAGACCCCCCCAGATCACCCCCCAGATCACCCCCCAGTCACAGTGTCACTGATTGCAGTGACCATTTATTTAGTGATCACTGCAATCAGTGACATTTGTGACTGTGAAAGTGTCACTAAAGTTTAGTTTTAGGTCCAGTGTAGCCCCCTAACCCCCCCTAATAAAGGTTTAACCCCCTGATCACCCCCCAGATAACCCTTTCACCCCCTATCACCGCTGTCGCTATGCGATCATTTTTCTGATGGCTGTCTTAGCATCAGTGATGGCGATCGGTAGCCAGTAATTTTTTTTAGGTTCGCCGCAGGTTTTTATAGCGTCGGGTACCCCAATATATTATCTAATAAAGGTTCAACCCCCTTGATCGCCCCCCAGGTAACCCTTTCACCCCCTATCACCGCTGTCGCTAATCGATCGTTTTTCTGATGCTGTCTTAGCATCAGTGATGGCGATCGGTAGCCAGTAATTTTTTTTAGGTTCGCCGCAGGTTTTTATAGCGTCAGGTACCCCAATATATTATCTAATAAAGGTTAAACCCCCTTGATCGCCCCCCAGGTAACCCTTTCACCCCCTATCACCGCTGTCGCTATGCGATCATTTTTCTGATGGCTGTCTTAGCATCAGTGATGGCGATCGGTAGCCAGTAATTTTTTTTAGGTTCGCCGCAGGTTTTTATAGCGTCGGGTACCCCAATATATTATCTAATAAAGGTTTAACCCCCTTGATCGCCCCCCAGGTAACCCTTTCACCCCCTATCACCGCTGTCGCTAATCGATCGTTTTTCTGATGCTGTCTTAGCATCAGTGATGGCGATCGGTAGCCAGTAATTTTTTTTAGGTTCGCCGCAGGTTTTTATAGCGTCAGGTACCCCAATATATTATCTAATAAAGGTTAAACCCCCTTGATCGCCCCCCAGGTAACCCTTTCACCCCCTATCACCGCTGTCGCTATGCGATCATTTTTCTGATGGCTGTCTTAGCATCAGTGATGGCGATCGGTAGCCAGTAATTTTTTTTAGGTTCGCCGCAGGTTTTTATAGCGTCGGGTACCCCAATATATTATCTAATAAAGGTTTAACCCCCTTGATCGCCCCCCAGGTAACCCTTTCACCCCCTATCACCACTGTCACTAAGCGATCGTTTTTCTGATCGCTGTCTTCGTGTCGGTGATGCCAATCGGTAGCCAGTCATTTTTTTTAGGTTCGCCGCAGGTTTTTATAGCGTCAGGTACCCCCAAATATGATCTAATAAAGGTTTTAACCCCCTAATTGCCCCTAGTTAACCCTTTCACCAGTGATCACCATATAAGTGTTACGGGTGACGCTGGTTAGTTAGTTTGCTTTTTATAGTGTCAGGGCACCCGCCGTATATAACCCAATAAAGGTTTAACCCCCTGATCGCCCGGTGGGTGATATCAATTAGGTTTTAGCGTCAGAGAGGGTCTGCGTCACACCCCAGGCAGCGTCAGGTTAGTGCCAGTAACGCTAACACCCACGCGTAAAGCATACACCCCCCTTAGTGGTATAGTATCTGAACAGATCAATATCTGATCTGATCAGATCTATACCAGCGGTTTAGGGTTCCCAAAAACGCAGTGTTAGCGGGATCAGCCCAGATACCTGCTAGCACCTGCGTTTTGCCCCTCCGTCCAGCCCAGGCCACCCAAGTGCAGTATCGATCGATCACTGTCACTTACAAAACACAACACACATAACTGCAGCGTTCGCAGAGACAGGCCTGATCCCTGCGACTCCAGTGCTGTAGGAGGTGATTTCACCACCACAGTTAAAAAAAAAAAAGCATATATGCCGAAGCATGGGGGCAGCAGGGGCAGCAGGGCGGAGGAGCAATTTTGCTCCTAATGCCGCATACATACGGTCGAAATTCCGACGGAGGCTTGCCCGTGGAAAAGTCTGACCATGTGTACGCGGCATAACTTTTGCGGGAAGATGCCCCCATGCTTCGGCATATATAAATGGTGCATGTATGCCCATCATTAGAAGTGGGTGGATGAAGGGCGGTATTCTAATGGTGGGCATACCCACCGATCAATCTCTTTTTTCGTTCAGCCAACAGGCTGCATGAAAAAAAAAGATTACAATACATGTCCAACAAGGACCAGCAACGTACTGGTATGTTGCTGGACTTTGAATGGTTATACCAGATTGATGCCTGCGGGTTTAGGTATCATCTTGGTATCATTCTTTTCAGCCAGCGGCCGGCTTTCATGTAAAAGCAATCACAGCGGCTAATTAGCCTCTGGACTGCTTTACAAGCAGTGGGAGGGAATGTCCCCCCCCCCGGATATAAAAAGCGCCATTGGGAAATTGGGAAAGCATTTTATCACACCGATCTTGGTGTGGTCAGATGCTTTGAGGGAAGAGGAAAGATCTAGGGTCTAGAAGACCCCAGTTTTTTTCAAAAAAAGAGTACCTGTCACTACCTATTGCTATCATAGGGGATATTTACATTCCCTGAGATAACAATAAAAATTATAAAAAAAAAAATATATGTAAGGAACAATTTAAAAATAAAATAAAAAAGCAAAATTAATAATAAAAAAAAAAAAAAAAAAAAAAAGCACCCCTGTCCTGCCCTGCTCTTGCCCAATGGCGAACGCAAGCGTCGGTCTGGCGTCATATGTAAACAGCAATTGCACCATGCATGTGAGGTATCACCGCGAAGGTCAGATCGAGGGCAGTCATTTTAGCAGTAGACCTCCTCTGTAAATCTAACGGGGTAATCTGTAAAGGCTTTTAAAGGCTTTTAAAAATGTATGTAGTTTGTCGCCAATGCGCGTTTGTGCGAAATTTTAAAGCATGTCGTGTTTGGTATCTATGTACTCGGCCTAAGATCATCTTTATTATTTCATCAAACATTTGGGCAATATAGTGTGTTTTAGTGCATTAAAATTAAAAAAAGTGTATTTTTTCCCCAAAAAATGCGTTTGAAAAATCGCTGCGCAAATACTGTGTAGAAAAAAAAAATGCAACACCCACCATTTTAATCTGTAGGGCCTTTGCTTTAAAAATATATATAATGTTTGGGGGTTCAACATAATTTTCTTGCAAAAAAAAAATATGTTTTCATGTAAACAAAAAGTGTCAAAAAGGGCTTTGTCTTCAAGTGGTTAGAAGAGTGGATGTAAGCTTCCTAATGTTGTGTATAAAATGCCAGAACAGTTCAAAACCCCCCCAAATGACCCCATTTTGGAAAGTAGACACCCCAAGCTATATACTGAGAGGCATGTCGAGTCCATGGAATATTTTATATGTTGACACAAGTTGCGGAAAAAAGACAATTTTTTTTTTTATTTTTTTTTTGCACAAAGTTGTCACTAAATGATATATTGCTCAAACATGCCATGGGCATATGTGGAATTACACCCCAAAATAAATTCTGTTGCTTCTCCTGAGTACAGGGATACCACATGTGTGAGACTTTTTGGGAGCCTAGCCGCGTACGGGACCCCAAAAACAAAGCACCGCCTTCAGGCTTTCTAAGGGTGTAAATTTTTGATTTTACTTCTCACTGCCTATCACAGTTTTGGAGGCCATGGAATGCCCAGATGGCACAAAACCCCCCCAAATGACCCCATTTTGGAAAGTAGACACCCCAAGCTATTTGCTGAGAGGTATTGTGAGTATTTTGCAGATCTCGCTTTTTGTCACAAAGTTTTGAAAATTGAAAAAAAAAAAAAAAAAAAAAAAAATTTTCTTTCTTCATTTTCAAAAACAAATGAGAGCTGTAAAATACTCACCATGCCTCCTCAGCAAATAGCTTGGGGTGTCTACTTTCCAAAATGGGGTCATTTGGGGGGGTTTTGTGCTATTTTGGCATTTTATGGCCTTAGAAACTGTGATAGGTAGTGAGGAGTGAAATCAAAAATTTGTGCCTAGAAATCCTGAAGGCGGTGCTTGGTTTTCGGGGTCCCGTACGCGGCTAGGCTCCTAAAAAGTCCCACACATGTGGTATCCCTGTACTCAGGAGAAGCAGCAAAATGTATTTTGGGGTGCAATTCCACATATAACCATGGCATGTGTGAGCAATATATCATTTAGTGACAACTTTTTGTAATTTATTTATTTTTATTTTTTTTTGTCATTATTCAATCACTTGGGACAAAAAAAAAAAATATTCAACGGGCTCAACAGGCCTCTCAGCAATTTCCTTGGGGTGTCTACTTTCTAAAATGGGGTCATTTGGGGGGGTTTTGTGCTATTTTGGCATTTTATGGCCTTCGAAACTGTGATAGGTAGTGAGGAATGAAATCAAAAATTTAAGCCCTTAGAAATCCTGAAGGCGGTGCTTGGTTTCCGGGGTCCCGTACGTGGCCAGGCTCCTAAAAAGTCCCACACATGTGGTATCCCCGTACTCAGGAGAAGCAGCAAAATGTATTTTGGGGTGCAATTCCACATATAACCATGGCATGTGTGAGCAATATATCATTTAGTGACAACTTTTTGTAATTTTTTTTTTTTTTTTTTGTCATTATTCAATCACTTGGGACAAAAAAAAAAAATATTCAATGGGCTCAACATGCCTCTCAGCAATTTCCTTGGGGTGTCTACTTTCCAAAATGGGGTCATTTGGGGGGGTTTTGTACTGCCCTGCCATTTTAGCACCTCAAGAAATGAGATAGGCAGTCATAAATTTAAAGCTGTGTAAATTTCAGAAAATGTACCCTAGTTTGTAAACGCTATAACTTTTGCGCAAACCAATAAATATACGTTTATTGACATTTTTTTTACTAAAGACATGTGGCTGAATACATTTTGGCCTAAATGTCTGACTAAAATTGAGTTTATTCGATTTTTCTTATAACAAAAAGTAGAAAATATCATTTTTTTTCAAAATTTTCGGTCTTTTTCCGTTTATATCGCAAAAAATAAAAATCGCAGAGGCAATCAAATACCATTAAAAGAAAGCTCTATTTGTGGGAAGAAAAGGACGCAAATTTCATTTGGGTACAACATTGCATGTCCGCACAATTTACAGTTAAAGCAGCGCAGTGCCGAATCCCAAAAACAGGCCTGGTCCTAATGGCCCGAAATGGTCCGGGGCTTAAGTGGTTAAAAAAAAAAAAAAAAAAAATTGCAACTGCCGCCGTTTTATTCTCCAGGGTCTCTGCTGTTATACTTTTTAGGGGGTTTACAGTCTTTTCCCAGCAAAAAAAAAAAAAATGTTTGTAAGTGGTTATAATCATGTCTGCTGTGTGAGGTTAGCCCCTCCCCCTCTCATCAGAATTGCCCTGGTGGGGGGGGGGTAATCATTGAGAGACCTGCCACTTCCTCCTGAGGAAACAGGTGACATAAAACAATAATGGAAATAAGAGACAGCAAAGAGAGCCTGGTGCAGTGTGATGTCTCTTTCTGCGAGTCGGTTTCCATGACAACAGCGGTGTGTAACGTCACCATGTCACCCATACACACCACACAGGTAATAGAGACTTATCTACACAGCAAACAGGTTCTGTACACGTTACCATGGTGACCTCACACCACCACTTTGTACAATGCTGGGACTTACAGATACCGCCCCCCTCCCCCATACTGAGAGGGGCCACTGTAGGATATCGGAATCTTTCCACCCCCGCATGTCGCCGCAACAAACAGCGTGCGTCAATACATGGCGGTACAAATAAAGTAAAAAAAAAAAAAAGGGAAGTGTGATGCACTGAAACGCACAGCGCTCTACTCCCTACCGGAGGCGGACTGTAGAGGAAAAATAGTGACACTATGAATGCTACTCAAAGGGTAATGGAGGCCATTCGCGGTTTGATATCTTCTCCGATCGATCTCCTCCGATAGGACACGTGGATTTCCATCGATAGTTAAACCCTCCTCTCCGTGCCTGGGCCCCGTTCGCACCTGTGCATTTTAGGGGGGGGGGGGGGCGCGGTGCGTCACAAAGTCCTGCATGCCGCATCTTTGACGCGCCTTTTCATAGGAGTTCGATGGAAACGCACCTGAAAAAAAAACACGTAAAACGCACCGCTCAGGGTGTGAATCGGTCCTTACTACTTGTTTTGCTGTCGTGATGCACGTTTGAATCGCTTTTCAGAGAGCATTTGACAGGCGATGGGGTGGGGGGGGGGTGGGCGTGTTCTAGGGCTTCCTCAGCACCTGGTTTTGACCCCCCCCTCCCCTTATCAGGGGGCTACTGCAAAACTACAAGTCCCATGTGGCATTGCAAGGCTGACAGTTTACAAGCATGACTCCCACAGGCAGAGGCATGATGGGACTTGTAGTTCCGCACAGAGCTGGGAGGGTTTGCTGCCAGTTTGAGACCCCCGGCGCCTAAATTCTGCAGTACCGCGCGTTGTGCGCAGATGCGGGGGTGGGGGGGGGGACGGTTGCAGTTAAGCCTTATTCACCTGAATAGGTTACATTCGGCTGGCTGTGATGTCTGTGGGTGCGACTGGGGGTGGGATTCGTGCCACGGCCACAACATGTGTACACACCCCCCCCCTCCCCCATATCACCGCCACCACCGCTCCTGCAGGGGGAGCAGTTTAGGGGCAATAAAAAAAAAGCAGATTAACTGCTTTTGGGGATAAACCGATTGCCATATTTAGAATAATAAACCCGTCCAGACGCCATTTTTCTGACCTGACACTGTGGCCACATAATACTCCAATTCTGAGACTTTCCAGGAGGGGTCCTTCCACAGGTGTCCCTGCTACTGCCTGCTTGATGTGGACACTTCCTATTGTATGTCCGGCCAGTAATGTATTTAGGTTTTGTGCTGCCCTAGGCCTGACTAAACTTGTGCACCCCCTAATTTAAATATGACCCACCCCTTTCTGTCAAGGCCACACCCCTTGCTGTTTAAGACCCGCCCCAGTTTTTTTGAGTGGGGACACTAGTTCTAAGGGCCTGGGGGGGGGGCAATGAATTCCCTAAATTTGCATAGATTTCCTCTCACTTCCTGTTTGGCTATGGGGCAGGAAGTAGGGTGACCACGTGTCCCGGATTGCCCGGGACAGTCCTGCATTTTGCAGGTCTGTCCCGCGCACCTTCATTGCAGGACAATACAGTGTCCCGGAATGAAAATGACACAGCCACCCCTCTGGGCCAATCTGATGCCCCCAAAAAAGGCCGCCACATCACCGCTTTACTCACTGACAGTACTTGTCCTGTCCAGGAATGCCTGGAGGAGCACAATCCCCACCCCCTGCTTGTGATTGGAGAAATCATAAATCCCGCCTCTTGTGTCCAATCACTGTGCTGTGATTCGTTACAGCACAAGCTGATTTTTGGGAAGGGAGGGTGTCCCTGAATGGTAGTTTGGAAATGTGGTCACCCTACCCCTGATGTGTCCATAAAGAGAACCTGTCACCTGTCCATGCTATCACATAGGGGGTTTGTTAGCCCCCTTGTGAGATCGATAAAATAAAAAAATAAAAAAACGTAAAAAAAAAATGAAAACGTAAAAAAATGAAAAAACGTAAAAAAAAAAAAAAATGAAAATTATATATAATTTTTTATTTCTTTTTTAACGTCACCCCCATACACATAAAAACGCAGTGTAGGGCGAGCACTTGTATGTAAACATCACCTGCGCGGCACGTGTGAGGTATCGCTGCGAACGTCGGAGTGAGAGCAGTAATTCTAGCACCATAATTCACGGTTACCTCTGAACTGATAACCTGTGTAGCGCCCCCCCCCCCCCAAATTTAGGGGGCGCTATGTTTCAAATTTAGGGGTTAGTCTGAGCCCATAGTTGGGCTCAGACTGTTAATTTATTCTAAAACTGGCTTCTGCTCTGATGTGATATTGCCTGGCAGTACAGTTCCCTGTTGCCTGTAAGTGGCGCTGTCATCTCCGGCTCAGGTAGAACCACAGGAGGTATCACAGCACCATTGGGTGTCCTCTCTCGGCAGCCATGCAGGGGGCGTGGGCTACCCGCTGTGCATGCTGGGAGAGGATACAAAATGGGCAGATGCCATTAGGCGTGAGGTGATTCCAGGGGGACCCCTGGTGGAGAGACACGTACCCCACCTTCGGTGGCCCTCATGGCCAGGGGTATGTGCGTGTGTGTTCAGTCCCGGAAACCTTTGGCCCGAGGCTGCATCGCTGCAGGTAGGCCCAGCACCTTTAGCTGTGGCCTACAGCGAAAAGAGGAGTCCCAGGGTGCCCAGGTGAGGGTGACCCGCTCTGAAGGAGAGGAAGCCGGGGGAAGATCGGTGCCAAGGGGATTAGTGAAGGAAGTCACTGTCTCGGGAGAGGCCTGGTTACCCATCAGAGGGAAGGATTCCGTATCCACCAAAAGCCTTCTAACGTTCCCCATTGGCACTTCAGTTCTAGTTGTTACTAGGCCGGGAAGTTCCGGACTTAAAGATTCTGTGGCGGAGGATCTCCTGATCGTATCCTAGGGAAATCTACAAGTGTTGTTCCGTGCTCCACACCGGCTGCTAGGACCGCTATTGAAGGGACTATCCGGGTGAGCAAAACCCACTCAGGCCTGAGTGGTGACGATTGCTATCTAAGGGTTGCGTGCCTGAACCTACCTCCCTGTTCATATTCTCTCATTCCAACTTTCCTATTGAGTTTCCCAAGCAAGTAAAATAAAACCTCTTTTTGGGTTTTAACCTACTGTGTGGACAATGGCCTTCTTAGACCACTTTCACACTGATGCGCTTTTCAGGCGCTTTCACGCAAAAAAAAAAACGCCTGAAAACTTATTTCCATTAAAATCAATGATTCCTTTCACACTGGGGGCAGTGCGCTGAAAAAAACGCCCCTCTCCATTGAAATGAATTGAAAGCGCTTCAAAAGCGCCTGAAAAGCACTTCAAAAGCGATCAGTGTTTTACTGGCAGTTTTTCAAGCGCCTCAGTGTGAAAGTGGCCTTAAAGCGGGAGGTGCAGCCAATATAAAAAAAAAAAAAAAAGTCAGCAGCTACTAACAGTGAAGCTGCTGACTTTTAATAAGGACACTTACCTGTCCTACTCGCCCGCGATGTCGGTCCTGCCACGGCGATCGATCGCTGCTGGCAGGACGCGGCTCCTCCATCCTGACTAAGGGAAACAGGTAATGAAGCCGTAAGGCTTCACTGCCCGTTTCCTACTGCGCATGCGCCACTCGCACGGCACTTTGTGAATGGGCAGCTTGCCTCCTGGGATACACACAGTTCCCAGAAGGCAGCGCGGCCCATTCACCAGAAGAGGAAGCGGAAGGAGACCCACCGCGGATTAGAAGAGGCACATTAGAGGCAGATTAGGGGACTTCCGCATAGCAACAGGCATTTCGGGTGAGTATAAAATGTAGTTATTTTTTCTATTAATTTTTTTCTTTTTTGGGGGGGGATTTATGCTGTAAAAAAAATTCAGGGTGGACCTCCGCTTTAAAGTAAAAGAAAGAGAACAGACTTCTTCCTACACTCTAGGGTGAGGACTTCAACGGGGAGAGGTAACTCACTGCAGGACCCAACAGAAGAAACAAAAACCAGCGGCCCATACTGTCTGGAGAGGGACACAGAAGTATCACTGATAACCTGTAAAGGCTTTCTAAAGCGCCACCTATGGAGAAGTCTGGGTAATGTCATTGTTAGCGATTCCACAGGCGTGCACAATTTTAAGGCTCGACATGTTTGGTATCTATTTACTCGATGCGACTCCCATCATTTTTGAATTGTACAAAAAAAAATTGGGTATTATATTGTGATTGTTTGCACTAAAATGTATTTTAGCATGCTCTTTTTTTTCCTGAAAATATGTGCTTAATAAAATAGCTGAACAAATATCGAGCAACATTAAAAAAAAAAAAAAAAAAAATTGCAACTGCCACCGTTTTATTCTCCAGGGTCTCTGCTGTTATACTTTTTAGGGGGTTTACAGTCTTTTCCAAGCAAAAAAAAAAAAAAAGTTTGTAAGTGGTTATAATCATGTCTGCTGTGTCAGGTTAGCCCCTCCCCCTCCTCATCAGAATTGCCCTGGTGGGGGGTAATCATTGAGAGACCTGCCACTTCCTCCTGAGGAAACAGGTGACATAAAACAATAATGGAAATAAGAGACAGCAAAGAGAGCCTGGTGCAGTGTGATGTCTCTTTCTGCGAGTCGGTTTCCATGACAACAGCGGTGTGTAACGTCACCATGTCACCCATACACACCACACAGGTAATAGAGACTTATCTACACAGCAAACAGGTTCTGTACACGTTACCATGGTGACCTCACACCACCACTGTGTACAATGCTGGGACTTACAGATACCGCCCCCCCTCCCCCATACTGAGAGGGGCCACTGTAGGATATCGGAATCTTTCCACCCCCGCATGTCGCCGCAACAAACAGCGTGCGTCAATACATGGCGGTACAAATAAAGTTTAAAAAAAAAGGGAAGTGTGATGCACTGAAACGCACAGCGCTCTACTCCCTACCGGAGGCGGACTGTAGAGGAAAAATAGTGACACTATGAATGCTACTCAAAGGGTAATGGAGGCCATTCACGGTTTGATATCTTCTCCAATCGATCTCCTCCAATAGGACACGCGGATTTCCATCGATAGTTAAACCCTCCTCTCCGTGCCTGGGCTGGGCCCCGTTCACACCTGTGCATTTTAGGGGGGGGGGGCGCGGTGCGTCACAAAGTCCTGCATGCCGCATCTTTAACGCGCCTTTTCATAGGAGTTCAATGGAAACGCACCTGAAAAAAAAACCACGTAAAACGCACCGCTCAGGGTGTGAATCGGTCCTTACTACTTGTTTTGCTGTCGTGACCCACGTTTGAATCGCTTTTCAGAGAGCATTTGACAGGCGATGGGGTGGGGGGGGCGTGTACTAGGGCTTCCTCAGCACCTGGTTTTGACCCCCCCCCCTCCCCTTATCAGGGGGCTACTGCAAAACTACAAGTCCCATGTGGCATTGCAAGGCTGACAGTTTACAAGCATGACTCCCACAGGCAGAGGCATGATGGGACTTGTAGTTCCGCACACAGCTGGGAGGGTTTGCTGCCAGATTGAGACCCCCGGCACCAAAGGTTGCCACTTTTTCTTCAAGCCGAACCCAAACACTTTAATGGCGCACGGTATGATTTTTTTTGTAGTATACACTATAAGATTGTAACAGACCTGGGACACCTTTTCGAAACTCCAAAGAGGAAAGTAATGCGGCGTACATAGTGCCCCCCTCACCCTCCTGGCGAGTTCTGTCCTGAGCCCCATTCCTGTCTGACTATTGTGTCCGGATTTCAGGTGGACTGAAACCTGCACACAAGATTCAAAACCCGGACAGTCCGGGTGAATCCCCGGACAGGTGGCAACCCTACCTGCGCCTAATATCTGCAGTACCGCGCATTGTGCGCGAGATGCGGGGGGGGTTGCAGTTCAGCCTTGGGGGTGGGATTCGTGCCACGGCCACAACATGAGTACAAACCCCCCCCCTCCCCATCACCGCCACCACCATCATCACCGCCACCATCACCGAAACCATCACCATCACTGCAGAGTTTTATTACCCCACCATCACGGCTCCTGCAGGGGGAGCAGTTTAGGGGCAATAAAACAAATGCAGATTAACTGCAGGTTTTATTACCCCCCCCCCCCCATCACCGCCATCACCACCACCACCACCACCACCATCATCATCACCGCCACCACCACAGCTCCTGCAGGGGGAGCAGTTTAGGGGCAATAAAAAAAAAGAAGATTAACAGCAGGGTTTTATTACCCCCCCAAGGATGGGGGTTAAACCGATTGCCGTATTTAGAATAATAAACCCGTCCAGACGCCATTTTTTCTGACCTGACACTGCGGCCACATAATGCTCCAACTCTGTGACTTTCCTGGAGGGGTTCTTTCCACAGGTGTCCCTGCTACTGCCTGCTTGATGTGGACACTTCCTATTGGATGTCCGGCAGTGGGGTCCTCTCAGGATCCAGATCCTGGGCTCTGCACCCACCGGGGGGGGGTTATATTGGGAGCAGAGATGTGAATGGGATGCACGGAGTACCTGTACCCCTCCCCCGGCGTATGGATTTATATACCCCCCCACCCCACCCCCCCCCTGTGAATGAGGCTTCAAAAAAACAAGTATATCTGTAAAAACTGCACTACATAAAGCCCATAATATCCAATTGTGTTTCCTCAAAGTGTAACTGAGGCCCCACTTGCATTTGTGCGATTTGCCAGGCGACTTTGGACATCAAAGTCGCGTGGCGAATCACAGCCCATTTTTTTATTCAATGGCGCCCATTTAAATCGGAGCGACTTTTAAAAAAGGTGCCTGAAATACTTTTTCTACGACTTTGATCTATAGAATGTAAAGTCTGATCAAAAAAAATAAATAAAAATCGCACTAAGGGCCAGTTCACACCACATGCAGTCCAGTGTGTTTTTTTTCTGCATCAAAAACGCATGGAAAGTAGGTTATGTGGTTTTCAATGGCATAGTTCACACCAGTGCTTGCAGTTCCAGAAAGAAAAGTAGAACACGCTGCATTTTACCTGCACTAGACTGTATTGGAACGCTGTAAAACGCATCAAAAACGCACCGGAACGCACCTAAGCGCACCAAAAACGCACTGGAACACACTTGTCATTATCTAAGGTTAATAAAAAAGAGGGGTGAAAAAAAGCACCGGACTGCATCAAAAACGTGCATGCAAAAAAGCACCTGGAACGCATCCGGATTGCGTTTCTATGGTGTGAACTGGCCCTAAAAGTCGCATGAAAACTGCACTCCAAAGTCGCATTGGAAATTGTCCGACTTTGGAGACACTCTAATGCGAACGGAGCCTGAAGGCAAAATTATTTATTTATTTGTTGTTGTTTTTTTTTGTGTTGGATGGAGAGAAGTATTAGACCCCCCTATCAGGTTTTTATTACAGTCTGTGCTCCCATTAGGGAGATCCACCCTCTCTATTTGCCCTGGTGACTGTTATCACCAAAAGTGAAAGTAGAAGAAAATCGGAAATTTGGGGTTGTCACCAGAACAGGAATAGAGGGGAAATCCTCCAATGGGGACACTAGTTCTCATGACAACCAGGGATTTCTTCTCACTTCCTGTTTTGGCTATAGGGCAGGAAGTGAAGGGAAATCTCCCCAATGGGGGCACTAGTTCTGGTGACAACCAGGGATTCCCATCACTGTGGAGCAATTTCCCCTCACTTTTTTTTCATGTCTAAGGGACAGGAAGTGAAGGGAAATCATCTCAATGGGGACACTAGTTCTGGTGACAACAGGGATTTCCTTACTTTGAAGGGATTTCTTCTCACTTCCTGTTTTGGGGATTTGCCGGGAAAGGGACCTCGGTCAGTGATCTGCCAGGAGAGGGACCTCGGTCAGGGATCTGCCCGGAGAGGGACCTCGGTCAGAGATCTGCCCGGAGAGGGACCTCGGTCAGAGATCTGCCCGGAGAGGGACCTCGGTCAGGGATCTGCCCGGAGAGGGACCTCGGTCAGGGATCTGCCCGGAGAGGGACCTCGGTCAGGGATCTGCCCGGAGAGGGACCTCGGTCAGGGATCTGCCCGGAGAGGGACCTCGGTCAGGGATCTGCCCGGAGAGGGACCCCGGTCAGGGATCTGCCCAGAGAGGGACCCCGGTCAGGGATCTGCCCAGAGAGGGACCCCGGTCAGGGATCTGCCCAGAGAGGGACCTCGGTCAGGGATCTGCCCGGAGAGGGACCTCGGTCAGGGATCTGCCCGGAGAGGGACCTCGGTCAGGGATCTGCCCGGAGAGGGACCTCGGTCAGGGATCTGCCCGGAGAGGGACCCAAGTCAGGGATCTGCCCGGAGAGGGACCCAAGTCAGGGATCTGCCCGGAGAGAGACCCCAGTCAGGGATCTTCCGTGAGAGGGACCTCGGTCAGTGATCTGCCCGGAGAGGGACCTCGGTCAGGGATCTGCCCGGAGAGGGACCTCGGTCAGTGATCTGCCCGGAGAGGGACCTCGGTCAGGGATCTGCCCGGAGAGGGACCTCGGTCAGAGATCTGCCCGGAGAGGGACCCCGGTCAGGGATCTGCCCGGAGAGAGACCCCAGTCAGGGATCTTCCGTGAGAGGGACCTCGGTCAGGGATCTGCCCGGAGAGGGACCTCGGTCAGAGATCTGCCCGGAGAGGGACCTCGGTCAGGGATCTGCCCGGAGAGGGACCTCGGTCAGAGATCTGCCCGGAGAGGGACCTCGGTCAGAGATCTGCCCGGAGAGGGACCTCGGTCAGGGATCTGCCCGGAGAGGGACCTCGGTCAGGGATCTGCCCGGAGAGGGACCTCGGTCAGGGATCTGCCCGGAGAGGGACCTCGGTCAGTGATCTGCCCGGAGAGGGACCTCGGTCAGGGATCTGCCCGGAGAGGGACCCAAGTCAGGGATCTGCCCGGAGAGGGACCCAAGTCAGGGATCTGCCCGGAGAGGGACCCAAGTCAGGGATCTGCCCGGAGAGGGACCCAAGTCAGGGATCTGCCCGGAGAGGGACCCAAGTCAGGGATCTGCCGGGAGAGGGACCTCAGTCAGGGATCTGCCGTGAGAGGGACCTCGGTCAGGGATCAGTCAGGGATCTGCCCGGAGAGGGACCTCGGTCAGGGAGCTGCCCGGAGAGGGACCTCGGGCAGGGATCTGCCCGGAGAGGGACCTCGGTCAGAGACCTGTCGGGAGAGGGACCTCAGTCAGGGATCTGCTGGGAGAGGGACCTCGGTCAGGGATCGGTCAGGGATCTGCCCGGAGAGGGACCTCGGTCAGGGAGCTGCCCGGAGAGGGACCTCGGGCAGGGATCTGCCCGGAGAGGGACCTCGGTCAGGGAGCTGCCCGGAGAGGGACCTCGGGCAGGGATCTGCCCGGAGAGGGACCTCGGTCAGAGACCTGTCGGGAGAGGGACCTCGGTCAGGGATCTGCTGGGAGAGGGACCTCAGACAGTGATTTGCCGGGAGAGAGACCTGCTGGGAGACGCACCTCAGACAGTGACCTGCTGGGAGAAGGACCTCGGTCAGAGACCTGCCGGGAGAGGGACCTCAGTCAGAGACCTGCCGGGAGAGAGACCTCGGTCAGAGACCTGTCGGGAGAGGGACCTCGGTCAGAGACATGCTGGGAGAGGGACCTCAGCCAATGACCTGGTTACATAAATCCATTTAGATTCTTCTTTATTTAGAAGCCCCGTAATCTGAAGTGCATTCTGGGTAGGAGTTCTCGCTAATGGAGCGACATCACCATAAGTGCACAATGGTCTCCAGACAGTTACTTGTGTTTGCAAACAAAGTGGAATTAATCTGATCAAAGCAGGCTTATCCTCTCCCATCTACCTGGCCCTGGCGGTTACTATTTGACCTGGCAGGGAGTGAATGTACGGCACAATCTCTGGTAATGTCCTCCCCTGTGCTGCCCATCCTCTCTTCCCTGCACTGACCCCGGGCTGTATGGTGACAGCAAACTGACTAAAGCCAGAGGAGGTAACTGTCACTGCAGTTTGCCTCATTCATTACACATAAATCCAAATCAGATTTAGTTTCCTCTATTTTCCATTGTTTAATCTCCTGCAGCCTATTTGCAGCTACTTCATGTCTACATGCACTCTAGTATGGCCGCTCTCAGGGCGGGTTTCCTAATGGTGACAACAGTTTGCCATGTCTGTGTAATGTGTGTTGGCGCAGCCACTTCCACTCTATTGGAAGCCCTTGTGACAACGCAGGAGCACACTTGGGAGACAGGGACAGAGCGTTGTCACCCTATAACAGGAAGTGCCTGATTAAGCACGTCCTTGGCGGGATCACCAGGGATGATTTTAATGAAAGCTGCGGATTTAAAAAAAAAAGATTGCAAGTGACCTTTGAAATTTCTAGAAACATAGATGAGAAAAAAGACCAAGTGGTCCATTGAGTATGCGCCATTTTTTGTCCGTCCCCCCCCCTTTCTTTAAAGTGGTTCTAAAGCCTCAAGGTTTTGCATTCTATCCATTAAAAGATATGTAAAGGTTTGTTTAAAAAACAAACACGTCATACTTACCTCTTCTGTGCAGTTGGTTTTGCACAGAGTGACCCCGATCCTCCTCTTCTGGGGTCCCCCAGTGGCGCTTCTGGCTCCTCCTCTTCCCCGAGTGCCCTATTGGAGAGCCACTCTCACTCGGAGGACCTGTGCAGGCGCTCTCCCGTGTTCTGCTCCCCGTCCCCCCCCCTTTTTCTTACCTTAGCCCAATCCGATCCAGCATCGTGCACGAGCGCAGCGGTTCTAGCCGCTGTCTCTCTCCTCATTGGACAGATTGATAGCCGTTGGCTCCCCCTGCTGTCAATCAAACCTTGTGACAAGGGGCTGGGTGGGGCCGAGTCCCGTTGTCTGTGCCAATGGACGCAGCAGCGGGACTCGGGAGCGCTCCTACATGGGTTATCCCCAGGAAAAAGCATCTTTCCGTGGCGGCATCCGATGTAGGAGGGGCTTGGAGCGCCGCTGGGGGGACCCCGGAAAAAGAAGATCAGAGCCGCTCTGTGCAAAACCCTTACAGAGCAAGTATAGGCATCTTTGTTAGAAAAGAAAAAATTATTTAGTATAGATCTGTCTGCCCCAAACATATTTGAAAACACTTACTGTTGACAGACTCCCTATCTCTGCTGGAAGTCTGCTCCAAGCATCAACTACCCCTTTGGCAAAAAAAATAAAAAATTAGTAATGCAAAAAAGGAAAGAAACTTGTGACAAAATGCTAATTTTGCTTTGAAAACGAATCCATGCCAGCGGTGCAGCAGTGCTGCTGGGCGCCGACCCCATACACAGCTCATTGACTTAACGAGCAACTGGAATATAGAAAATCAGTAAAGAAAAAAAAAAAAGTATATATATATATATATATATATATATATATATACACACACACACACACCTTGGTTTGAGAGCCTTTTGCAAGACAAGCAAAACATTTTAATACATTTTGACTTGATATACAAGCGATGTCTTGATATAAGAGTAGCGTCATGTCACATCTGAGTATAAGCCAGCCATAGACGGTTCAAATTTCGAAAGAATATTCTTTTGAAAATCATGCATCCTATGCATCAAGGTGAAAAAACTTCTGTCAGATACACGTTTTTTCACCTTAATGCATTCTATGCATTAAGGTGAAAAAACATCTGAAAAAACATCTGAAAAAACAGGTGAAAAACGCCCACCCCCCCGAGCCCCCCGTTTACTTACCTGACCCCTCGAAAGTCCCGCGCCGTCAACGCGCTGGCTTTTCGGCTCATTCATTGGTTGATTGAAAGCAGCGCAGCCATTGGCTCGCGCTGCTGTCAATCACATCCAATGACGCGACACGCCGGGGGGGGGGGGGGCGGGGCCGAGTGATACAGTGAGCGGCTATGGCTGCCGGCTGTATCACGGGAGCGCGCCCGCAATCACTCACCACCATTCGAGCTCGCATGAAGGTGGTGAATTCTTGCGGGGGAGGAGCCGAGACAGCCGCCGAGGGACCCCAGAAGACCAGGTTCGGGGGCCACTTTGTGCAAAACGAGCTGCACAGTGGTGGTAAGTATAACATGTTTGTTATTTAAATAAAAAAAAAAATTGCCTTTAGTGTTCCTTTAAAGTTCAACAGCCGCCGAGGGAACCCCAGAAGACCAGGGTCGGGGGCCACTTTGTGCAAAACGAGCTGCACGGTGGAGGTAAGTATAACATGTTTGTTATTTAAAAATCTGCCTTTAAAGTTCATGTGTGTGTAAAGGCAGGCGTCCCAATACTTTTGACAATATTGTGTAGATTGGAGTTCCAGCGTTTCCTTGGCTCCCCTTCAATCATTTGTAGCTAAGCCGTTGAAGATGAATGCCGAGCGAATGTCGCTGGGCGAGCTGGACCCAGATGTAAAATGCGGCTCCAAATTACGAAGCCGTAAAAATTTGATTTCCTTTTCCGGAAATGCTTTAAAAAAAAAAAAAGGAAGAGTTTCAATGTAAATAAATCGCTGCCTGATAGGACCCTTTTTTTCCTTTTTCATTTCTGTTGAAGAACTACAAGTCCCAGCATGCCGTTAGTCTCAATGCCCTGGCTGGGAATTGTAGTCCCTCTGCAGCCGCACAAGGTGTGAATAAAGCTGCAGCCCGGATAATGGAAAATTGAAGAATTACCTTTCCGTAATTTTCCTTTCCTGGTGCCGATCCCTGGTGGTATATGCGTCTGCTGCCATGAAGGCACCAGGATAACCCGGCTGGCATAGGTGTGTGCAGCCTATTGCATTAGGGTGTGCACCCCCAAAGCCCAAACACACACTACTGATCACTCACCATGTTCATTCAGAAAAGGAAGGAGCCGATAAATGACATATTTACTGGCTCCTTCCCCACTCCTAAAACATCCCAGCAGCAACAGCCGATAGGAGAGGAGGGGGATGCACGCCTGTGCCGGCTGGGATGTTGCAGGAGCTGGCAGCTATTTGAGCAGCAGTGTAAAGCTCACCTGTCCATGGAGATCTTCCCCAAGGTTCCTCGGAATCCTCGCTGTTTGCAGGATTCTGGAAAGCTGTCCGAGTCGCCTTCTCTCCCCCCCCCCCCCCACTCCTGAAACCAGGTGAGTGAGATCCCCGCCTCCCAATTACAGGACTTTTGTTCTGGTTACCAGGTAGGGATGAGCTTCGTGTTCGAGTCGAACATACGTTCGACTCGAACATTGGCTGTTCGATCGTTCGACGAAGATCGAACGATTTGGGCCGTTCGCGCCAAATTCGAGTGACGCGAACGGCCCACAATGCACTACGCCATCGCAGTGTCATCCAGGCGCTGTGATTGGCCAAGCATGCACTGTGACCCCGCATGCTTGGCCAATCACAGCGCCGGCAGCGAGGAGAGCAATGATTGGCCACAGGCAGGATGCCTGTGGCCAATTATTGCTGAGGGTGTTTAGTACACGCCCCACACTATAAAAGGCCGCCAGCACGGCGGCCTAGTGTAGTGTGTTCCGGAGCAGGGATAGAGTAGCATAGGCAGGGACAGTGACTGTTATTTCTTTCTTGCTTAACCTGGATTCCTTTAGTTTAGGGAAAGAGAAGGATAGGTAGGGAGAGTGTCAGTGTGTTTTGTGCTTCTGCTATAGTGTGCTTAAAAAAAAACATTTATTCTAGGGACAGAAAACTCTAGGTAGGGACAGTGTCAGTTTCTTTCACTCTGCAAGTCCTTGTTTCCAGGGACCTGGAAGGACAGTGAGTGAATTGTCCTTTTGCTATATTGTGATTAAAAAAAACATTTATTCTAGGGACAGAAAACTCTAGGTAGGGACAGTGTCAGTTTCTTTCACTCTGCAAGTCCTTGTTTCCAGGGACCTGGAAGGACAGTGAGTGAATTGTCCTTTTGCTATATTGTGATTAAAAAAAACATTTATTCTAGGGACAGAAAACTCTAGGTAGGGACAGTGTCAGTTTCTTTCACTCTGCAAGTCCTTGTTTCCAGGGACCTGGAAGGACAGTGAGTGAATTGTCCTTTTGCTATATTGTGATTAAAAAAAACATTTATTCTAGGGACAGAAAACTCTAGGTAGGGACAGTGTCAGTTTCTTTCACTCTGCAAGTCCTTGTTTCCAGGGACCTGGAAGGACAGTGAGTGAATTGTCCTTTTGCTATATTGTGATTAAAAAAAACATTTATTCTAGGGACAGAAAACTCTAGGTAGGGACAGTGTCAGTTTCTTTCACTCTGCAAGTCCTTGTTTCCAGGGACCTGGAAGGACAGTGAGTGAATTGTCCTTTTGCTATATTGTGATTAAAAAAAACATTTATTCTAGGGACAGAAAACTCTAGGTAGGGACAGTGTCAGTTTCTTTCACTCTGCAAGTCCTTGTTTCCAGGGACCTGGAAGGACAGTGAGTGAATTGTCCTTTTGCTATATTGTGATTAAAAAAAACATTTATTCTAGGGACAGAAAACTCTAGGTAGGGACAGTGTCAGTTTCTTTCACTCTGCAAGTCCTTGTTTCCAGGGACCTGGAAGGACAGTGAGTGAATTGTCCTTTTGCTATATTGTGATTAAAAAAAACATTTATTCTAGGGACAGAAAACTCTAGGTAGGGACAGTGTCAGTTTCTTTCACTCTGCAAGTCCTTGTTTCCAGGGACCTGGAAGGACAGTGAGTGAATTGTCCTTTTGCTATATTGTGATTAAAAAAAACATTTATTCTAGGGACAGAAAACTCTAGGTAGGGACAGTGTCAGTTTCTTTCACTCTGCAAGTCCTTGTTTCCAGGGACCTGGAAGGACAGTGAGTGAATTGTCCTTTTGCTATATTGTGATTAAAAAAAACATTTATTCTAGGGACAGAAAACTCTAGGTAGGGACAGTGTCAGTTTCTTTCACTCTGCAAGTCCTTGTTTCCAGGGACCTGGAAGGACAGTGAGTGAATTGTCCTTTTGCTATATTGTGATTAAAAAAAACATTTATTCTAGGGACAGAAAACTCTAGGTAGGGACAGTGTCAGTTTCTTTCACTCTGCAAGTCCTTGTTTCCAGGGACCTGGAAGGACAGTGAGTGAATTGTCCTTTTGCTATATTGTGATTAAAAAAAACATTTATTCTAGGGACAGAAAACTCTAGGTAGGGACAGTGTCAGTTTCTTTCACTCTGCAAGTCCTTGTTTCCAGGGACCTGGAAGGACAGTGAGTGAATTGTCCTTTTGCTATATTGTGATTAAAAAAAACATTTATTCTAGGGACAGAAAACTCTAGGTAGGGACAGTGTCAGTTTCTTTCACTCTCCTTGTTTCCAGGGACCTGGAAGGACAGTGAGTGAATTGTCCTTTTGCTATATTGTGATTAAAAAAAACATTTATTCTAGGGACAGAAAACTCTAGGTAGGGACAGTGTCAGTTTCTTTCACTCTGCAAGTCCTTGTTTCCAGGGACCTGGAAGGACAGTGAGTGAATTGTCCTTTTGCTATATGTGTGATTAAAAAAAACATTTATTCTAGGGACAGAAAACTCTAGGTAGGGACAGTGTCAGTTTCTTTCACTCTGCAAGTCCTTGTTTCCAGGGACCTGGAAGGACAGTGAGTGAATTGTCCTTTTGCTATATTGTGATTAAAAAAAACATTTATTCTAGGGACAGAAAACTCTAGGTAGGGACAGTGTCAGTTTCTTTCACTCTGCAAGTCCTTGTTTCCAGGGACCTGGAAGGACAGTGAGTGAATTGTCCTTTTGCTATATTGTGATTAAAAAAAACATTTATTCTAGGGACAGAAAACTCTAGGTAGGGACATGTGTCAGTTTCTTTCACTCTGCAAGTCCTTGTTTCCAGGGACCTGGAAGGACAGTGAGTGAATTGTCCTTTTGCTATATTGTGATTAAAAAAAACATTTATTCTAGGGACAGAAAACTCTAGGTAGGGACAGTGTCAGTTTCTTTCACTCTGCAAGTCCTTGTTTCCAGGGACCTGGAAGGACAGTGAGTGAATTGTCCTTTTGCTATATTGTGATTAAAAAAAACATTTATTCTAGGGACAGAAAACTCTAGGTAGGGACAGTGTCAGTTTCTTTCACTCTGCAAGTCCTTGTTTCCAGGGACCTGGAAGGACAGTGAGTGAATTGTCCTTTTGCTATATTGTGATTAAAAAAAACATTTATTCTAGGGACAGAAAACTCTAGGTAGGGACAGTGTCAGTTTTCTTTCACTCTGCAAGTCCTTGTTTCAGGGACCTGGAAGGACAGTGAGTGAATTGTCCTTTTGCTATATTGTGATTAAAAAAAACATTTATTCTAGGGACAGAAAACTCTAGGTAGGGACAGTGTCAGTTTCTTTCACTCTGCAAGTCCTTGTTTCCAGGGACCTGGAAGGACAGTGAGTGAATTGTCCTTTTGCTATATTGTGATTAAAAAAAACATTTATTCTAGGGACAGAAAACTCTAGGTAGGGACAGTGTCAGTTTCTTTCACTCTGCAAGTCCTTGTTTCCAGGGACCTGGAAGGACAGTGAGTGAATTGTCCTTTTGCTATATTGTGATTAAAAAAAACATTTATTCTAGGGACAGAAAACTCTAGGTAGGGACAGTGTCAGTTTCTTTCACTCTGCAAGTCCTTGTTTCCAGGGACCTGGAAGGACAGTGAGTGAATTGTCCTTTTGCTATATTGTGATTAAAAAAACATTTATTCTAGGGACAGAAAACTCTAGGTAGGGACAGTGTCAGTTTCTTTCACTCTGCAAGTCCTTGTTTCCAGGGACCTGGAAGGACAGTGAGTGAATTGTCCTTTTGCTATATTGTGATTAAAAAAAACATTTATTCTAGGGACAGAAAACTCTAGGTAGGGACAGTGTCAGTTTCTTTCACTCTGCAAGTCCTTGTTTCCAGGGACCTGGAAGGACAGTGAGTGAATTGTCCTTTTGCTATATTGTGATTAAAAAAAACATTTATTCTAGGGACAGAAAACTCTAGGTAGGGACAGTGTCAGTTTCTTTCACTCTGCAAGTCCTTGTTTCCAGGGACCTGGAAGGACAGTGAGTGAATTGTCCTTTTGCTATATTGTGATTAAAAAAAACATTTATTCTAGGGGACAGAAAACTCTAGGTAGGGACAGTGTCAGTTTCTTTCACTCTGCAAGTCCTTGTTTCCATGGGGACCTGGAAGGACAGTGAGTGAATTGTCCTTTTGCTATATTGTGATTAAAAAAAACATTTATTCTAGGGACAGAAAACTCTAGGTAGGGACAGTGTCAGTTTCTTTCACTCTGCAAGTCCTTGTTTCCAGGGACCTGGAAGGACAGTGAGTGAATTGTCCTTTTGCTATATTGTGATTAAAAAAAACATTTATTCTAGGGACAGAAAACTCTAGGTAGGGACAGTGTCAGTTTCTTTCACTCTGCAAGTCCTTGTTTCCAGGGACCTGGAAGGACAGTGAGTGAATTGTCCTTTTGCTATATTGTGATTAAAAAAAACATTTATTCTAGGGACAGAAAACTCTAGGTAGGGACAGTGTCAGTTTCTTTCACTCTGCAAGTCCTTGTTTCCAGGGACCTGGAAGGACAGTGAGTGAATTGTCCTTTTGCTATATTGTGATTAAAAAAAACATTTATTCTAGGGACAGAAAACTCTAGGTAGGGACAGTGTCAGTTTCTTTCACTCTGCAAGTCCTTGTTTCCAGGGACCTGGAAGGACAGTGAGTGAATTGTCCTTTTGCTATATTGTGATTAAAAAAAACATTTATTCTAGGGACAGAAAACTCTAGGTAGGGACAGTGTCAGTTTCTTTCACTCTGCAAGTCCTTGTTTCCAGGGACCTGGAAGGACAGTGAGTGAATTGTCCTTTTGCTATATTGTGATTAAAAAAAACATTTATTCTAGGGACAGAAAACTCTAGGTAGGGACAGTGTCAGTTTCTTTCACTCTGCAAGTCCTTGTTTCCAGGGACCTGGAAGGACAGTGAGTGAATTGTCCTTTTGCTATATTGTGATTAAAAAAAACATTTATTCTAGGGACAGAAAACTCTAGGTAGGGACAGTGTCAGTTTCTTTCACTCTGCAAGTCCTTGTTTCCAGGGACCTGGAAGGACAGTGAGTGAATTGTCCTTTTGCTATATTGTGATTAAAAAAAACATTTATTCTAGGGACAGAAAACTCTAGGTAGGGACAGTGTCAGTTTCTTTCACTCTGCAAGTCCTTGTTTCCAGGGACCTGGAAGGACAGTGAGTGAATTGTCCTTTTGCTATATTGTGATTAAAAAAAACATTTATTCTAGGGACAGAAAACTCTAGGTAGGGACAGTGTCAGTTTCTTTCACTCTGCAAGTCCTTGTTTCCAGGGACCTGGAAGGACAGTGAGTGAATTGTCCTTTTGCTATATTGTGATTAAAAAAAACATTTATTCTAGGGACAGAAAACTCTAGGTAGGGACAGTGTCAGTTTCTTTCACTCTGCAAGTCCTTGTTTCCAGGGACCTGGAAGGACAGTGAGTGAATTGTCCTTTTGCTATATTGTGATTAAAAAAACATTTATTCTAGGGACAGAAAACTCTAGGTAGGGACAGTGTCAGTTTCTTTCACTCTGCAAGTCCTTGTTTCCAGGGACCTGGAAGGACAGTGAGTGAATTGTCCTTTTGCTATATTGTGATTAAAAAAAACATTTATTCTAGGGACAGAAAACTCTAGGTAGGGACAGTGTCAGTTTCTTTCACTCTGCAAGTCCTTGTTTCCAGGGACCTGGAAGGACAGTGAGTGAATTGTCCTTTTGCTATATTGTGATTAAAAAAAACATTTATTCTAGGGACAGAAAACTCTAGGTAGGGACAGTGTCAGTTTCTTTCACTCTGCAAGTCCTTGTTTCCAGGGACCTGGAAGGACAGTGAGTGAATTGTCCTTTTGCTATATTGTGATTAAAAAAAACATTTATTCTAGGGACAGAAAACTCTAGGTAGGGACAGTGTCAGTTTCTTTCACTCTGCAAGTCCTTGTTTCCAGGGACCTGGAAGGACAGTGAGTGAATTGTCCTTTTGCTATATTGTGATTAAAAAAAACATTTATTCTAGGGACAGAAAACTCTAGGTAGGGACAGTGTCAGTTTCTTTCACTCTGCAAGTCCTTGTTTCCAGGGACCTGGAAGGACAGTGAGTGAATTGTCCTTTTGCTATATTGTGATTAAAAAAAACATTTATTCTAGGGACAGAAAACTCTAGGTAGGGACAGTGTCAGTTTCTTTCACTCTGCAAGTCCTTGTTTCCAGGGACCTGGAAGGACAGTGAGTGAATTGTCCTTTTGCTATATTGTGATTAAAAAAAACATTTATTCTAGGGACAGAAAACTCTAGGTAGGGACAGTGTCAGTTTCTTTCACTCTGCAAGTCCTTGTTTCCAGGGACCTGGAAGGACAGTGAGTGAATTGTCCTTTTGCTATATTGTGATTAAAAAAAACATTTATTCTAGGGACAGAAAACTCTAGGTAGGGACAGTGTCAGTTTCTTTCACTCTGCAAGTCCTTGTTTCCAGGGACCTGGAAGGACAGTGAGTGAATTGTCCTTTTGCTATATTGTGATTAAAAAAAACATTTATTCTAGGGACAGAAAACTCTAGGTAGGGACAGTGTCAGTTTCTTTCACTCTGCAAGTCCTTGTTTCCAGGGACCTGGAAGGACAGTGAGTGAATTGTCCTTTTGCTATATTGTGATTAAAAAAACATTTATTCTAGGGACAGAAAACTCTAGGTAGGGACAGTGTCAGTTTCTTTCACTCTGCAAGTCCTTGTTTCCAGGGACCTGGAAGGACAGTGAGTGAATTGTCCTTTTGCTATATTGTGATTAAAAAAAACATTTATTCTAGGGACAGAAAACTCTAGGTAGGGACAGTGTCAGTTTCTTTCACTCTGCAAGTCCTTGTTTCCAGGGACCTGGAAGGACAGTGAGTGAATTGTCCTTTTGCTATATTGTGATTAAAAAAAACATTTATTCTAGGGACAGAAAACTCTAGGTAGGGACAGTGGTCAGTTTCTTTCACTCTGCAAGTCCTTGTTTCCAGGGACCTGGAAGGACAGTGAGTGAATTGTCCTTTTGCTATATTGTGATTAAAAAAAACATTTATTCTAGGGACAGAAAACTCTAGGTAGGGACAGTGTCAGTTTCTTTCACTCTGCAAGTCCTTGTTTCCAGGGACCTGGAAGGACAGTGAGTGAATTGTCCTTTTGCTATATTGTGATTAAAAAAAACATTTATTCTAGGGACAGAAAACTCTAGGTAGGGACAGTGTCAGTTTCTTTCACTCTGCAAGTCCTTGTTTCCAGGGACCTGGAAGGACAGTGAGTGAATTGTCCTTTTGCTATATTGTGATTAAAAAAAACATTTATTCTAGGGACAGAAAACTCTAGGTAGGGACAGTGTCAGTTTCTTTCACTCTGCAAGTCCTTGTTTCCAGGGACCTGGAAGGACAGTGAGTGAATTGTCCTTTTGCTATATTGTGATTAAAAAAAACATTTATTCTAGGGACAGAAAACTCTAGGTAGGGACAGTGTCAGTTTCTTTCACTCTGCAAGTCCTTGTTTCCAGGGACCTGTAAGGACAGTGAGTTAATTTTCCTTGTGCTATATTGTGATTAAAAAAAACATTTTTTCTAGGGACAGAAAACTGTAGGTAGGGAGAGTGTTTTTTTTTCTTTCACTCTGCAAGTCCTTGTTTCCAGGGACAGAGAAGGACACCTGAAGGTAGCCCTTATTGCTTTTTTCCCATCTCCCTGCAGGCCATCTATTAGAATGTCTGGAAGGCAAACAAGGAGAGGCAGACAGTCAGGAGGCAATAAAAGAGGGCAAGCAGGCTCTGTGTCTGGGGGCAACAGTGCTGGTCGTGGACGCGGTGCATTGTCATCAGCACATGGCCATGGGACACGCTTGTCCTTCTTTTCGGCAGCTGGACATGTTGAGCCACATCATGCCGAAGACTTGGTAGAGTGGATGACCAAGCCCTCCTCCTCCTCCTCATCCTCTCTCACCCAGGCTCAGGGTACTGGAAAAGCAGCTGCCAAAGCGTCGTCTTCCCTGGTATCAATGTCAGACAAATCATCAGTCACTCCTTCCCTAGACCCACCATGTCCTCCTCCTGAGGAGTCCCCCGAACTGTTTCAGCACAGTGTTGGGTACATGCTCCAGGAGGATGCCCAGCGTTTCGAAGGGTCTGATGATGAAACCCAGCTAGAGGAAGGCAGTAGCGTGAGAGCAGACAGAGGGGATGCTCAAGAAGGACACCAATCTGGCAGTCATGTTCCAGCAGCTGCAGCATACTGCCAGATTGGCTCCAGTGATGAGGAGGGAGGGGATGATGAGGTCAATGACTCCACGTGGGTGCCTAATAGGAGAGAGGAGGAGGAGGAGGATGAGGAGGAGGCACATCTCCAACGAGGCAGGATGCCCTTTGGTGGCCAGCGTAAGGGCAGTACACCGACGGAATCACACCGCAGAGCTCCGCCTGTGCAGGGCGCTGCCTCTGCCCGTCATTCAAAAAGTTCTTTGGTGTGGGCCTTTTTTGAGGCTAGTGCATCAGATCGCACAGCTGCTGTTTGCAACATATGTCTCAAGCGTATATCGCGTGGCCAAAACATCAGCCGCTTGGGTACCACATGCCTGACCAGACATATGTTGACCTGCCATGCAGCTCGTTGGCAAGCCTACCTCAAAGACCCACACCAAAGAACAAAGCGGACCTCTCCTTGCACCGCATCAGCTGGGATCTCCAACCCCACTATAACTTCAGTCCTCTCTGAAACATGCACTGAGAGGAATGAAGGTGTAGAATTAGGTGTGTCACAGCCAAGTACTTGCGCCCACTCTGCTAGCAGTACACCGACGTCCGATTCTAGCAGGCAAATTTCCCTGCCCCAGCTGCTGGACCGTCGAAAGAAGTTCACTCCCAGCCATCCACATGCCCAGCGGTTGAATGCTAGCTTGGCTAAATTGCTAGCGCTTCAACTGCTGCCTTTTCAGTTGGTAGACTCGGCCCCCTTCCGTGAGTTTGTGCAATGTGCGGTTCCTCAGTGGCAGGTTCCCAAACGCCACTTTTTCTCACGGAAGGCTATTCCGGCTCTCTACCGGCATGTGGAAGGCAATGTCTTGGCCTCGCTGGACAGGGCGGTCAGCGGTAAGGTGCATATTACCGCTGACTCATGGTCCAGCAGGCATGGACAGGGACGTTACCTTTCTTTCACGGCCCATTGGGTCACTCTTTTGGCAGCTGGGAAGGATTCAGGACAAGGTGCAGTAGTGTTGGAGGTTGTCCCACCGCCACGCCTCCAAAATGCTACTACTGGTTGTGACACACCTCTCTCCTCCACCCCCTCCTCTTCTTCTTCCTCCATGGCCTCTTCCTGTGGTTTGTCCTATGAACCAGCGGTGCTCCGTAGCCGTTCACGGGGCTACGCAAGTACGCAGGCAAAAAGATGCCATGCCGTGCTTGCGCTGGTGTGTTTGGGGGACAGAAGCCACACTGGGGCAGAGGTCCTGTCTGCTCTGCAGGGCCAGGCCGAGAGGTGGTTGACGCCACGCCAGCTTAAGCCAGGAATGGTGGTTTGCGACAATGGCACCAACCTCCTCTCCGCCCTCCGACAGGGACAACTGACCCATGTGCCCTGTGTGGCTCACGTCCTTAACCTGGTGGTGCAGCGGTTCTTGGGCAGGTACCCGGGCTTACAGGATGTCCTGAGGCAGGCCAGGAAAGTCTGTGTGCATTTCCGCAGATCTTATAATGCCAGTGCTCGCCTGGCTGAGCTGCAAAAGGAGTTGAACCTGCCCAAGAACCGCCTTATATGTGACATGCCCACCAGGTGGAACTCAACGTTGGCCATGCTGCAGCGGCTGCACACGCAGCAGAGGGCCATCAATGAGTACCTGTGCGACTACGGCACCAGGACAGGGTCAGGGGAGCTTGGTTTTTTTTCTCCACGCCAGTGGGGCATGATCAGGGATGCATGCACTGTCCTGGCACCATTTGAGGAGGCCACGAGGATGGTGAGCAGTGACAGTGCATGCATCAGTGACACTGTACCTCTTGTCCACCTGTTGGAGCACACGCTGCGTGGAATAATGGACAGGGCACTTGAGGCAGAACAGAGGCAGGAAGAGGAGGACTTCCTTGCCTCTCAAGGCCCCCTTTACCCAGACAGTGTTCCTTCTGTCCCACCCATCGCACAGGAAGAGGAGGAGGAGGAGGAGGAGGAGGAGGAGGATTGTGTCAGCATGGAGGTGGAGGCTGGCACTCAGCATCATCAGCAGCAGTCTTTTAGGGATGATTTACAGTCCCAAGAAACCAGTGGACTTGTACGTGGCTGGGAGGAGGTGGCTGCGGATCATGTCGTCCTTAGTGACCCAGAGGACTCCGGAGCGAATGCCTCAGCAAACCTACGCTGCATGGCCTCCCTGATCCTGCAAAGTCTGCGGAAGGATCCTCGTATTCTTCGGATCAAGGAGAGGGACCATTACTGGCTGGCCACTCTCCTTGATCCACGGTACAAGGGTAAGGTTGCGGACCTTATGTTACCGTCGCAGAGGGAGCAGAGGATGAGACAACTCCGGGAGGCCTTGCAGAAAGGTCTGTGCAACGCGTTCCCAGAGACTGGGAGGTTGCAAACTCCTGGTCCTGGACAACGAGTTGCTGAGGCTTCGGCCAGTCAAAGAAGGAGCGGTGGGGAAGGTGGCCGTCTGACCGATGCGTTCAGACAATTCTTTAGTCCGCAGCCCCAAAGTATGATTGGTTCCAGCAACCATCGCCAGCGTCTGATAAACATGGTGCAGGAATATCTAGGGGCAAGGTCAGACTTGGACACCTTCCCCACCGAAAATCCTCTGGCTTACTGGGTCTTGAGGATGGATCACTGGCCAGAGCTTGCACAGTATGCAATTGAGCTACTGGCCTGTCCTGCATCCAGCGTTCTTTCGGAACGCACATTCAGTGCTGCTGGAGGATTTGTCACGGATCACAGGGTGCGCCTGTCCACCGACTCGGTTGATCGACTGACTTTCATCAAGATGAACCAGTCTTGGATCACCACCAGCTACCACACACCTGATGCTGATATAACAGACTAATTGATTTTAAAATGTCACATCCCTTCAAGACTGATGCTGATGCTGAGTGCCTGTGCTGTTATGTTGACTGGCTATCCTCCTCCTCCGAGTCCTCAATGATACGATTGATGATGATAGCTTGGAAGATCATTTTTGTTTATGGGTGCCGCCACCAGTGCCTAACGCCCAATTTTTCAGCCCCTGTTTAACAGGGGCGTGTAATTACAATTTTTGAAGCAATACTTTGCAACAGGGCTCATTGCTGTGCTCCAAGTACAGTATCTGTGAGGAGTTGCAGTGTTGTGCCACCAGTGCCTAAGGCCCAATTTTTCAGCCCCTGTTTAACAGGGGCGTGTCATTACAATTTTTGAAGCAATACTTTGCAACAGGGCTCATTGCTGTGCTCCAAGTACAGTATCTGTGAGGGGTTGCAGTGTTGTGCCACCAGTGCCTAAGGCCCAATTTTTCAGCCCCTGTTCAACAGGGGCATGTAATTACAATTCTTGATCTAATAATTCACAGCAGGGCCCATTGCTGCACCCACCAAGAGTAACTGTCAGGGCTTACAGTGTTGTGGCACCAGCACCACCATCAAAGGCCCAATTTTTACTACCACTGTTCAACAATTATATGTAATTAAAATTCCTGATATAATAGTTGACAGCAGGGCGTTCCAGCACCAACCAAGAGTAACTGTGAGTGCTTACAGTGTTGTGCCAACACCAACAACTAAGGGGCCTATTTCTGCAGAGTATATACGGCAGGTCCCTACTTTCAAACATCCAACTTACAAACGACTCCTACTTGCAAACGCAAGAAGACAACAGGAAGTGAGAGGAAATCTACCACTAGGAAGGAAAATTCTCTCCTGTAAGAATAAATATGGGAGAAAGGTGTCTCCTCTGTACTGATGCTTTATCAGCAATCCTTGTTTCAAGAAAAACACCACATTTCAAAAACAGTTGTCATTGGGACGGAAAGTGAGGTGAAATGTTCTGAACAGGGGCACAGACAGCAAAACAAATGTTACAGGGGTGATAACCCTTACCTATGTTTTCCAAAAAGTTTAAAAATAGATTTTTGGGCTGGAGCTACACTTCAACAATGTACCTGTTCAAAATTACAAACAGATTCTACATAAGAACAAACCTACAGTCCCTGTCTTGTATGCACCGCCTGTATACGGCTGTTCAGAGTATATAGGGCCTTTTTTATTTTATGTGCGGGGTTCCCCTTAATATCCATACAAGACCCAAAGGGGCTGGTAATGGGCTGGGGTAGGGGGGGGGGGTCATGGGGTAGCTATGCCATTTTTCTTAAAGAATTTCATCCATATTACCGGGACCAGACATTACATTAAAGCCGCAAGCAGTTTTAAATGGCTTTTTTTTCCTTTAGAAGTGTCATTTTGTGCAGGGACAGTTCTAAACACGGGAAACACGTGGCACTTCACAGGCATACTTTAGACACCCCCCAGGTACGATATTTAAAGGAATATTTGACTTTTTTTTTTTCACTTTATGCATCATTAAAATGACTGCTCCCGAAAAACGACCGTTTTTAAAACTTCTTTTTGCATTGATACATGTCCCCTGGTGCAGAACCCGGGTTCCCAAACCCTTTTTAGGACAATAACATGCATAATAGTTGTTATAATTAGCACTTTAGAATTCGAACGTTCGCATCCATTGTATTTAATAGGGTTCTAATGTTCGTTCGAACTTCCGGTCCGTTCGCGGGTTCTGGTGCGAACCGAACCCGGGGGTGTTCGGCTCATCACTATTACCAGGTAGAGGAGGCCGGCCAGGCGGAGACGTGCGCTAATCCTGTGGCTGGGGCCTCGCTGCCCATCGTTAAGCTTATTAACATAGAAGCCGCTATAGCTGGTAAACACAACAATCAGCAGCACACAAATGTCTGTTTGCAGGGGGTGGGGGGGGGGGGGGGGGGGAGTTGCTAAGGAAGAAACTCGTTCAATAAAAAGTCACTTTAATGTTTGCTGCAGGAAAGTTTACAAATAATAAGTCCTATCCATGACAGCGAGGACAAAAAGACGGTGCGGTCAAAGAGTGCGCAATCGTCACCGACACCCCCCCCCCCCTAGAGTCGCCACCTTTTCTTCAAGTCAAACCCCAACACTTTCCCAGCACACAGCAATCTGTTTTTTCATAGTTTGCATAGATGTTGCTACTAAGTAACATTTCTAATCTTATGAAGATAAAGTGGTACTAAAAGGTTAGATTTCTTTTTTAAATAATAAACATGTTATACTTACCTCCACTGTGCAGCTCGTTTTGCACAGAGTGGCCCCCGAACCTCCTCTTCTGGGGTCCCTCGGCGGCTGTCTTGGCTCCTCCTCACAAGAGCTAACCACCCCCCCTCTGGGAAGCTCTCTCCCGAGGGGTTTACCTTGCGGGCGCGCTCCCGTGTCCAGCATTCAGCGTCTATAGCCGCCAAATGCAGGACATCGGCCCCGCCCCCAGATCATTGGATTTGATTGACAGCAGCGGGAGCCAATGGCTGCGCTGCTATCAATCTATCCAACGAAGAGCCGAGAACCCCTGGAGAGAGCGAAGGCGGGATCGCGCCCACGGAAATTCGGGTGCTGGGGGGCCAGACACTGCGAGGTGTTTTTTTACCTTAATGCAAAGGATGCATTAAGGTGAAAAAACACGAAGGTTTACAACCCCTTTAATCACAAGAGTCCCGCTTTACATCAGAGTCCACAGAGTTCCCCCTTTACATCAGAGTCCGCAGAGTTCCCCCTTTACATCAGAGTCCGCAGAGTTCCCCCTTTACTTCAGAGTCCGCAGAGTTCCCCCTTTACTTCAGAGCTCACAGAGTTCCCCCTTTACAGAGTCCCCCCTTTACATTAGAGTCCGCAGAGTTCCCCCTTTACAGAGTCCCCCTTTACATTAGAGTCCGCAGAGTTCCCCCTTTACATCAGAGTTCCCCCTTTAATCACAAGAGTCCCCCTTTTCGTCAGAGTCCACAGAGTTCCCCCTTTACATCAGAATCCACAGAGTTCCCCCTTTACATCAGAGTCCGCAGAGTGCCCCCTTTACATCAGAGTCCGCAGAGTTCCCCCTTTACATCAGAGTCCGCAGAGTTCCCCCTTTACAGCAGAGTCCACAGAGTTCCCCCTTTACGTCAGAGTCCGCAGAGTTCCCCCTTTACATCAGAGTCCGCAGAGTTCCCCCTTTACAGCAGAGTCCGCAGAGTTCCCCCTTTACGTCAGAGTCCGCAGAGTTCCCCCTTTAATCACAAAAGTCCCCCTTTACGTCAGAGTCCACAGAGTTCCCCCTTTACGTCAGAGTCCGCAGAGTTCCCCCTTTACGTCAGAGTCCGCAGAGTTCCCCCTTTAATCACAAAAGTCCCCCTTTACGTCAGAGTCCACAGAGTTCCCCCTTTACATTAGAGTCCGCAGAGTTCCCCCTTTACACCAGAGTCTGCAGAGTTCCCCCTTTACATCTGAGTCCGCAGAGTTCCCCCTTTACAGCAGAGTCCGCAGAGTTCCCCCTTTACAGCAGAGTCCGCAGCGTTCCCCCTTTAAATCAGAGTCCGCAGAGTTCCCCCTTTACATCAGAGTCCGCAGAGTTGCCCCTTTACGCCAGAGTCCGCAGAGTTGCCCCTTTACGCCAGAGTCCGCAGAGTTGCCCCTTTACTTCAGAGTCCGCAGAGTTCCCCCTTTACTTCAGAGTCCGCTGAGTTCCCCCTTTACATCAGAGTCCGCAGAGTTCCCCCTTAACGTCAGAGTCCGCAGAGTTCCCCCTTAACGTCAGAGTCCGCAGAGTTCCCCCTTTACACCAGAGTCTGCAGAGTTCCCCCTTTACAGCAGAGTCCGCAGAGTTCCCCCTTTACAGCAGAGTCCGCAGAGTTCCCCCTTTACAGCAGAGTCCGCAGAGTTCCCCCTTTAAATCAGAGTCCGCAGAGTTCCCCCTTTACATCAGAGTCCGCAGAGTTGCCCCTTTACGCCAGAGTCCGCAGAGTTGCCCCTTTACGCCAGAGTCCGCAGAGTTCCCCCTTTACTTCAGAGTCCGCAGAGTTCCTGCTTTACATCAGAGTCCGCAGAGTTCCCCCTTTAATCACAAGAGTCCCCCTTTACGTCAGAGTCCACAGAGTTCCCCCTTTACATCAGAATCCACAGAGTTCCCCCTTTACATCAGAATCCACAGAGTTTACAGCAGAGTCCGCAGAGTTCTCCCTTTACATTAGAGTCCGCAGAGTTCCCCCTTTACGTCAGAGTCCGCAGAGTTCCCCCTTTACATTAGAGTCCGCAGAGTTCCCCCTTTAATCACAAGAGTCCCCCTTTACGTCAGAGTCCACAGAGTTCCCCCTTTACATCAGAATCCACAGAGTTCCCCCTTTACATCAGAGTCCGCAGAGTTCCCCCTTTACATCAGAATCCACAGAGTTCCCCCTTTACATCAGAGTCCGCAGAGTTCTCCCTTTACATTAGAGTCCACAGAGTTCCCCCTTTACATCAGAGTCCGCAGAGTTCCCCCTTTACATCAGAATCCACAGAGTTCCCCCTTTACATCAGAGTCCGCAGAGTTCCCCCTTTACATCAGAATCCACAGAGTTCCCCCTTTACATCAGAGTCCGCAGAGTTCTCCCTTTACATCAGAGTCCACAGAGTTCCTGCTTTACATCAGAGTCCGCAGAGTTCCCCCTTTACATCAGAGTCCGCAGAGTTCCCCCTTTAATCACAAGAGTCCCCCTTTACATCAGAGTCCACAGAGTTCCCCCTTTACATCAGAATCCACAGAGTTCCCCCTTTACATCAGAGTCCGCAGAGTTCTCCCTTTACATTAGAGTCCACAGAGTTCCCCCTTTACGTCAGAGTCCGCAGAGTTCCCCCTTTACGTCAGAGTCCGCAGAGTTCCCCCTTTAATCACAAAAGTCCCCCTTTACGTCAGAGTCCACAGAGTGCCCCCTTTACATCAGAATCCGCAGAGTTCCCCCTTTACGTCAGAGTCCGCAGAGTTCCCCCTTTACGTCAGAGCCCGCAGAGTTCCCCCTTTAATCACAAAAGTCCCCCTTTACGTCAGAGTGCACAGAGTTCCCCCTTTACATCAGAGTCCGCAGAGTTCCCCCTTTACATTAGAGTCCGCAGAGTTCCCCCTTTACACCAGAGTCCGCAGAGTTCCCCCTTTACACCAGAGTCTGCAGAGTTCCCCCTTTACATCTGAGTCCGCAGAGTTCCCCCTTTACAGCAGAGTCCGCAGAGTTCCCCCTTTACAGCAGAGTCCGCAGAGTTCCCCCTTTACAGCAGAGTCCGCAGCGTTCCCCCTTTAAATCAGAGTCCACAGAGTTCCCCCTTTACATCAGAGTCCGCAGAGTTGCCCCTTTACGCCAGAGTCCGCAGAGTTCCCCCTTTACTTCAGAGTCCGCAGAGTTCCCCCTTTACTTCAGAGTCCGCTGAGTTCCCCCTTTACATCAGAGTCCGCAGAGTTCCCCCTTTACAGCAGAGTCCGCAGAGTTCCCCCTTAACGTCAGAGTCCGCAGAGTTCCCCCTTTAATCACAAAAGTCCCCCTTTACGTCAGAGTCCACAGAGTTCCCCCTTTACATCAGAATCCGCAGAGTTCCCCTTTACATCAGAGTCCACAGAGTTCCCCCTTTACATCAGAATCCGCAGAGTTCCCCCTTTACATCAGAGTCCGCAGAGTTCCCCCTTTACATCAGAGTCCGCAGAGTTCCCCCTTTACATCAGAGTCCGCAGAGTTCCCCCTTTACAGCAGAGTCCGCAGAGTTCCCGCTTTACATCAGAGTCTGCAGAGTTCCCCCTTTACAGCAGAGTCCGCAGAGTTCCCCCTTTACAGCAGAGTCCGCAGAGTTCCCCCTTTAAATCAGAGTCCGCAGAGTTCCCCCTTTAAATCAGAGTCCGCAGAGTTCCCCCTTTAAATCAGAGTCTGCAGAGTTCCCCCTTTACATCAGAGTCCGCAGAGTTCCCCCTTTACATCAGAGTCCGCAGAGTTGCCCCTTTACGCCAGAGTCCGCAGAGTTCCCCCTTTACTTCAGAGTCCGCAGAGTTCCCCCTTTACTTCAGAGTCCGCAGAGTTCCCCCTTTACTTCAGAGTCCGCAGAGTTCCCCCTTTACATCAGAGTCCGCAGAGTTCCCCCTTTAATCACAAAAGTCCCCCTTTACATCAGAGTCCACAGAGTTCCCCCTTTACATCAGAATCCGCAGAGTTCCCCCTTTACATCAGAGTCTGCAGAGTTCCCCCTTTACATTAGAGTCCGCAGAGTTCCCCTTTACACCAGAGTCCGCAGAGTTCCCCCTTTACACCAGAGTCTGCAGAGTTCCCCCTTTACAGCAGAGTCTGCAGAGTTCCCCCTTTAATCACAAAAGTCCCCCTTTACATCAGAGTCCACAGAGTTCCCCCTTTACATCAGAATCCGCAGAGTTCCCCCTTTACACCAGAGTCCGCAGAGTTCCCCCTTTACACCAGAGTCCGCAGAGTTCCCCCTTTACACCAGAGTCTGCAGAGTTCCCCCTTTACAGCAGAGTCCGCAGAGTTCCCCCTTTACAGCAGAGTCTGCAGAGTTCCCCCTTTACAGCAGAGTCCGCAGAGTTCCCCCTTTAAATCAGAGTCCGCAGAGTTGCCCCTTTACGCCAGAGTCCGCAGAGTTGCCCCTTTACGCCAGAGTCCGCAGAGTTGCCCCTTTACGCCAGAGTCCGCAGAGTTGCCCCTTTATGCCAGAGTCCGCAGAGTTCCCCCTTTACTTCAAAGTCCGCAGAGTTCCCCCTTTACATCAGAGTCCGCAGAGTTCCCCCTTTACATCAGAGTCCACAGAGTTCCCCCTTTACATCAGAGTCCACAGAGTTCCCCCTTTACATCAGAATCCACAGAGTTCCCCCTTTACATCAGAGTCCGCAGAGTTCTCCCTTTACATTAGAGTCCACAGAGTTCCTGCTTTACATCAGAGTCCGCAGAGTTCCCCCTTTACATCAGAGTCCACAGAGTTCCCCCTTTAATCACAAGAGTCCCCCTTTATGTCAGAGTCCACCGAGTTCCCCCTTTACATCAGAATCCACAGAGTTCCCCCTTTACATCAGAGTCCGCAGAGTTCCCCTTATAATCACAAAAGTCCCCCTTTACGTCAGAGTCCACAGAGTTGCCCCTTTACATCAGAGTCCGCAGAGTTGCCCCTTTACACCAGAGTCCGCAGAGTTCCCCCTTTACATCAGAGTCCGCAGAGTTCCCCCTTTACATCAGAGTCCGCAGAGTTCCCCCTTTACGTCAGAGTCCGCAGAGTTCCCCCTTTAATCACAAGAGTCCCCTTTACGTCAGAGTCCACAGAGTTCCCCCTTTACATCAGAGTCCGCAGAGTTCTCCCTTTACATTAGAGTCCACAGAGTTCCCCCTTTACATCAGAGTCTGCAGAGTTCCCCCTTTACATCAGAGTCCACAGAGTTCCCCCTTTACATCAGAGTCTGCAGAGTTCCCCCTTTAATCACAAGAGTCCCCCTTTACGTCAGTCCACAGAGTTCCCCCTTTACATCAGAGTCCGCAGAGTTTCCCCTTTACATTAGAGTCCGCAGAGTTCCCCCTTTAATCACAAGAGTCCCCCTTTACGTCAGTCCACAGAGTTCCCCCTTTACATCAGAATCCACAGAGTTCCCCCTTTACATCAGAGTCCGCAGAGTTCCCCCTATAATCACAAAAGTCCCCCTTTACGTCAGAGTCCACAGAGTTGCCCCTTTACATCAGAGTCCGCAGAGTTGCCCCTTTACACCAGAGTCCGCAGAGTTCCCCCTTTACATCAGAGTCCGCAGAGTTCCCCCTTTACATCAGAGTCCGCAGAGTTCCCCCTTTACATCAGAGTCCGCAGAGTTCCCCCTTTAATCACAAGAGTCCCCTTTACGTCAGAGTCCACAGAGTTCCCCCTTTACATCAGAATCCACAGAGTTCCCCCTTTACATCAGAGTCCGCAGAGTTCTCCCTTTACATTAGAGTCCACAGAGTTCCCCCTTTACATCAGAGTCTGCAGAGTTCCCCCTTTACATCAGAGTCCACAGAGTTCCCCCTTTACATCAGAGTCTGCAGAGTTCCCCCTTTAATCACAAGAGTCCCCCTTTACGTCAGTCCACAGAGTTCCCCCTTTACATCAGAGTCCGCAGAGTTTCCCCTTTACATTAGAGTCCGCAGAGTTCCCCTTTAATCACAAGAGTCCCCCTTTACGTCAGAGTCCACAGAGTTCCCCCTTTACATCAGAGTCCGCAGAGTTCCCCCTTTACAGCAGAGTCCGCAGAGTTCCCCCTTTACGTCAGAGTCCGCAGAGTTCCCCCTTTACGTCAGAGTCCGCAGAGTTCCCCCTTTAATCACAAAAGTCCCCCTTTACATCAGAGTCCACAGAGTTCCCCCTTTACATCAGAGTCCACAGAGTTCCCCCTTTAATCACAAGAGTCCCCCTTTACGTCAGTCCACAGAGTTCCCCCTTTACATCAGAGTCCGCAGAGTTTCCCCTTTACATTAGAGTCCGCAGAGTTCCCCTTTAATCACAAGAGTCCCCTTTACGTCAGAGTCCACAGAGTTCCCCCTTTACATCAGAGTCCGCAGAGTTCCCCCTTTACAGCAGAGTCTGCAGAGTTCCCCCTTTACAGCAGAGTCCGCAGAGTTCCCCCTTTACATCAGAGTCCGCAGAGTTCCCCCTTTACATCAGAGTCCGCAGAGTTCCCCCTTTACGCCAGAGTCCGCAGAGTTCCCCCTTTACGCCAGAGTCCGCAGAGTTCCCCCTTTACGCCAGAGTCCGCAGAGTTCCCCCTTTACGCCAGAGTCCGCAGAGTTCCCCCTTTACGCCAGAGTCCGCAGAGTTCCCCCTTTACTTCAGAGTCCGCAGAGTTCCCCCTTTACAGCAGAGTCCGCAGAGTTCCCCCTTTACAGCAGAGTCCGCAGAGTTCCCCCTTTACGTCAGAGTCTGCAGAGTTCCCCCTTTAATCACAAAAGTTCCCCTTTACGTCAGAGTCCACAGAGTTCCCCCTTTACATCAGAATCCACAGAGTTCCCTCTTTACATCAGAGTCCGCAGAGTTCCCCCTTTACATCAGAGTCCGCAGAGTTCCCCCTTTACATCAGAGTCCGCAGAGTTCCCCCTTTACAGCAGAGTCCGCAGAGTTCCCCCTTTAATCACAAAAGTCCCCCTTTACATCAGAGTCCACAGAGTTCCCCCTTTACATCAGAGTCCGCAGAGTTCCCCCTTTACATCAGAGTCCGCAGAGTTCCCCCTTTACATCAGAGTCCGCAGAGTTCCCCCTTTACATTAGAGTCCGCAGAGTTCCCCCTTTACAGCAGAGTCTGCAGAGTTCCCCCTTTACAGCAGAGCTCGCAGAGTTCCCCCTTTAACCACTTAAAGTGGAGCTCCACCCTAAATTTTAACTTGTGCTAATCGGATTCCTCCCCCCCTCCGGTGTCACAATTGACACCTTTCAGGGGGGAGGGGGGTGAAGATACCTGTCTAAGACAGGTATTTTCACCCACATCCGGGAGTCCTCTCTCCGGGAATCTGCGGGAGTGACGTCACTTCCCCCAGACTTCCCTTGGTGTTCTGGGAGACACTCGGCTCCCAGAACACAGGAGGACGAATCAGAATGGCGCAGCGCGACTCGCGCATGCGCCGTAGGGAACCGGGCATGAAGCCGCTAGGCTTCACTTCCTGGTTCCCTCAGCGAGGATGGCGGAGGGAGCAGCAGAGCGACGAGCGATCGCTCGTCCTCTGCTGCGGACGTCGCTGGACTCCAGGACAGGTAAGTGTCCAAATATTAAAAGCCAGCAGCTGCTGTAGCTGTAGCTGCTGGCTTTTAATATATTTTTTCCGGCGGAGCTCCGCTTTAAGGACCGCCGCACGACGATGTACGTCAACAGAATGGCACGGACAGGCACAAGGGCGTACAGGTACATCCCCTTTAAGAACTTGTCCGTGGGTCGCTGGTGGCACGCTCGCGACCCGGTCCGAAGCTCCATGACCGCGCCCGCGGACCTGATCGCTGCCAGTGTCCCGCGATCGGGTCACAGAGCTGAAGAACGGGGAGAGGTAAGTGTAAACAAACCTTTCCCCGTTCTTCCTAGTGGCATGTCGGTGATCGTCTGTTCCCTGTCATAGGGAACGACGATCAGTGACATCACACGCCAAGCCACGCCCCCTTAAGTTAGAATTACTCATCAGGTCACACTTAACCCCCACAGCGCCACCTAGTGGTTAACCCCTTCACTGCCAGTGTCATTTTTACAGTATTCAGTGCATTTTTATAGCACCGATCGCTGTAAAAATGACAATGGTCCCAAAAATGTGTCAAAAGTGTCCGATGTGTCCGCCATAATGTCGCAGCCACGATAAAATTCACTGATCGCCGCCATTACTAGTAAAAAATATATATATATATATTAATAAAAATGCCATAAAACTATCCCCTATTTGGTAGACGCTATATCTTTTGTGCAAACCAATCAATAAACGCTTATTGCGATTTTTTTTTTACCAAAAATATGTAGAAGAATATGTATCGTATTACGTATCGTATTTTTTTTTAGATATTTTTGGGGATATTTATTATAGCAAAAAGTAAAAAATTACATTTTTTTCAAAATTGTCGCTCTATTTTTGTTTATAGCGCAAAAAATAAAAACCGCAGAGGTGATCAAATACCACCAAAAGAAATCTCTATTTGTGGGGAAAAAAAAGGCATCAATTTTGTTTGGGAGTCACGTCGCACGACCGCGCAATTGTCAGTTAAAGCGACGCAGTGCCGAATCGCAAAAAGGGGCCTGGTCTTTAACCAGCCAAAATGGTCCGGGGCTGAAGTGGTTAACATCTGAATCTGCAGACTCTGATGTAAGGGAGAACCCCAGGGACTCTAACACAAGGGATGCTCTGGGGTACAGAGAGGACTCTGATGTAAGGGGAGGGGGCAACACTGTGGCCTCTGTGTAAAGGGGATCTCTGATGTAAGGAGTGCTCTGAGAACCCTGATTTACCTTAGCGTACTTACTTAGAGGCAGGAGAGAGAAGGGGGGGGGGGGAGAGACTTAGTCCGGTCAGAATAATGTGTCCGGGTCTCAGACAGTCTGAAACCCGGACGCATGATTCCACCGTTCTCGTAGTAAGTGCAACTTTTTATATTCGATAAATGTGCAAAATCTACTGTATTACGCTAGCGAGTGCTTTCCTTTATTTTGGGATACGTTTGAGGATTTTTGTGACTGCCTGGCGTGCCAACCTGGACCAGTCTGGTTCCCATACCATTCCTTGCTGTTGGAGGTGCTACAGACCACAAGTGTGAATGCTTGACAGGCTTTACTTGGTAAGCGGGTGTATTGTCACATTCCGCTCCCCATCATAGAATGCTCCAGAAGTGACACTGCGGCCAGAAATTTCGCACTGCGCATGCGCGATGCGTTCCAAACACTTGCGCGATGCGTTCCAAACGACTCGCGACAATACAGACCAGTGAAACCGTCAGATAATGTCACGGAAATCACATTCGGCTCCCCATCACAGATTGCTCCGGAAGTGACGTTCCGTCGCCGCCATCTTGCTACACCCCCACACTGCGGCACAGTAATGATGGAGTGAGAAGAGGGCAAGCAGACATCTTGTTACCCCCACCGGAGTTTTAGATTTCACAGTTATTTTCAAGACAAAACGGAGCTTATTTGCAAATCCGACGGACTGTTCAAATGTGAAAATCAGAGGTGTTCTGTCACATTCGCAAACCTGTAAGGTCAGCAGGTTTGCTGCTGCTTTTAAAATTGAACTATATCAGAAGTTGCCCGCCTCATACCATTTGTGGACCTGTCTACAGGTTGATCTCCAATTTTTCTAAACTGACTGTCCTTTTTTTTCATTTTGCAAGTGGCAATTTTTCTTTTTTTGCTTCTCTATTTATTAGCTGTTCATCCGTTTAGACGTCTGAGACATACTTCCCCTGACGAAGCCCCATTGGGCGAAACATGTTGGGACCGTGTATGATCCTCTCAGTTGAACACCGATGCAACCACCATTTTTGGAATTACCCTATTGTGAAATTAGTGATATTGCTCATATTTTTTATCAACTTTGTATAAATTACTAATAAAATGTATTGTATACTTTTTCTTTTACCAATTGGTAGAGTCTTTCATTGTGTTCAATACTAATTTATTAGCACCGTTATAGTTCCGTTTTCTTTCTCCCATGCTTTTTCATAACAATTTGGGATGAGACGTGTTACATTCGGCGTCTACCCACAGCCAGACCACAAAACCACTCTATCTTTAGATTTATTTTGGGCACAGATGGGAAGGGTTAGAAGCCCTGTAAGGTGGTGGTGGTGGTTGTTGTTGCTGCTGCTGCTGCTGCTGCTGTGCCCCCTCTGTAAAGCCTGTCCCTCTCTGATGGAATTCAAAAAATCACCAGAACAGAGGGGGGAAATCTTCCCACAGGGACACCTGTTCTGGTAAGGGGAATTTTCCACTCACTTCCTGTCGGCTCTCTGGGACAGGAAGTGAAATCCCCCCAGGAAAAAAAAACGAAATGGCTTTTTTAACAATAAAATCTGCAATTCCATGCAGAATCCCCCTGCAGTGTTCTAGTGTGGAGTCATCCCGCCGTCAGATCATCTGTGATTTCTTCTATCACCTACAAATGTCATCAATGTAGCTGCTGGTGTCACCGACTTCCTGAAAATGTTAAAGAATACAAAAAAGATAAACCAAGTTTGGTGAAGCCGCTTGGTCAGTAAGGTTTAGAATGGGGGAAAAACTGGATCCTGAACACCGAGATTCACATTCCATACTTTTACCTGTTTTACCCTGTGCTGCTGGATGCAAAGTATGGCAGATGGAAGCTGATAAGATTAACTCCCTACAGAATCTTCAGAGGATTCTACTGACAGTTCTCCTGTCTGTACACCCGCTGTGCCCATTGTGAGGGGTTTCCACCATCCCTATGCTGAGTTCCTGGGTCTGTACACCCACTGTGCCCATTATGAGGGGTTCACACCATCCCTGTGCTGAGTTCCCAGGTCTGTACACCTGCTGTGCCCATTATGAGGGGGTTCCCACCATCCCTATGCTGAGTTCCTGGGTCTGTACACCCGCTGTGCCCATTATGAGGGGTTTCCACCATCCCTGTGCCGAGTTCCCCGGTCTGTACACCCGCTGTGCCCATTATGAGGGGTTTCCACCATCCCTGTACTGAGTTCCTGGGTCTGTACACCCGCTGTGCCCATTATGAGGGGATCCCACTATCCCTGTACTGAGTTCCCGGGTCTGTACACCCGCTGTGCCCATTATGAGGGGATCCCACCATCCCTGTACTGAGTTCCCGGGTCTGTACACCCGCTGTGCCCATTACAAGGGGTTCCCACCATCCCTGTGCTGAGTTCCCGGGTGTGTACCACCCGCTGTGCCCATTATGAGGGGTACTCACCATCCCTACGCTGAGTTCCCGGGTCTGTAAACCCGCTGTGCCCATTATGAGGGGTTCCCACCATCCCTATGCCGAGTTCCCGGGTCTGTACACCCGCTGTGCCCATTACGAGGGGTACCCACCATCCCTATGCTGAGTTCCCGGGTCTGTAAACCCGCTGTGCCCATTATGAGGGGTTCCCACCATCCCTATGCCGAGTTCCCGGGTCTGTACACCCGCTGTGCCCATTATGAGGGGTTCCCACCATCCCTGTGCTGAGTTCCCGGGTCCGTACACCCGCTGTGCCCATTATGAGTTCCCGGGTCTGTACCCATGTGGGGTTCCCACCATTCCTGCACCAAGTCCCTTTTAATAACCTGGCAAATAGAGAAATTATCATTCTGCCAGAAATGCATTCAGCTTCTAAAGGCTCGTAACATGTGAGGTTGGGGGACGGTAAAACCCCCGACCTGAACGCTTACATACAGCTGCCCAGAGTTGTACAAGCAAAGCAGCATATTGCTTTTTGGGCGGGCAGTGCTGTTGCCAAACACGACTAACGCAGTTCTGTGGTGCCGGAGCCGCATGCGATTGGGGCACAGCAGTAATTATTAGGTTAAATCAGGTGATGAGGAGGCGACACTGCAGCGGTCCGAGCATTGATCGCTTTTCAGAGGAGCGCCAGTGAATGAGCCCAAAGTCCTATTGTGGACTGGCAACACAGCACTTCTATGGACCGAGTGGTGTCAGCCCTGACGAGCGTCTTTTGATGACACTACTCAGCCATCCCCACTCTCAGATGTCTACACCTGGCTCTCCTCCCCGCACCCCATTTCCTCCCCCAACTCTGGCCATCCCCAACAGTTTTCACACCCCCATTTCTACTAGAGTCCCCCATTCTGCCAACAAAGTCCCCTCCGCTCAGAACCCCCCCCCATTCTCTCGCCCACCAGTGCCCCTTAGCTCAGAACCTTTCCCTCAGATCCCCACAGGTAAGACCCCCCCAGCTCAGAATCCCCCCCCCCATTCTCACCCCACCAGTGCCCCCAGCTCAGAATCTCCCCCCCCCCAGCTCAGAATCCCCCATTCTCACCCCACCAGTGCCCCCAAGCTCAGAATCCCCCCCATTCTCACCCCTCCAGTGCCCCCAGCTCAGAATGCCCCCTTCCCCATTCTCACCCCACCAGTGCCCCCAGCTCAGAATCCCCCCCCCCATTCTCACCCCACCAGTGCCCCCAGCTCAGAATCCCCCCATTTTCACCCCTCCTATGCCCCCAGCTCCGAATCCCCTACCCCATTCTCACCCCTCCTACGCCCCCAGCTCCAAATCCCCCCCCCCCATTCTCACCCCACCAGTGCCCCTTAGCTCAAAACCTTCCCCTCAGAGTTTCCAATACTTACCCCCAGGTAAGAACCCCCCTTCTCACCCCCACACTTCTACAAATCAGAGAAGACCCAGAGTCAGCCGACGTTTCATTGATATAAAACAAACTCTACAATAAAAAAGTCGCACAGGCGTATTGAAATAAAACTTTATTCATCCGTTATAGATCTTTTATAAAATCTCAAATGTTACCGACAGAAAAAGAGAAAATAAAAAAAAAAAATTACGAGGAAACCCAACACAGCGTTATAGATAAAGGTCACCCCCCCGGGAACATTTCTCCTCTGCGTTGGGTCATCCGGATCTCTTCATTGGTCGCTGGGTACAAATCTGGTCCATTACATGACAGGAATGTTAATCTCAGTTACTGGATAGCGGCCGGTTATAGGACACTTGAATCCTCATCAATCAGCCAATGGAGCGGCTCGGATCCACAAAACTCCACGAGAGGCATTCAGAAAACCAGAGGCCGTCCTTGTGACTGGAGCGCAACACATTTCAAGTGCTACAATGTAGTGGAAGATCAGAGACCCTCCCCATTCCACCCTCAATGTGTCTTTGGTCTGATGTGAGAATAGATCACTCCCAACACACAGCAAACAATCCACACACTCATTCTATCAGCTAAAATCTTTGGAAATTATTGCACCAATTCCTCGTCAAAAAAAAAAAAAAAAGATAAGCTACAATACACAGCATAAAACACGGGGTGCAAAAAAAGAAAAGCTCCACCTATCATGAACATTGCAAAAGGGGAGTGGCAAGGCACTTAGGTGAGAGAAAACCTGAAGAGGTGATAACACATCCAAATTTTGTATCCAAAACAGGAGAGGAAATGTTTGGCGATCCACCGAACCTTCACCGGAACCGCTTCATTACTTCAGAACAGAAAGAAGAGGCGCTGGGGGGGGGGGGCAATTAAAGTAACTAGGAGGCAAAACTTCTCTCATTTTGGATAGTGTGGTAGGGTCAAAACCCGTCAGGTTTTTTATTTTATTTTTTAGCAGTCTGTGTTCCATTGGAGAGATTTCACGTCACTTCCTATCCCAAAACAGAAAGTGTGAGGAAATCCCCTCCAAAAGCGAGACCAATCCCGCCAAAGCGAGGTGAGGACCAATCCCGCCGAGGCGAGGACCAATCCCGCCGAGGTGAGGACCAATCCCGCCGAGGCGAGGACCAATTCCGCCGAGGCGAGGACCAATTCCGCCGAGGCGAGGACCAATCCCTAGGTGTCACCATAACTAGGGTCCCCATTGGAAGATTTCCTCTCTATTCCAGGCTATACACCTATACTTGATCTGCTATCATATTGCTGGTCGCTGTAAATGATTAAGATTGTTTTAAATCTTGCATTCGTATTTGAATGTGTCCCTGAATAAGAGCTTCAGTCTCGAAACGCGTTGGGCATTTGGACCACACTCAATGGATAGTTATACATTGCATTTACAATTTGCTCTCTATTGGGTTATTATTACTTATGCACCTACAGTTAGTTGGCCTGTGTTGGCTACTTTTTGTTCCCCCCAATGTTTTTAGCCTGAAATAATAATAATAATAATAATTTCAATAAAGTGATTTCGTACTTATACATTTTTATGTATTGTGCCCTGCCACCCATTGCATGTTTCACTTTGATATTCCTGTTCAGATGTCAACCCAAAATTTGGGATTCTCTTTTACTTTCTCTGCACTCCATTCAAAACTTAAAAAAAAAAAAAAAATAATAAATTTTTTTTTTGCCTTTAGTTACATTTTAAAGATACAGGAGAAAAAAAAAAGCTGCGCAACTCCAGACAGTGGTTGACGGCTATGTGGTGTCACCATGACTGGAGGGAGTTTTTCCAGTAAAAGGGAGGAAGTGTGCACAGTCCCCGCAGTGACAGTTGTTGGTGTTTGGGAGGAGGAGGGAGGAGGAAGGAAGGAAGCCAGGCACCTAGTGACAAATTGGCTCCTGGTCTGTGCTGGTCCTGTATGATTGGCCCCAAATGACTCCGGGTGATGTGTCTGTATGCTTCAACAGATGGTGTGGTCCAGTTGGGACAGAAGCATGCTTATTATAGGAGACAACCCCCCACCACAAGACAAATTCATTAAGAAAACGGTCACCTTCATCAGAGGGACTGAGAGTCCAGCCCCCGAGGAGCCTCACTCCATCCTCTGCAGCAATGAAGACACAAATCCCTCCAAACATGAACAAGTCAAAGGCAAAAAAAGCGGCTCCGGCGCAGACAGATCATTGAGGGAAATCACAAGCAGCTCCTGCCAAACGCCCCCCCCCCCCCTGGGGAACCGCCAAGTCCTTCCTGGAGATCCGATGTTCCACAACTTGTCCATTAGAACTGGACCCACCCGGTGCTGGACTGACTGTTTGAGCTGGAGGGAGACACAAAAAGGTGAAAGTATAACAAAGGGCAAAACATTTTGTTTTTTTAGTTCTGGATGGAGCGGAGAGGGATTAGACGACACCCCCCCCCGGTCAGGTTTTTATTGCCGTCCGTGCCGCGCCCCCCCCCCTCCTCCACCTCTATTTGGCCTAGCGACCGTTATCAGTAATGAAAGAAAAATCCCAAATTTTAGATGGTCAACAGGAATAGACGGGAAACACCAATTCTGGTGATGAGGGATTCCCTCACTTTGGAGGGATTTCCTTTCATTTCCAGTTTTGGCTACGGGACAGGAAGTCAAGAGAAATCTCTCAAATGGGACACACAGTAATAAAAAATATATATTATATATACACACACACCGGTATATATGAATGACAGGGCCAGGGTTGTTCTACTTTAAAGTCTTTATTTTTTATAAACAACAAACATGTTACAATCACCTGCCCTATGCAGTTATTTTACACAGAGTGGCCCCAATCCTCTTCTTTGTGTGTCCCCATAGCAAGCCATTTGCTATGGAGGCACACGGTGTCCGCTCACTCCCGAGCTGCGCCATAGACACACACACACACACACACACACAGACAACAGGACTTGGCCCCGCCCCCCAATTCCTCCTCACTGCCGTTTGATTAACAAGCCCCTGCTGCTCCTCGAGTCCTGTGCGAAGAGGAAGAGAGGGGAGAAGAGATGTAGAAGTGCACAGCGCTGGATCTATTCTCCCCTCTTCCCCCTTCACACATGGAAACACACAAAGGAATAGAAAAAAAACAACCTAAAAAGAGGTTGTAAAGTTTTTTTTTTTTTTAAACAAACCTCTTTATACGTACCTGCTCTGCGGAAGTGCACAGAGCGGCCCTGAACCTCCTCTTCTCGGGTTCCCCCGCCGGCACTACATGGGAAGCGACTTCCCATGGGGGGGGGGCACTTGTGCTTGCTTACTCCCGAGCCCTGCTGCTGCATCCATTGATACAGACAGCGGGGACTCGGTCCTGTCCCCTGCTCCCTCATCACTGGCTTTGATTGACAGCAATTAGAGCCAATGGCTCTTGGCGCCCCAGCAAAGCCAGTGACACCCAGAAGTGAGGGGAGAGAAGTGCTGCAGACATGCACAGCATTGGATCGAATGAGGGCTCAGGTAAGTTAAAAAAAAAAAAAAAAAAGAAGAAGGGGGGGGGGGGGGGGGGGTTGGGATGAGGGGCCAATGAATCGCCTTAACATTTTATACCTTCATGCAAAAAATATATATTTTTAGCTTTAGTATCACTTTAATTCTACAAAACTAGAAACCAAACTTTAGTTCTCTGTGTATTATAAGTTCACAAGTGGCAATACTCGGTCACAAAAAAAAAATAAAAAAAAAAAAAAACCCACACACAAATGAAGTACATGAAACATTAGTTGGGGAAAGAAATAAACAATATACCAGGGCCGGCACAGTTATAAAACTTTCCCCGGCAGGCACATGTTCCTGGGGGGTTGCTGACCCTGCCATGTACAATTATACACACAGACAATAGAAGTCTTGCCATGGCACTGTACCTGGATGCCGTAGTGAAGTCTCCCCAGGTGTCTGTAGAAGCCACTGGCTCAGATGAGAATCCTCCCAGGTCAAAGAGCATTCCTGTTCCAGAAGAGACACTGATTGGTAAACAGAGGACATGATGTTACAGACGTGGATAAAAGCAAAGCGGTGAATGGCCGAGCTGAACGCAGGTGGAGCAGGAAACTCTTCCGAAGGTGAAACCGTTCTCAGTATTGTGTATGAAATGTCTAATTGGAAGCACCAGATGATCCTGATGTTCACAGAGTGTAAATCCTAAAGCTGAACTCCAGGGCTCCCCTGTCCAACACTCTTCTGACGGAGCGTGGGCATAAATAAAAAAACACTACTATCCCTCGCCCCTTTTTACTCCCATAAAGCTGCAGTCACATGACACTCCAGCCGCAAGTCTCCTCTCCTCTTCTGTTTTCAGTAAGGCCCCTTTCACACTGGGGCAGTGGGTGCGTCGGCGGTAAAGCGCCGCTATTTTTAGCGTTGCTTTTCCCGTCAATTTCGCGGCGCTATTCGGCCGCTAGTGGGGCACCTTTACCCCCCCCCCGTTAGCGGCGCTTTGCCGGCGGTGTAGCCGCAGTGCCCATTCATTTTAAAGGGCAGGAGCGGTATACACACCGCTCCAAAGATGCTGCTAGCAGGACTTTTTTTTACCGTCCTGCTAGCGCACCGCTCCAGTGTGAGAGCCATCGGGGCTTTTACACTGGAGAGACAGGAGCGGCTCTTTCAGGGTGCTTTGCGGGTGCTATTTTTAGCGTTATAGCGCCTGCAAAGCGACC